>CM029012.1:251182903-251782903 GCA_016801055.1 Panax notoginseng
AATTGTTATTGCTGATTGTAAGTTTTTGTAGACAAGTTTAGATTTTTCTGAATATTTATTTTTTTAAAAAAATTAGTTATTGTGGTAGTGTGATAAATTATATTATTTTTTGAATTTTAATCTAATTTTTCGTTACGTCGTGATTTCAGACACGGACAATTACTAATCATAATATAAAATAGGATCAGTTGGTTGAATACATTTTAGAACCACATGATTGAACCAGAGGCGGAACCAGAGGGGTCGAGGGGGGGCATATGACCCCCCTGGATATCAGCACACCAAGCACTCACTTAGGGCGTGAATTGAACACTTTGATTGCCCGTGTATCCATCAAGCACTTTATGTTAGGGAGATGGTGCAAATTCACCAAACTAAAGCAGCCTCCACCCATGTATTTTGACCGAGACAACCTAGCCTCGTACACATCAAGAACCTTGCCTAGCTTGGCTTCATATTCCACCACCACTGCGTTGTCTGTTGGCAAGCCAAACATTGGTTTAAATGTCAACTCCCATGCTAATTTTGCAGTTGCAGAATCAAACTGGTGAGCTTCCACTTCCATCCAGATCGACAAAATGGCCATTTTCTTTGGGTCCTGAAATATCAGCTGGTTCCCCTTATCTGTAACGACCCCAAAATAAATCCATTCCATCCAACCTATTCTGAGTCGCCAAATACATGGTACAGAAAATAACTATAACTTTATTACAACAATTGTCGTGCAAAATACAACAACACATATGCTGTGAGTTTGGATACAAATATATACCAAATGTGACTCATGTTCCAACCGTGGACATCACCTCACAATGACACCTTACATAAAGGTATAGTCAAAAACTGTTTTAGAAATTAGAATCTTTGGGAAGTGCTCAAGGAAACCTTCGTACATGGGAGGCCATGCGTCTAGGTTATGATAGATATCATATGGCCACAAAATTATTCTTGGTTGACCCAATAGACCCCAAAGAAAAATGAGAAGATTACTATCATATTCTTCCCAATGGTGAGTCTTCTCTTGACATATCATTATCTCTACTGTCTCTAATTGAGAATTATACTTCAAACAAACACCAAGATTATATAGGTAGTGCTCGTATATATACTCAGCAAGTGGATGAGCACATCCCTGTTTTATGATGACACGAGGTTGTATGTCGTTAGACATCTTGTATGATAGTGGCAAACCACCCTTCCAACGTTGGGTACACCTTACCCTATTGGATTCACCAAATATAACTACTAAATGAACTTTTCTATACTGCTTTGGGAGAACATCCACAGCTAGAGACCACCGTTCTATTTCCCCGTTACCCTCGCTCGACCCAGCTACACTCTTATTACCTGAAAGGAATTGTGAAGCAAAAGGGTGAGCACAACTAGCTCAGTAAAGAATATCATGACTAAAGATAATTAAATTATCAATAGCCTTCATCAATAATAAATCAGAGATTTAGAACATATGGTAAATGATAAAAATTTCAACCATAGTTGCAGCGGAACGAGCAATCCATTAGAAGAGTCAAATAGACTATAAAGTCTATTATCTTCTCCATGTTAAAAATCCACCAATAATATTTTATCCATGTAACATCACTCAACAGTTCCTTTCCACAATCATATGAATAACTCATAATCATAATTGTGACTATAAATTTTTCTTCGCACCCAGGACGAAGAATATTTTCATCACCTGTCTTTACCTGAAACATCAAAGATCATGGTTATACCAAATCACAGTTCTTGTTTATAATCATACTAATAAATCCATCTTTGCACTACGGGCCAAAGATATTCATCAACAAACCATCTTTGCACTACGGGCCAAAGATATTCAACAACAGTTCATCTTTGCACTACAGGCCAAAGATATTCATCAACAGGCCATCTTTGCACTACATGCCAAAGATATTCATCAACAATTCATATTTGCACTACAGGCCAAATATATTCATATCTCAAAGAAATATATAATCATTTCAGAATTTATATAAACAATAATTATAACCATGTTGATCAATTCACCTTTGCACTTAAGCTTAAGATATTCAATTATAAATTCAATGGTCATGATCATACCAGTCAGAATTCAACTTTGTACTACAGGCCAAAGAGAACCCTAGTCATGATCATACCAATAATCTACCCATCTTTACACTCTAGTGAAAGAGAATTTCAATATCAGGGTTATAAAAATGTTATATATGATGATAAAAATAATATGATCAACATATAGTTTTAATCTCAAGAGTAATATTCGTAACTCATGAATAGTAAATCGTGAATAGTAACACATGAATAGTAACCCCGACACAAAAAATAGAAATTTCACAATAAAATTCATACCAATATTTCGGTATAATGATATTGAAAGAATAACATTACTTAAATTTATAAACAATTTATTTTAATTGTTTACATTTTACTAATTAATGCATTTAATCATCATAAAATGCCAACTCTTACAATTTCATCATCAATAACCAAAACCCTCATCAAAAATCTGCATATACCTCATATAGGATTCTCAAGCCATAAAATCCTATTTTCCAATTTTCTTTCTTCACAAAACATATTTAATTCATTTACTCATAACTAGACTATTTTTATGAAAAATACCAAATCAGTTCCAAAAATATTTCTTTTCTGGGATTTAGCATAATATAGTCACATAGTGAACATATATTTTTCTCAGAATTTTTAAAAGTCATTTACTATTTTTCATATGGCCAAAATAGCCGAATATTTAGACATTTATCAAAAATTGTACTTTTGTCTAAAAATTCTGAAATTTACAGAGTATACTTCTATCATATACATGTACTCCCAATAAAAATTTCATCAATTTTAGAGTTAACCACAAGGAATTATAATCTGTTACTTTTAAAATAGTCTTTTCTCATAAAATTCATAACTCTCAATCTATACATCCAAAAATCACCATTTTTGGACACAATCAAGAAAACTCATCAAAATATCATTTCAAATTTTTCCAGAATTTTTGAAGATCAGAAAAATTACGAAACTGAAAATCATAACAACCCTTAAAATCCCTTAATATCCCTTACCTCAAAAGAGCAGTACTTCTGACTGGATATCGGATATGATGCTGAAGAAAACTTGCACTGATGAATAGCAACGCACCAAGTATCTAAAAACTCACAAAATATGCTTCATAATATAGAGAGAGAAAGAGAGAAAGCTTATGTTTCTGGTGTGATTTTCAATTCTAACTTAGCCCTCTATTTATAGGAAAATTTTGGTAGGTTTGACCT
This sequence comes from Panax notoginseng, assembly GCA_016801055.1. Lineage (NCBI taxonomy): Eukaryota > Viridiplantae > Streptophyta > Magnoliopsida > Apiales > Araliaceae > Panax > Panax notoginseng. The sequence goes on from CM029012.1 coordinate 251,186,182, forward strand.
GCAACCTGATGGCTTTACCTGCTACTATTCCCACCCACCACATTTGAAATATAATTCAGCACATTTCTTCACCAACCACAAGTGGGGCCCACCAATTCTAGAATTTTCCATCAAAATGATAAACTCCAAAAATTCAACAATTTCTGAACCAGTCATCTCGTAAAATTCATAACAAATTATACGTTTATTTTTAACGGTTCAAAATTTGTAGACATATACTCAACTTATATATGTATAACATATCCAAATATTACCACGATCCAACGGTCGGATTAAAAATTATAACCCTCGCAAAATATCTCAAAAACCCTAATTTTTAATACCTCCATTCCGACAAAAATACTGATAAAAATCTCAACATTAACTCCTACATTTTTAACCACAAAAATATATCCCTCATTTATATCCACATAAAATAAATATTTCCTTATCATATGAATCAATAATTAATTATTCACAAATAATATTACAGAATCACATTTATGACAACCAGGCCGTTCCCAGGAAAGAGGGGGCTTTCCAATAAGAATTTCTCCTTACTGGCGCACAATTAGGTGACCAAACCTCTCCTTAGACAGAACTTTCTAGACATTGTCAATAATGCTATCTAATAATATTATTTAAATAATATGAATTATTGATCTGATAATGGGAAATACTGTGCAGTGACAATTATTGAACAACAATAATATAAAATTTCAACGTAGCAATTATTGAATCAATAAAATAAAATATTGAACAGTAATTACTGTAACAATTATTGAGTAGTGCCTTCTTACGTAAGAATCAATAATTTTAAAAATACTATGCAATACCGTGTGCTACTGTGCAATAACGCGTATTACTGTATTTTAACCACCGGGTATTCCAACAGTGTTAACGGTAACAACTACGTCGTTATTTGTAAAAACTCAAATTTGTCGTTTTCTTCATCCGACAGTTATTCGTTATGGGGCCCACAAATAGCTGCGCCGTCGTACGAATATTCTCCGACAGAAAGAATATTCCACGACCAAACGAATATTCCCCGACAACAATGATTATTTTATAACCACTTGCTAAAAAAAAAATTCACATTTCACCCATAACTTTAAACTTTTATCAATTTAACCATTTACAGAATAGTAATTATAAAAAAAATTGAATACTTTTATTTCATAAAATTCGGGGTCTTACATTATCCGCATAAGCATTAGCAATATATTGGGTGATTACCCTTGATTCTGCAATAAATACCAAAATTTAAAATCACAGTTATAGCCATAGCCCAATACTCCCTCTGTGAAAAAAGAGCCCCGTTTGCCAGGTTTTAGTTTGTATATATTGAAAATAGTGCCCTGGAATTTAAAACAATTTTTTTTGGATCCTACTATACTGACCATAAGTTCACCATAGTTCTATCCTATCAAGATTATTAAATCTGTTTTCTTCTATTTTTTTTATTTTTGTTGCTGAAATTCATTCTTTCAAGCTAATTAATCTCATGAACCACATATAAGATTTTGAATATATAATATTATAATTTGTAATTTATCTATAAAAGTAGCTAATCAGTTAACTAAAAATTTCAAAGTCTGATTAATAGTGTCATAGTTTGGAAAAAATTAAAATATATATATATATATATATATATATATATATATATATATATATACGGTCCGGATCTTAAGCTCACCCCTTATCCAACTCACTCGAGCTTACCCCTCTTTAGCGACGGACCCGGCGACGGTTCGGTCATTCAAATGTCGTCTATATTTTTAGCAATGCTATATGTTGTCCGTCGCTAAAAGTATAGACGACGGTTGTAATACTGAACCGTCACCGAGTCCGTCGCTAAATGAGGTGAGCACGGATGAGTTGGATAAGGGGTGAGCTTAAGATCCGGACTCTATATATATATATATATATATATATATATATATATATATATATATATATTTAAAGTCATTAGACTCACAACTCAAAAGTTGACAAGGGTTGGAATAGGATGTTGTGAAATACTATAATTGGGTAAAATGAATTTGAAAGAAGCACTCCAAACGTTAATAAAAAAATTTTTTACTGATGTATTTTAACCCACCTCCATAAATGTTCTGGTTCCACCACTGGATTGAACCATACACTTATTAAACCAATTAGGGAAATAAAAAAGTTAAATAAAACGAGAGCTTTTGATATACTCCTCCTCTTGTGAGCTTTTTTACTACCCTTGGTAAAAAGCTCTCGTTTTATTTAACTTTTTTATTTTCCTTGGTAAAAAGCTCTCGTTTTATAATTATTGTTGTTGTTGTTATTATTATTATTATTATTATTATTATTATTATTATTATTATTATTATTATTATTATTATAATTACTGTTATTATTATTATTATTATTATTATTATTATTAGTAGTAGTAGTAGTAGTATTATTATTATTAAGTTGGAAGAATTAAGTTTGAATGAATCTGAACCGTCCTTGTGCTTTGTCAAATGAAAGATTCAAAATAGGTTCTGCTTTATTATATAGATGACTAAAGAATAATTAAAAAGTAAAAATAATGTGTATAATTGTAATTGGTTACAACTTATAACTATTAGATTCATTCATGCATAGCAAATCATCTGCTCCTACTAATTAGTACATTATTTTGTAGGGAAATGATATTTCACATAGAAAATTAATATTTTTACATGATCTCTCTTATATTAATAATGAATGGATCTCACATTCGTGATTCCACTCATATAAAAATATTATTTTAATAAGTGAAAATATTAGTTTTTTATTTTGTAAGATGGGGTAATTTTTATAAGAGCTCTTTCCGAGTATAAATAATACTCTATTTTGCATATTGAGTTATGCAACCATCTCGATTACACAAAGGATCGATGCGGGCTGGGCCGTTGGAGATGTGAGGTAACTTGTGTCACGTGACTTTCCACTCCCAACTCCCAAAAAAATAATATTTACTATTCCATTCCACTCCTCTCCACTCACACCTACACCCACACTCACACTCACACTCAAAAAAATAATATTTAGTGATTATGTATACATCCCTACCATAACCCCCCAACCCCCCAGCCCACACCCCACCCTCTTCAAAAAAATAATATCAGTGATTATATATACCCACCTACCCACCCACCTAAAAAAATAATATTTACTGATTATATATATACATCTATTCCACTCCACTTCACCCCCATCAACACCCACATTCACATTCAAAAAAAATAATATTTAGTGATTATGTATACATCCTTACCCTAATCCCCTAACCCCCTATCCACACCCCACACCCCACACCCCACCCTCTACCCTCTTTAAAAAAATAATATTCAGTGATTATATATACCCATCTCACCCCACCCCAAAAAAGGGTCCTTAACACTAATATACAACAATTAGAAAGTATTTACAAAAATAAAACACACACAAAATAATTACAAAAATAACACAAAAACAATATTACGTTGCTAAAATCACGTATCATTAACTCCTACACGTCAGTTATCGACTTTTATATTTGTAGCATCCCCAAATCTCGGTCCTAATCACCAAGGATCTGGTATACTATTTCTATAACTATTGCGGAAGATATAAACATAAATTGTTTATACATTAAACTTTTTCACATCATTCCCAAGGTCTACAACCTTAACTTAATACATACCTTCAATATCTTAGAAGATTTACAATACTATTTTCGTCAAAAAATTTAATAGATCTAACTGCAATGTAATTTAATCTTGCACTTTGACTTTGCCTTTGACTTTACTCGAGCTTTCATCTTAATCTGAAAATTTTATCATGATATAGCAAGGGTATAATTTCTTCCTTTATTTTTTTTGTAATTTGATAGAAAGGGATTTTGATTTGGATGTTCAAATCCCTAAGATCTATGTGTTTTCCATGGATTCAAGTATAGATCTACCTATTTTGGGTGTTGATTTGGTTGGAAACCAAAAGAAAAGAAAAAGTAATTTTTTTCTAGTTTAGAAATCCTAAATTTCTACTTACTTTGAAAATCCACCGTTTTAAATCTATAACTCCTTTTTACGATCCGTCAAAGAGGGGTGCTAGATATATGTGTTTACTAGTTTACCCAAGTGGTAGAACTCAAAAATCACGTTTCTAAAAGTCATCGTGTGAATTTTTGTTAAAACAGTCCCGATTTTTAGGTACTGTTTTGGACCAGTCAAAAAACGGGGGCATTTTCGTCCAATTTTTGTGCTTTAAAAATTCTGGGCTTCTGGTATGTTCTAGTACACTGAATAAGCTTTCCATAGACTCCGGAACGGACTAATTCCGACTCCGGATGAGGTAGTTATGACGTTCGGAAGAAGCATAATCAAAACTGTCCAACTAAATCCCGAACAGTCTCCGTTTTCAAAATTTTTGGACTGATGTGTTCGGATTTTGGAAAAACATCCTTAGATAAAAGTTGTATCCCTGGAAGTTAGCTTTGCGTGGGCCCAAGAATCGCTCAAAAATGTTTTAAAACGCGAGAGTTATGACTATTTTAGCAAAGGACTCCAAAACTGTTTTTGGCCAAAAAGTTGCTGCCCAAATTTTTGCAAGGGCTGTTTTGGCAACTTAGTTTATGTAATAAATTCTGGCCTTTTGGGACATGAAAATATATGGTATAAAGTACCTACTGTCCAAAAATGAGCTCATTCCGAGTTAAAATGAGCAAGTTATGACCATTTCAATTTCTGTGATTTTCCGACGAAAATGGCTATAACCGGAGTTCTATAACTCCGATGGCTACGAAATTTAAACTGGAGTGTCACGTTAACATATATAAGATTGTGCCAAGAGATGAGAATTTCTGGAGTTAAGCACGAGGTAGCTAATTTCTTAAGGAATTAACTAAAAATGATTTTTAAAAAAATACCAAAGGAAGTTGGAAAATTTTGGAAAAATACTTTTTGTGTATGAAATATGTGTATAAATGTTTGTACATAGGATAGAAAAAAAAATAAGTTGATTTGGTATTTTCGTGTACGGATATAGAATCCAGCTTGCTGGATTAGAAAATCTGATGAATCCAGCTTGCTGGATTGAAAAGAAGTTTACTGAATTGAAAATATGTTGAATCCAACTTGCTGGATTGCAATCTAGTTGCTGGATTTGTAATCTAGTTTGCTGGATTGCAGTTTGACTTGCTGGATTAAAGGAATTATGTATCCAGTCTGCTGGATTGGTCATTAGGTTGAAGGATTATGAATCCAGCTAGCTGGATTGAAGTATTAGAGAAAACAGCTTACTGAATTAGAGAAAACAGTTTGCTGAATTATAAACATTTTGCTGGATTATAGAAAAGAGTTTATAATATGAAAGATTAAGTGTTTAATCATAATGAATATGATACAGTGATTGAATAATTATCCAAGAATGATAATAATACCGATGTGTTAGGATGTTATCTAATATTTGATTAAGTGTTAGATAATCTATTAACAAAGTAATTGTATTATGATACAAAGTAGAATATGCTGATTGAAAGACCAATCTTATTATTAATGATAGGTCTTACCAAAAGAAGTTAACTTAAACTGCGTAGCAGTAGTCAACGAATCAGGCAAGTTTCCTAACTCAAACTTGAGTTGTATATTCAAAGCATGTTAGTGAATGATTATTGTTGATTATTCACGTCTACATTGATTATTGATTCGCACTTGGTGCATGTTGCATATGTTCATCAGGTATGAAAGGCTGATCACCTTCATTACCATAAGGTTCAGTTAAATTGTTTATGGTCATTGTTGACCTTCAAATATTATTGATTCAGTCATGAAATTATTGAAACTTGATTCATGTTATTTCACAATTATTATATTGTTGAAAACTTGAAAGCTTATTCATTCTTTTCAATCATGATATATCTTTATTGAATTTAAACTTGCTGGGCAAATTTGATGTTCACCCTTGCTATATCATGATAAAATTTTCAGATTAAGATGAAAGCTCGAGTAAAGTCAAAGGCAAAGTCAAAGTGCAAGATTAAATTACATTGCAGTTAGATCTATTAAATTTTTTGACGAAAATAGTATTGTAAATCTTCTAAGATATTGAAGGTATGTATTAAGTTAAGGTTGTAGACCTTGGGAATGATGTGAAAAAGTTTAATGTATAAACAATTTATGTTTATATCTTCCGCAATAGTTATAGAAATAGTATACCAGATCCTTGGTGATTAGGACCGAGATTTGGGGATGCTACAATATTTGCAACTAACCGCACCTAAATTCATGCAACTTTGAAATCGAAACAACAGATCAACGACAGATCTATCGGATAAAACAAAAACTTCTGTCGCGACTCTTAGATCGAAAAATAGTATACAAAATCAACAATTTCTTCAAGTTCAGTAACCGAAAACTTACGACCGCAGAGTGATTGTTGATTACAAGATCAATAGCAATTTCGATACAAATTTGAATATTGAGGTATGTGAATTTAAAAGTTATATGCATATAGTTACCTATGGTTACTATGAATTTCTATATTGGTTATCTTTCTTAAGTTTTTCGCACTAAAAAATGGTCACAAAGTAAGAATACTGAATGTTTTGATTGCAAAATGCATTTGAAAATATGTTTTATATTATGGTTACTAAATAGGTATAAATTTGTTAATGTTTATTATAAATTTGACTGCTGATTAATGTTTATTTGATTGCTTTAAAATTTTTAAATGAGTTCTATTAATTTTTTTTATATTAATGGTTACTCATCAAATACATTGGTTACCTTCCTACAACATGTTGGTTACTGTCTAATGCTGTCTTGGTTACTGACTAATGCTGACTTGGTTACTGACTAATGTTGTCTTGGTTACTGCATAATATTACTGACTAATGCTGACTTGGTTACTAACTAATGCTGACTTGGTTACTGTGCAACATTATATTGGTTATTGTCTAATGCTGTCTTAGTTAATGTCTAATGCTGTCTTGGTTACTGCATAATGTTACTGACTAATGCTGACTTGGTTACTGACTAATGCTGACTTGGTTACTATCACTACTAGAAAATCGACCTATAGCTACGGTCGGCGACCGTCGCTATAGGCTATAGCGACGGTCGCCGACCATCGCTGTAGAAGCCGTCGCTAAAACCTATAGCGACGGTCTTTTGGTCTATAGCGATGATCGGCGACCGTCGCTATAGGTCATGCCAAAATCATTTTTAGATGTCTATAGTGACGCTCAACGACCGTCACTATAGGCCTGTGCTTTATAGAACACTATAGCAACGGTCGATGACCGTCGCTATAACCTTTTTATATTTAAAAAAAATTAATTAATAATGCAAATTTATTCAACAAACACAAATACAATATAAAATAAAATATAAAAAATATTATATACATCATTTAAAATCATTCACATTACAACATTACAATTAGTACAAAAGATATCGATTACATTAATTATACCCTCTCTAACTCGATTTTGTGCTTTTCCAATTGGTCCTATAATTCCTTCCTCCATCCTTGGATCAGTCTTTCCTGCTTCTTGTTAAGTTCAGTCTTTGTCTTCCCATCACAACAATATCCTATGAAGATATCATGTACAAGGCCAATGAAACATACCTGGTCAGTGCAAGGAAAAAAATATCTGAAACTGCTACATTCATAAAATACAATCACAATTTAAGAAAAAATGTAAAATTCTGTCCTCTTGCACCTGCACCACACTCCTAGTGAAATAAATGAAAATAAACCATATCTTGTAGATAGAATTTGATAAAGAACGGAGTAGAATATTCTTTCTAAAAATTAGTGATGCTGAAACAATATGCGTATGCAATTATGTATTGAGAAAATACTAAAGAAGATTTGAGGATGCAAGTCTCTTATGGTAGCTTGTACATACAACATATGATTTTCTTCGCTTGGAAACAGTAACTTACATCTTAGTTACGATGTTTGTATTTTGAAGCTACAATACAATAACCTAAAGAAAGCAACCATGACTTACCTCATTTATGCGTAGATCACGGCCATACCTCAACTGCATGTTAAAGTTGAAAATATGCTCCATACCATCAATGGTAGATCCATCAACAGAATCTGAATCCTCGAGCTTGGCATTCTCCAGTTCACTTATACCAGAAACTAAGATATGAGACATGAGTAAGAAGAAGAAGCATCCCACTCAACAATTAGCAAAATAGATTATTAATAAAAATGAGACATGCATGAGCAAGGAAATCAAAGGTAACCCCTTAGAAAAGCTAATAAATTGCTTACTGCCATTCTCCTCTGAAAGGTAAACCATCAGAAGTGTAGAACAACCGTGATTTTATTTGTCTGATACACCTAAACTTGATAATTCAAATTATTTAACAACTATCATTTCCTAGCAAAAGGTAAACCAAAAACAACAATAAAACAGTCCCAACTTTTTGTCTATTACACTTTAGGTGGAATTTAACTGATGATCAGTCTTGATTCGTTCAGATATTGCCGTAGGATATGTAATCAAAGACCCAACAGTCCTTAAGCTAGGAAACTTACAAATACTTAACAGCCACAACCTACTTCTATAAATGTGGTACATGGCTCTTCTCTTCATACATATAGATTATCAATCTCCATTGTTTTTATTAATGCCTAGAACATTTAGCTATCACTTACATGACGTAGAGGAAGAGATACACCAGCAGGCAGCAAGTCTAACTGTTGCAACCCAAATCTTTCCCCAACCATTGCCAAGACTGTTAGCTCCTCATTTGAAGAAGATGATCCGGTCGCAACATTGCAGTAAACACCATTTGATAGCTTCTTCCCTAGCTTTTCTGCACCACATAACAGACTATAGAATGACACTATCTTCCGGGACCAGCTCACAACAGGACAATTATCTTTACGGATCAAAGGAGGAAGGTCACATATATTAACAGAATTGCATCCATATCGCAAACAGTTTTCAAGCCAAAAGACAATGTATGATGAGATTTCATTTATAGAAAGTAGACTTCTCAGAAAACTAAAACTATGGCTTTTGATGCATACAAGTGTATGCTAGATTCATCATTATAGGAATTGTAGTGAAATAGACAGTGATACACCCTTATCATGAATTCATATGGTATCACCTTTTTAATGAATTCATATATACTATTCACAGAAAAATAGTCTTATATTACTTTACTATAGATATTTAAGCTAATTTTATGTTAGCTCACTTTAAATGTAATTTTGTTCTATCACTAATGTTGTATGTACATTTCATACCAAACTAATTTTGCTCTAGTTTCCCATATTCATGCTAATAGGGGAAAATTTTAATAACAGTACCATATCCAGCATGACGACCCTTTCTTTTGGCCTCCTTCATTCAACGAGCACGAGAACGGGAGTGAATTTTAGTCGGCTTCCTGATGATAAAACCATCCTTGACCAGCTTCCTTATGTTTTGACCTGCATTCCAGAAACAAGAAAATTAAAATAAAGGAATCAAACTTGGCTCCCACATAAGATAAACGTCAGTGCAAATAAGAAATACCTAATTAACATAGTACTTCTATTATAAAAAGCAGTGTAAACAAAGAGGTTATGTTAACTGCACAGTTGACTGTTTCAAAATTAAATAACAAAGAAAGTCATAAATCAGAAATTCGTGGCACTAAAGGAATTCATACTTTTACAAGTTCAAAGCTTGAGAAGCTAAAAAATACTATAATCTTTTCAAAGCAAAAGAATATGGCAAAAAAATTAATATCAAAGCTAAAGTTAGACATCTAACTTCAGATATAAATTTTAAAACTATATCTGCATCTACAACAACATACAATCATTTTACATTAAAATAAAGTGATTATTAGAACCTCAAAATGTTATATTATTATAACACAAACATAGTATAGATGTGTATATAAAACAAGTAGTTAAATGAATCATAATGTAAATGCATCGAGCTAATTGATATAATATCAACCTAACAAAATCCAGTAAATGCAGAGTGCACTGTTGTTTCAAGTGGAAGCTAATTGTAAATTGCACCATGAAGCCACCAGTATAAGTGAGTCAGATATCACTGTCCTGTATCGGACTTGTATATATTCCCCTTCGTTATTACAAAGAAAGTAGAATATCTAGATTCACTTATATTTTAATGGAATCTTTAGTACAATTGGCTGCAAAGAAAATGAGTAGAACACATACTTCATATGTCACTATTTTCTCAATCATACATACATAAACACACACACACACACACTTACACATATTGTTATGCCCAAGTCTCAGAGAAAAATGAAATTATTAAAAACTCGTAATCAGGCAAACTGTGAGTTTAACTTTAAAATAATTAAAATCAACAAATTGAGATGAAAATAGTTTATAATCTGGGCTCCAGTTTTTTATCAATTGATCGATTCTATCACCAACCAAGCCATGAAATCATGAGGGAAAATTACTAAAACCCTAATTAGAAGCCAAATTTACTATTCACCTCTGAAAGAAGCCGATTCTTAGGGAGTAACTTGGCAACTTCAGGAGGAAGAACTACATGCATGTATTCATCAATCAAACAATTCCTTAATATAAAAAAGAAATGAACAAAGAATAATTAAGCAATTCAATAAAAATAGAAGAAGAAAAATATTTGAATACTTGTACTCGTAGGTATCATCAAAGTACTTTTCGGAGTACTTGATCTGACCCATTGCTTACCGTTCCTTAGTTTCAATTTCAAAGAAAGCGCGAGAAGGTAAGTATATGATCTGGTTAGTGAGGACTATAGAGGAAGAGTAACGAGAGAGAAAGGGTTAGAAAGGAGGGAGATGACTTGAGAGGACGAAGATAATTTGGGGGAAAAAATTGGAGTGAAGTACTGAAATGATCTGGGGCAAGATGGGAGGGTTTTTTCTTTAAAAAAACCTCTATACCGACGGTTCCGTGTCGACCGTCGCTATATATACCCTATAGCGACGGTTCCATGCTGACCGTCGCTATAGCTCGTCGCTATATGTTGAATTTTTAGTAGTGTGTGTAACATTATATTGGTTATTGACTAATGCTGACTTGGTTACTGTGTAACATTATAATGGTTACGGACTTGGTTGCTGTGTAAAATTATAATGGTAACCAAACAAATATTATTGACTAATGTTGACTTTGATATTAAAAAATGCTGACTTGGTTACTGACTAATGATGACTTGGTTACTATTTAACATTATATTGGTTACTGACTAAGTTATTATGTAAAATTATAATGGTTACTCATTAGTGATGCCCTGTTTATTGTGTAAGATTATAATGTTATATTGTTTGATAATTGTTTCTTTTATATTGGAGGTTACTTATTGACTACGTTGGTTACCATCATGCAACTGTTAATCTGATTATACTTATATATATTGGTTGTTGTATAATGATTAATTGGTTACTGTATATTTGGTTACTAAAGCATATTAATGTACACTTGTACTTATTGACTACATTGGTTACCTTCATACAATTGATAATTTGATTATATATATTGGTTGTTGTATACAATTTAATTGGTTACTGTATAATATTTATTTGGTTGTTGAATAATATTAATGTACACTTGTACTAATGTTTTTTATAGTTATGGACAGATTTGATTAGTGGCAATTTGGTAATTTCTGTCAAGTTTGGTGTGTCGAATTTTGGCGTTTTCGGAGCCTAATTTCATTGGAAACGGGTCTACGATCAAAAGTCACCATCTTCGCTCGTGAATTGCATGGTTTTTTGGTCAAATTCCATCATTTAGGCCTTTAAAATTGTATGTAAAAATGTGGTTTATGTTCTGGTTACTAAAATTATGTTGTTTGGTTACTGTCTAATATTAATTTGGTTACTGTACAATGCTTATTCAGTTGTCAGACAATGGAGATGATTCCAGTTGTGCTTTATTTCAACGGAACATAAACAAAAAGAGTGTAAATATAGGAATATATAATTGTTTACTGTTAGTAACCATTAATCACATGGTTGATAACATTTTTGATGGTGTATAATAACCAAAATTGTTATTGATTAATATTTTGAATTTTGATTCCATCATGAGTTGTTAATATAAAGTAAACATATATATTAAACAACTGGTAACTGTTCTGAAATATTTTTATGTAAATTTGGTTACCTATCTAAAATAAAATGGTTACCTCTATATTCATATTTAGTTACCAACAGGACCATTTCTAAATAACTTTTATAAATATATATGTAATTTAAAAGTATCCATGAGCTAGATAAATGGGAACCCTCACATGTACATTAAGCACTTGATAACTGTTCCAATATAAGTTTTTAATTATTTGGTTACTAATAAAAACTAAAATGGTTATCCTTATATGCAGGTTTGGATACCAACTGCACCTCTCAAACTATTTTTATTTTAATATGAGATCTATAAGTGACCATCATATATGTGAGACCCCATATTTTATGAATAAATATTTAATTTTTCTCGAAATAATTTTTTTTATATTATGGTGTGGATTTGATATAATAGTTATGGGTAGTATTTATAAATTTTGCAAAGTATGCAAGTTGTCATATTATATTCGATTGGTCGGGGAATATTCTTTTTGTCGGAGAATATCCGTACGACGGTACAATCATTGGTGGACCCCACAACGGAATTATTATCGGATTGAGAAAACGACAAAAATACTTTATGAAAATAACGGCGGAAGTTTTACCGTTGATACTGTTGAACTACTAGGTAGTAAAAGTACAGTAATACGCGTTGTTGCATAGTAGCACACGGTATTGATTATTGATATTTATGTGAGAAGTCGCTCAGTTTGATTCAATTATTGTTGATTAATAATATGAATTATTTAGAGATAATGACGTTTTGTTTTATTCGTATTATTAACGTAATAAAACAGAAACATCTTTTTATATAAAACAGAATACTTTATTAAAGTTATTCTATAAATAAAATATATTATATTTTATTTAAAAGATTTTTCTTTAAATATGGACCGTCAGATTAAAGTAATCAATCTGGACCGTTCATGGATTAGTTACTATGCATTCTATTTTTCTATAAATAGCAGCTCATTCCTTCATTATTTCTTACGAATTTACTGAACTCTAGAGAGAGAAACTATAGAGAGAAACTATAGAGAGAGAGAAGAAGAGTATTCTGCTACTTAACTACTTCCTTATTTCAGCTCTTCTTTAAAACAGTAAGGGATATTATTCTTTCGTATTCAAGAAGAGAATTTCTGTTATTCCATTTCTTATTATTCTGTTGGAATAACCTGTATACGCGGATCTACCCTATACTTGGTGACATTCTTCTATTATTCTGTTGGAACATCCTGTCTGTGTGTTTTACACCGGACCTGGTTCCGTTTTTATTATTATTCTGTTGGAACATCCTGTCTGTGTGTTTTACACCGGACCTGGTTCCATTATTTATTATACTGTTCTTTATTATTCTGTCGGAATATCCTGTCTGTGCGTTTACGCCGGACCTGGTTCCATTATTTATTATTCTGTCGGAATATCCTGTCTGTACGTTTACGCCGGACCTGGTTCCATTATTTATTATTCTGTTGGAATAACCTGTCTGTGCGGTCTATCGCATGCATGGTGATTTCTTTTGTTATTCCATTCTTTATTGTACTCAGTTGGTTAAGTTTTGACTTCTATACTCCATGAAATTAATGGAATATCCTTGATATTTGCGCTTCATCTAGTATCTATTCATGAAAATATTCTCCTGATCATTCTTGAATTTTACTCAACAAAGCTGTATCATGTTGACAATTTGGACGTTGTTAATTCCTGGATAAATTAATTCTTGAACTTGTTTTATTGAATTCTTATATCATTGTCATCATCCTCATGTTTATAAAATGTTAAAAGTCATCTGTGGCCTGTAGTGCATAGATGGACTTGGTATGATTATGACCAGGGATCATTCGGTATAATCATGACCGTAATATTACAAATGATGTGGTAAAAATTCTCATTGGCCCGTAGTGCATTGATGGACAGTTGTTGGCATGATCATGACCATTAATGAATATACGAATATCCTTGGCCGTAGTGCAGGGGTGATTCGATGATGTGGATTATTTTATTAAGCTGAGTCCCAGCGATCACAGTGTTGAAAAACTTTTTAAATCATAAAAGATAGTAGAGTTTATTTTCTACTTGACTCTTTTAATGGATTGCTTATTCCGCTGCAGTTAAACTTGATGTCTATTATATTTTATCAGTTTAACATTGTTGAAGGCTAATGATAATTTATTCTGCATTATCTTAGTCATAATATTTCTTACTGGGCTAGTTGAGCTCACCCTTTCTTTCACTGTTCTCTTCAGGAAATGAGAACGTAGCTGGGACAAGTCGGAGAACGGAGTGATGGTCTGAATGATAGTATTAGTTAGTAGTCCTCACTATTCTATGTAATGGTGTGTTTATAAATGTAATGAGGACTCCTTTTGAGTATGAATAATCTCTAGAAGATAATATTTGTATTCAAACTCACAGTTTATGTTTTGTCGTATTGTACACGACTGTTGTATTAGTAAGTTGTATTTGTATTCTATACTATGTATCTGACAACCCAAGATGGGTGATGTATACCTAATTTTGGGGGCGTCACAGTTGGTATCAGAGCTTAGGGATATGATCCCTGGCTAGGATGTGAGAATAGAACTAGGAGGGGAGAGACGGGGAATTCCTTCGCTAGTATGACCTACCTAAGTTTATTTGGTATTTAATTGGTCGGTCAAAGTATATGGATAATATGTTATATGTTAATTAACCCTTGTTTTGTTGCAGTATTTGCAAATGGCATCCGAAAATGTTGAGATAAACAATGAAGCACATGAGACCATTGAATCACCAATGATCAATGCTCAGGGTAATGTGCAACCAGAGGACAATAATCCTCATGAAAATAATAACACCGATGAAATGGTGAATGATGGGATGGTCAGAGACTTTATGCGATTCATGCAACAACAAAATAACTCTCGGATGGCCACCGCTAAGCAATTCAAGGAGCTAGGACCACCGGAGTTTAAGGGAGAACCCAAACCACTTGTAGCTGAAACATGGATAAAGCAGATTACCAAGATATTTGATGTCTTGGGTTGCTCCGAGGAGCAAAAGGTTCCCTTTGCCGCCTTTATGTTGCGAGGAGAGGCAGATTACTGGTGGGAATCGATAAAGCGTACTCAACCTGCCGCACTGAAGATGTCTTGGGAGAAGTTCCAAGAGCTGTTTAACGACAAATACTTTCCCGAGAGTATTCGTCACATGAAGGAGGTGGAGTTCATCAAATTGGAGCAGAATAATATGACCGTATCGCAGTACGAGGCAAAATTTGCGGAGTTATCCCGGTTTGCGTCCCACCTGGTGGATAACGAAGAAAGAATGACGAGGATGTTTTTAAGAGGTTTGAAGCTGGAGATACGTCAACACCTTGTTTCTCATAAATTGTGTTTGTATTCAGATGTTGTAAATAGGGCTCAGTTGGTGGAGCGCGATAACGAGACAACGCAACCAATGGAGAGCAGCCGGTAAAATGATAATACCAGTGAAAGCAGTCATCGAAGCGGTGACAACAAGCGTGGAGGGAATCAACAGGCCAGAAATGGTAACCACTTCGGTGGTAATCAGGGCCAAAACAATAAGAATGGGCATTTCAAGAAGAGGAGATTCAACAATGATGGAAAGACGTCAGCACCAGCACCTGTCGTTAAGGAAGGAGAACGACCACCTATCATATGTTTCAAATGCGGAGGGGAGGGACACATCAGTCCAAACTGCGCGATGCCATCCAAAGCATGCTATAATTGTGGAAGAGAAGGTCACTTAGCCCGATTTTGTCGTTTACCGAAGACAAGTTCAAATAGGATGGAGGCACCAAAGACCGTCCCAGAAAAGCCAAAGCCAGTAGTTTAAGAGAGAGCATTTTTTTCGTGACGAGGAACCTGAATAAAATTATCACGGGTATGTTAGTCATAAACTCTTGCGAAGTCTATACCGTGTTAGATACCGGTTCTATTCACTCTTTTATTTCACCAGTTGTGTTCAATGTTTGAACTTAACTCCGGAGAAGTTAGACTTAGATTTATCTGTTGAAATTCCGTTGGGAGAAACCTTTGTTACCTCCACTATTTATAAATCTTGTTCAAATCAACACTTTCACGTTACCTGTTGATCTTATCTCTTTGAAAATACTTGCATTGATATGATTTTTGGAAACGATTGGTTAACTGCTCATCATGCTTTTCGTAAGGTTGTTAGCTTTCATATTCCTAACCAATCTGTTATGCAAATTCAAAGTAACCAAACCACAAAAGTCAATCATTGTCATATCAAGCCATAAGTAAAAATCCCCGTTCCTTTCGTTGTTGACTTCCTGGTGTGGAATGCACCGAAGCTAGACTTTCCGTAGGAGACGTTGTAAATGACGATGGCAAGTTGATAGGTATCAATGTGACGTGTTATCCAAGTCTTGGATGAGGGTCACAGTTTTGAACGATATTTCTATTGTTAATAAATTTCTTGACGTATTCTTGAAGACTTCTTAGCCTACCCCAGAGCGTAAAATTGAATTTTGTATTGACCCCAGTACAAAACCCATTTCTTAAACCCTCAAATATTTCTTCAACTAAAACGAACGTATTATGCGCCAAAGACATTGGCTCGAGCTGTTGAAGATTACGATCGTACCATTCAATAACATCGTGGAAAAGCGAACGTGGTAGCTGACGCATTGTGTAGAAGATCGTATACGGTTACAAGTGCGAATATACGAACCCACGTGAAGATAACGAATATACGATTAAAATCGACTTTAATCGATAAAGTTAAAGTCGCTCAAGCTACATACTCAGAGCTGATAAATGTGAAGAAGAAGGTTTAAGAGGGCGTTATTCTAGAAGCAAGAATCGACGAAGAGAGAAAATCTCAACTCTCGATTTAATTGGCCCATTTGAAATCCTCGATGAAGTAGGAACTGTGGCCTATAGACTCGTTTTACCGCCAAGTATGTTGCGTGTTCAGATTTTTTTTTTTTTTTTACGTATCGATGTTACATAAATATGTGGACGACCCGAACCACATTATTAATTTAGAACCGGATGAGATAGCGAAAGATTTAACGTATGAGGAGATACGTATTAACATCTTGGATAAGAAGGATCATATTCGATGCTTAAAGGTTATACCTCAAGAGTTAGAATTTTAAGTGAAGTTAAGGTATCCTCACATGTTCGGCATACCAAGTACGTACGTAAATTTCGAGGGCGAAATTCCATAAGGAGGGGAGATTGTGAGACCCCATATTTTATGAATAAATATTTAATTTTTCTCGAAATAATTTTTTTTATATTATGGTGTGGATTTGATATAATAGTTATGGGTAGTATTTATAAATTTTGCAAAGTATGCAAGTTGTCATATTATATTCGATTGGTCGGGGAATATTCTTTTTGTCGGAGAATATCCGTACGACGGTACAATCATTGGTGGACCCCACAACGGAATTATTATCGGATTGAGAAAACGACAAAAATACTTTATGAAAATAACGGCGGAAGTTTTACCGTTGATACTGTTGAACTACTAGGTAGTAAAAGTACAGTAATACGCGTTGTTGCATAGTAGCACACGGTATTGATTATTGATATTTATGTGAGAAGTCGCTCAGTTTGATTCAATTATTGTTGATTAATAATATGAATTATTTAGAGATAATGACGTTTTGTTTTATTCGTATTATTAACGTAATAAAACAGAAACATCTTTTTATATAAAACAGAATACTTTATTAAAGTTATTCTATAAATAAAATATATTATATTTTATTTAAAAGATTTTTCTTTAAATATGGACCGTCAGATTAAAGTAATCAATCTGGACCGTTCATGGATTAGTTACTATGCATTCTATTTTTCTATAAATAGCAGCTCATTCCTTCATTATTTCTTACGAATTTACTGAACTCTAGAGAGAGAAACTATAGAGAGAAACTATAGAGAGAGAGAAGAAGAGTATTCTGCTACTTAACTACTTCCTTATTTCAGCTCTTCTTTAAAACAGTAAGGGATATTATTCTTTCGTATTCAAGAAGAGAATTTCTGTTATTCCATTTCTTATTATTCTGTTGGAATAACCTGTATACGCGGATCTACCCTATACTTGGTGACATTCTTCTATTATTCTGTTGGAACATCCTGTCTGTGTGTTTTACACCGGACCTGGTTCCGTTTTTATTATTATTCTGTTGGAACATCCTGTCTGTGTGTTTTACACCGGACCTGGTTCCATTATTTATTATACTGTTCTTTATTATTCTGTCGGAATATCCTGTCTGTGCGTTTACGCCGGACCTGGTTCCATTATTTATTATTCTGTCGGAATATCCTGTCTGTACGTTTACGCCGGACCTGGTTCCATTATTTATTATTCTGTTGGAATAACCTGTCTGTGCGGTCTATCGCATGCATGGTGATTTCTTTTGTTATTCCATTCTTTATTGTACTCAGTTGGTTAAGTTTTGACTTCTATACTCCATGAAATTAATGGAATATCCTTGATATTTGCGCTTCATCTAGTATCTATTCATGAAAATATTCTCCTGATCATTCTTGAATTTTACTCAACAAAGCTGTATCATGTTGACAATTTGGACGTTGTTAATTCCTGGATAAATTAATTCTTGAACTTGTTTTATTGAATTCTTATATCATTGTCATCATCCTCATGTTTATAAAATGTTAAAAGTCATCTGTGGCCTGTAGTGCATAGATGGACTTGGTATGATTATGACCAGGGATCATTCGGTATAATCATGACCGTAATATTACAAATGATGTGGTAAAAATTCTCATTGGCCCGTAGTGCATTGATGGACAGTTGTTGGCATGATCATGACCATTAATGAATATACGAATATCCTTGGCCGTAGTGCAGGGGTGATTCGATGATGTGGATTATTTTATTAAGCTGAGTCCCAGCGATCACAGTGTTGAAAAACTTTTTAAATCATAAAAGATAGTAGAGTTTATTTTCTACTTGACTCTTTTAATGGATTGCTTATTCCGCTGCAGTTAAACTTGATGTCTATTATATTTTATCAGTTTAACATTGTTGAAGGCTAATGATAATTTATTCTGCATTATCTTAGTCATAATATTTCTTACTGGGCTAGTTGAGCTCACCCTTTCTTTCACTGTTCTCTTCAGGAAATGAGAACGTAGCTGGGACAAGTCGGAGAACGGAGTGATGGTCTGAATGATAGTATTAGTTAGTAGTCCTCACTATTCTATGTAATGGTGTGTTTATAAATGTAATGAGGACTCCTTTTGAGTATGAATAATCTCTAGAAGATAATATTTGTATTCAAACTCACAGTTTATGTTTTGTCGTATTGTACACGACTGTTGTATTAGTAAGTTGTATTTGTATTCTATACTATGTATCTGACAACCCAAGATGGGTGATGTATACCTAATTTTGGGGGCGTCACAATATATATAAATGGGAACTCTTAATTTGAGTTTCTTATTCCATCATGATGACAGGGTATAAATAAAACATATACATTGAAGGTACAATAATAGTAGCCAAACCATAAGATAACAGTAACCAAAACATAATAAAGAAGTAACCAAATATTTATATGAAAGTAACCAGAACATATTTTAATGGTAACCAAAACAGAAACAACCTGCATATCCAACCCAATTTAGGTAACCCATATATACTTTCACATGTACATTTAACACTAAATATATGTCCTGATACAAGCTTGTAACTATCTGGTTACTACCAATAAATAAAATGGTTACCCTTCTATGCATGTTTGGTTATCAACTGCATCTTTCAAACCATGTATCAGGCACAACTTAGAAGTAACAAATACGAATCAACAAACAATGTCAAATCACTGGTAATATAATCAAATATGTAATCCCATTTACATAAGTTCTAATAAACATTACAGACTCACTAACCATAACAAATGGTTATGGATATCCAACAAAAACCAAAGTACGAAACACAATTCAGAAGGATAAGACAACGACAACCGAACTAATCAAAATCTGGTACAAATCTTCCCGAAACTTGAGCTTTTTGGTTACTGCTACTTTCTTCTTCATGGTTGCTCTCATTCTCTAGAAAAAACTTTTGCATTATGAACCTATGGGAGGAAGAGAAATACATTGGGATTAGTGAATAGAGAGCCCATGTAGGATGTGTTTGTGGTAATAGAAGTAGAACTAGAAGAGACCAGTTTAAGTAGTAACCAAACAGTTATATATAATATTAATCAAAACATAATTTAAAGGTCACAAAAACAAAAACATGTAGACCAAAAACATACTAAAAAGTAACCGAACAGTTATATGATAATAACCAAACCATATTTTAATGGTAACCAACACATAAACAACATGTAGACCAAATCCAGTTTAGTCACTAATGTATAATAAGCAAATACATGATAACCAAAACAACATAAAAAAGTAACCAAAATCCCAAATTGAGGGAACAAGAATGGTATCCAAATCATAAGCTAACAGCAACAAAAAAACATACTAAAGAAGTAACCAAACAGTTATATGTTAGTAACCAAAACATATTTTAATGGTAACCAATACATAAACAAACTTCCCCTTCCTCTCTATAGCAAACTTCTTCAAGTCCTTAACAGAATTACCATCCGTGATTCTTTTCCTCTTTCCATCCTTCTTCCTTGTATCAACCATTCTACACAAAACATAAAAACAACACAAACCCAAACAATCAATACTCCATTCTGTTAGAAAACTACTTTAATAGATAATACATTAAACTATTTAGAAAATACTCACTTGAAACAATAATAAACACCAGAATCGATCAATGGAGAAGAAGAAACCAAATGAACCACTGTAAGAACCCAAATTTTTAGAAATTATTAAAATAAGAATTTAGTGAATAAAATTCTTAAAGCATGAGATGGGTTCAAACAAGAATATAATTGTGTTACAAGGTATGTGGTATTGTGTTACATAGGATAATATGAGTTATGTAATAAGTGATGTTGTGTTTAATAAATATATATCGTTATTATATATTTGTTATAAATTGTAGAGATGAATTAGTAAAGAAGATGAGTAGAAATTTAACTATTGATATTAATTAATTTATGTGAAATTATTTTATCATAGTAAGTTGGTGACATTAAATATCTTGATAATCACCAATTTCTTGAGTATTTGTAAGAGTAAGTATCAAGTCTAAGGCAGTGTAATCGTACCCTTTAATGGTTGATGTATAGGAGCTGGGATAAATGATTCCTTCAGAGAGCGGAGGTATATACGAATTAGTAACCGATCTAACTCACTGTGAAAACAGTGTAGACGAGACGAAAACTAATTTGTTGGTTGTTTGTAGGAAATCACTCAGTGTACTATATTGAATACTATTAAAGACTCAATGTGTGCTAGGTTTAGACTTGTATACGTGTACGTTGTTGACGAGAAAAAAAATCGATATACCTTTAGATTGGTTAGAGAATTATTAAGTAAATTGATATACGACGAGAGGTATGTATGTGTTATATATATCTTGAATTATGTGAATTGGTGGAAAGAAATTACACACACACACACACACACACACACATATATATATATATATATATGAGATCTTTATAGTTAACCAACTATTAAGGGAAATAGAGTTTGAACTTGAAGTTTAATCTCTAAATTATTGATGATTGTAGTCATTGGAGATTCAATTTGGTTAGTATGATGAGATAACATGTATGGAGCATGTTAAAGGATTTGTGAGTTAAGTTCTGTTCTGTTGAAGCATTGCATGTTTGTGTCCTAACTTGAGGTGGCGCAGCCGCTCCACTCTCAAGCTTAAGACCAGCGCGGCCGCGCCGGTCTGCAGATGGTTCAGAATGAGTTTGTGTAATTTGAACTTTAAGAATTGTATATTAGTGGCTAATGTGACTCCCCCAAAATTAGGTATACATCACCCATCTTGGGTCGTCAGATACATGGTACAGAATACAAATACAACTTACTAATACAAATGTCATGTACAATACGACAAAACATAACTGTGAGTTTGAATACAATTATTGTTTACTAGAGACTATACAAACTCAAAAGGAGTCCTCATTACAATTATTGTCACACTATTTAACAGAATAGTGAGGACTACTAATACTATCATCTGGTCCATCACTCCGTTCCCTAACTCGTCCCAGCTATATTCTCATTTCCTGAAGAGAACAGTGAAAGAAAGGGTGAGCTCAACTAGCCCAGTAAGAAATATTATGACTAAGATAATGTAGAATAAATTATCATTAGCCTTCAACAGTGTTAAACAAATAAAATATAACGAACATCAAGTTTAACTGCAGCGGGACAAACAATCCATTAAAAGAGTCAAGTAGAGAATAAAATCTACTATCTTCTATGATTTAAAAGGTTTTTTAACACTGTTATTGCTAGGACTCAGCTTAATAAAATAATCCACATCATCGAATCACCCCTGCACTACGGCCAATGATATTCGTGTATTCATTAATGGTCATGATCATGCCAACAACTGTCCATCAATGCACTACGGGACAATGAGGACTTTTACCACTTCATTTGTAACATTACGGTCATGATTACACCGAATAATCTCTGGTTATAATCATACCAAGTCCATCTATGCATTACATGCCATAGACGACTTTTAACATTTTATAAACATGAGGATGATGACAATGATATAAGAATTCAATAAAATAAGTTCAAGAATTAATTTATCCAAGAATTAACAACGTCCAAATTATCAACATGATACTGTTTTGTAGAGTAAAATTCAAGAATGCTTAGAAGAATATTTTCATGAAAAGATACTGGATGAACCGCAATTATCAAGGATATTCCACTAATTTCATGGAGTATAGAAGTTAAAACTTAACCAACTGAGTATAATAAAGAATAGAATAACAAAAGAAATCACCCGGCATGCGATAGACCGCACAGACAGGTTATTCTAACAGAATAATAAATAATAGAACCAGGTCCGGCGTAAACGCACAGACAGGATATTCCGACAGAATAATAAATAATGGAACCAGGTCCGGCGTAAACGCACAGACAGGATGTTCCGACAGAATAATAACAAGACGGAACCAGGTCCGGTGTAAAACACACAGACAGGATGTTCCAACAGAATAATAATAAAAACGGAACCAGGTCTGGTGTAAAACACACAGACAGGATGTTCCAACAGAATAATAACAAGACGGAACTAGGTCCGGTGTAAAACACACAGACAGGATGTTCCAACAGAATAACAGAAGAATGTCACCAAGTATAGGGTAGACCGCGTATACAGGTTATTCCAACAGAATAATAAGAAATAGAATAACAACTGTTCTCTTCATGAATAAGAAAGAATAACACCCATTACCGTTTTAAAGAAGAACTGAAATAAGGAAGTAGTCAAGTAGCAGAATACTTTTATTCTCTCTCTCTTTAGTTTCTCTCTATAGTTTCTCTCTCTAGAGTTCAGTGAATTCGTAAGAAAATAATGAAGGAATGAGCTTCTATTTATAGGAAAATGGAATGCATAGTAACTAATCCCTGAACGGTCTAAATTGATTTACTTTAATCTGACGGTCCATATTTAAAGAAAAATCTTTTAAATAAAATAAAATATATATTATATATATAAACTCACGGGTCATTACCCCCGTGACTACTCTTTTAAACACATACTGACTCTTTGTCATTCTTCCACCAAAAGCAATATTATATCATATATATCTATATAACATCCACTCACTAATATTATATATATATATATATATATATATATAAACAAATAATAGCATTCCTTTATGTGACAAACCAAATCCCTCTCTCCCCACCAAGACTGACTACACGTTTATATACATATAAATATATAATACATATCTATATATATAATATATATAATAATACTCCTTTCCAGACCCCTTTTTTTTTTCTTTCCCCTAACCCCCCGTGACAAAAATGTCTTCAACAAAGACTTTACCTAACACATGGGTCCCACTCGTGGGCCCCCACATTTTATTATATAAAATAACCTTCTACCGATTATTTAAAAAAATGGGTAAATGGGGGTCCATAATATAAGCAAAATTGAATGACTTCTCACGTAAGTCTTAATAATCAATACCGTGTGCCACTATGCAACCACGCGTATTACTGTACTTTTAACACCGGGTGTTTCAACAGTTTTAACGGTGACACCTCCGCCGTTATTTTCATAAAGTATTTTTGTTATTTTCTCAATCCGACAATAATTCCGTTGTGGGGTCCACCAATGATTGTGCCGTCGTACGAATATTCCCCGACAAAAAGAATATTCTCCGACCAAACGAATATTTTATAATAACTTGCGTACTTTGAAAATTTATAAATATTACCCACAACTATAACATTATATCAATTTAACTCTATAATATTCAAAAATTTAACTCTATAATATTCAAAAATGATATTTATAGAAAATTTATCTTTATTTATAAAAGTTGGGGTCTTACAGCTAATATGTTATCATATGGGTCATATTTGATAGTGTCCATGAATGGATATATTGAGATAACAATTCATGAATCGAATGAGAGTTAGTTATGAAAATTAACTAAACAAAAATAAATATTAGTTAACTTAAATTAAGTGAAAAATTATATTATGAAATAAAATAATTTTAATATTAAAGTCTTATGTGTCAGTGGCGTGATAGTAAATTGAATGGAAGGGGTAATTCACTCAAGTAAAATGGTGAATTAATATATGTACTTTACGTAAGGAAAATGAAATGATTATGTTAATTAACTTTGGTATTTTCATATATTACGTAATATGGTAATATATGAAAGGGTTTAATATTTGAAAGATGTTAATGTAAGGATTGAGAAAGTTGTCTTAGAACGATCGAATAATTATACGCATAGTGTATAATTTAAATAATTAATAGAGTAAATATTAATTATTCTAAGTGTAAAGGTTGTACATATTATATGTATGTAATTATTTAAGTAAGCTAAATAATTTAGCATTATGATAAAGTGTGACATAAACTTTATATTAAATAAATAATAAAATAATGTGGAATTGGAGAAAAGCCAAACGTGGCCTAGACCCCTAATATTTTATTATAGAAATAATGAGCTTGAATTATATGTAACTTCAGTAAATGGAATAAATGAGTCTTGTGTGGTCTGAGTATTAAAATTAAACTAGACTGAAGGTTTAACTAAAATTATTAAAAGAGAATTAATGATGATCATTATGATATTTAAGGGTGATAGGAAATAATAAGTTGGGAATACCCAACTGAATTATACATAGCTCAATTAAAATGTTATTTGAACTAGCCCAAATATACATGGATTATATGAGATGGAAATATATTAGATCCTTAATTCTCATATTATAGTAACAATTGTACATTAGAATTACATTTTTGAAATTAAAGTAACTAAACTAAACCGGTTGCTGAGATATAAGCTTGTCCCATTTTGTGAGTCCTATCTCATTCATCACGTGAATAGGCCATTGGCCTAGCCTAGTGTTGCTGCTGAAAATAAGAAGGCTGATGATGAGAGTTGGTATTACTTTCCACCAACTCTCTCTTAACTGATGGCTTCCCTTTCTTCCCGTTGGTTTAATTTCTTGGGCAAAACTCTCAATTGGACAATAGTTTGGCTATATAAGGAAGCCTTCCCCTTCATTCTCAAGGCTGCAAAATTTCTGAGATTGTTGTTATTGCATAGATAGAGTAATGTTACAATTGAGTGGGGTTACTGAAATTGAGGAGCAATTAGAAGTCTAAGGGACACTGTTTAGTCATTTAAGCTTCATAGATGTGACGCCCCCAAAACAGGTATACATCACCCATTCTGAGTCGCCAAATACATGGTACAAAAACAAATACAACCTCAGTAATACAATTGTCGTGCAAAATACGACAAGACATATACTGTGAGTTTGAATACAAATAGAGAGTATAAAAACTCAAAAGGAGTCCTCATTATAATTATTGATACACTATTTTACAAAAATAGTGAGGACTGCTAAACAACTTTCTAAAACCGTCACTCCATACCCCGGCTAGTTCCTGCTATACTATCTCCTCCTGAGAAGAAAATGGAACAAAAAGGGTGAGCTCAACTAGCCCAGTAAGAAATATTATGACTAAGATAATATACAACAAATTATCGTTAGTCTTCAACAGGGAAAATCTGATAAAATATAATAGACAACAAGTTTTATATCAACAACTGCAGCGGAAACAGCAATCCATTAGAAGAGTTAAGTAGAGAAAGAATTCTACTATCTTCTAAGATTTAAAAGTCCATCATCAATATTTTATCCCTGTAATATCAATCAATATACATCTTGAATCAAATATTCATCTTTGCACTATAAGCCAAAGATATTCATTTGTATCACCAGTTGGTCATGTTCATCTCAACACCGGTTCATCTTTACACTACAGGCCAAAGATATTCATCAGGTAATCATACATCTTTGCACTACAGGCTAAAGATATTCAGTAGTATCATCATTTAGGACTGAGGATAATGAAAACTATTTTAAAGAAAACGAATCCAGTGAGATAAAAGAACAAATATTAGGGATTTATATTACAGTTTATCCAAGTTCACTAATACTCCATAATAACTAATTTTGAAGCAGAATTCAAAAATAAAGATCAAAACATGGAGTATCTGTCAACCCGGCGAAGATTGAAGTCATACAAAGTTGAGAGCAACTGAAGTCGGTGACTGAAGTACGTAGCTTTCTGGGCTTAGCTGGTTATTATCGGAGATTCGTGGAAAGATTTTCTCGAATCGCTATTCCGTTAACTCAGCTGACTCGTAAAGATACAAAATTCGGTTGGAGCGAGGATTGTGAGAAGAGTTTTCAAGAACTCAAGAGGAGACTCATTTCGGCACCTGTTCTGACAATACCATCTGGTTCGGATGAATTTGTTATCTACAGCGATGCTTCAGGCAAAGGGTTAGGATGTGTTCTCATGCAACATGGGAAAGTCATAGCCTATGCCTCGCGACAACTCAAAGAATATGAGAGGAATTATCCTTCTCATGATTTGGAGTTGGCAGCAGTCGTTTTCGCGTTGAAGATCTGGAGACACTACCTGTATGGGGAGGAATGGAGATCTATACAGATCATAAAATCCTCAAATATTTCTTCACCCAAAAGGAACTTAACATGCGACAACGACGTTGGCTCGAGCTGCTGAAAGATTACGATCATACCGTCCAATATCATCTTGGAAAAGCAAACGTAGTAGCTAACGCATTGAGTAGAAGATCATATGCGGGTACGAGTGCAATGTTGTTAACACAAAGGCCCATTTTGTATGACTTACAAAGGATGGAGATAGAGATGAATGCTCCAAGTACCCACGTAATGATATCAAACATACGAGTAGAACCGACTTTAATCGATAAAGTTAAAGCTGCTCAAGTTACGGACATGGAGCTGATGCGTATAAAGAAAAAAGTGCAAGAAGGTGCTATTCCAGAAGCAAGAATCGATGAAGAAGGAATACTTTGAGTCAACTCCAGACTTTGTGTTCCTAACGATTTTGACTTGAAGCATAGAATAATGACGGAGGCACACAACACATCGTTTGCAATCCATCCTGGGAGTACCAAACTGTATCACGATCTTCGACATACATTTTGGTGGAGAAATATGAAAAGAGAGATCGCGGAGTTTATCTCGAGATGTTTAACTTGTCAACGTGTAAAGACGGAGCATCAAGTACCAAAGGGTCTGTTGCAACCACTTGAGATTCCGAAGTGGAAGTGGGAACACATTACCATGGATTTCGTTACGGGTCTTCCCAAGGTTTCTCAAGGCATAGATGCGTTTTAGATTATTGTTGATAGATTAACCAAGTCTGCCCATTTCTTGCCTATACGTGAGACTTATTCCCTTGAACGTCTTGCTAGTATGTACGTAAATGAGATTGTAAGATTGCATGGCATGCCAGTATCCATAGTTTCGAATCGTGACCCAAGATTCACTTCACGATTTTGGTTTAGCTTGCAGAAAGCTATGGGCACGGATTTACGATTCAGTTCGGCATACCATCCTCAAACGGACGGACAATCAGAGAGGACAATTCAAACTCTTGAAGATCTATTAAGACTCTGTGTCCTAGATTTCAAAGGGAGTTGGGATAAGTACCTACCATTGGTGGAATTCTCTTACAACAACAGTTATCAGGCAAGTATAGGTGTGGCTCCATTCGAGGCATTGTATGGAAGAAAATATCGTTCTCAAGTATGCTGGGACGAGGTGGGTGAAGCAACATTGTTGGGACCAGAGTTGGTACGAATGACTACAGAGAAGATCCAAACGATTCGACAACGTATACAAACGGCACAGGATCGACAAAAGAGTTATGCGGATCTTCATCGGAAGGACGTGGAATTTAATATTGGGGTTCATGTATTGTTACGTGTTGCACCATGGAAGGGAGTTACAAGATTTAGGAAGAGAGAAAAGCTCAATCCACGATTTGTTGATCCATTTAAAATTCTTGATCGAATAGGAAATGTGGCCTATAGACTCGCATTACCTCCAAGTATGTCTCGTGTTCATAATATTTTTCACATATCTATGCTTCGTAAATATGTTAAAGACCCGAATCACATTATTGAGTTAGAACCAAACGAAATAGCCGAAGATTTAACGTACGAGGAGGTACCTGTTAAGATCTTGGATAGAAAAGAGCATGTCTTACGCACGAAGGTTATGCCACAAGTTAAGGTCTTATGGAGAAACCATGCTATTGAAGAAATGACATGGGAGTTAGAATCAGAAATAAAAGCTAGGTATCCTCACCTTTTCGAAACACCAGGTACGTACGTCAATTTCGAGGACGAAATTTCATAAGGAGGGGAGGTTGTAAGACCCCAACTTATTAATGAATAAAATCAAATTTCTCTAATTATTATTGTGAATAATAAGGTGTTAATTTGATATAATATGTTGGTTATGGGTGAAATGTGTAAATTTTACAAAATAAATAATTGGTTATAAAATATTTATTTTGTCGGGGAATATTCGTTTGGTCGGGGAATATTCTTTCTGTCGGGGAATATTCGTACGACGGCGCAGCTATTTGTGGGCCCCATAACAAAAAACGGTTGGATGAAGATAACGACAAAAATTGAGTTTTTATAAATAATGGCGTAGTTGTTACCGTTAACACTGTTGGAATACCCGGTGGTTAAAATACAGTAATACGCGTGGTTGCACAGTAGCACACGGATTGCACAGTATTTTTGAATTATTGATTCTTACGAAGGAAGACACTACTCAATAATTGTTACAATAATTATTGTTCAATATTTTATTTTATTGATTCAATAATTGCTGCATTGATATTTTATATTATTGTTGTTTCAATAATTGTCACTGCACAGTATTTTCCATTATCAGATCAATAATTCATATTATTTGGATAATATTATTAGATAGCATTATTGATAATGTCTAGAAAGTTCTGTCTAAAGAGAGGTTTGGTCACCTAATTGCGCGTCAGTAAGGAGAAATTCTTATTGGAAAGCCCCCTCTTTCCTGAGAACGGCCTGGCTGTCATAAATGTGATTCTGTAATATTAATTGTGAATAATTAATTATTGATTCATATGATAAGGAAATATTTATTTTATGTGAATATAAATGTTAGATATATTTTGTGGTTAAAAATGAAGGAGTTAATGTTGAGGTATTTTATCAGTATTTTTATCGGAATGGAGGTATTAAAAATCAATCAGGGTTTTTGAGATATATTGTGGGGGTTATAATTTTTAATTCGACCGTTGGATCGCTGTAATTTTTGGATATGTTATACATATATAAGTTGAGTATATATCCACAAATTTTGAATCGTTAAAAATGAAAGTATGATTTGTTATAAATTTTAAGAGATGACTGGTTTAGAAATTGTTGAAGTTTCTAAATTTATCATTTTGGTGAAAAATTCTAGAATTGGTGGGCCCCACTTTTGGTTGGTAAAAATGTGCTGAGATTTTTATTCAAATGTGGTGGGTGGGAATAGTAGCAGGTAAAGCCATCAGGTTGCAGGTTAAGTCTGCTTCGGCGTGCTAACATTTTTCTATAAATAGAGGGCTAAGTTAGAATTGAAAATCACACCAGAAACAAGTTTTCTCTCTCTCTCTAGATTATTGAGTATATTTTGTGAGTATTTAGATACTTTGTGAGTTTATATTCATCAGTGCAAGTTTCCTTCAACCTTATACCGATATTTCGATCAGAAGTACTGATATTTTGAGGTAAGGGGTGTTATATTCTTCTTAAAATGATATTTTCTTCAATATCATTATACCGAAATGTTGGTATAAATTTTTTATCAAATTTAGAACTTTTTGTGTCAGGATTATTGTGAGACCCCAGATTTTATGAATAAATATTTAATTTTTCACGAAATATTTTTTTTTATATTATGGTGTGGATTTAATATAATAGTTATGGGTAGTATTTATAAATTTTGCAAAGTATGCAAGTTGTCATATTATATTCGATTGGTCGGGGAATATTCGTTTTAACAGGAAATATTCGTACAACGACACAATCATTGGTGGACCCCACAACGGAATTATTATCGGATTGAGAAAACGACAAAAATACTTTATGAAAATAACGGCGGAAATTTTACCATTGTTACTGTTGAACTACTCGGTAGTAAAAGTACAGTAATACGTGTAGTTGCATAGTAGCACACGGTATTGATTATTAATGCTTATGTGAGAAGTCACTCAGTTTGATTCAATTATTGTCAGTTAATAATATGAATTATTTAGCGATAATGACGTTTTGTTTTATTCGTATTATTAACGTAATAAAACAGAAATATCTTTTTATATAAAACAGAATACTTTATTAAAGTTATTCTATAAATAGAATATATTATATTTTATTTAAAAGATTTTTCTTTAAATATGGATCGTCAGATTAAAGTAATCAATCTGGACCGTTCATGGATTAGTTACTATGCATTCTATTTTTCTATAAATAGCAGCTCATTCCTTCATTATTTCTTACGAATTCACTGAACTCTAGAGAGAGAAACTATAGAGAGAAACTATAGAGAGAGAAGAAGAGTATTCTGCTACTTAACTACTTCCTTATTTCAGCTCGTCTTTAAAACGGTAAGGGATATTATTCTTTCGTATTCAAGAAGAGAATTTCTGTTATTCCATTTCTTATTATTCTGTTGGAATAACCTGTATACGCGGATCTACCCTATACTTGGTGACATTCTTCTATTATTCTGTTGGAACATCCTGTCTGTGTGTTTTACACCGGACCTGGTTCCGTTTTTATTATTATTCTGTTGGAACATCATGTCTGTGTGTTTTACACCGGACCTGGTTCCATTATTTATTATACTGTTCTTTATTATTCTGTCGGAATATCCTGTCTGTGCGTTTACGCCGGACCTGGTTCCATTATTTATTATTCTGTCGGAATATCCTGTCTGTGCGTTTACGCCGGACCTGGTTCCATTATTTATTATTCTGTTGGAATAACCTGTCTGTGCGGTCTATCGCATGCATGGTGATTTCTTTTGTTATTCCATTCTTTATTGTACTTAGTTGGTTAAGTTTTGACTTCTATACTCCATAAAATTAGTGGAATATCCTTGATATTTGCGCTTCATCTAGTATCTATTCATGAAAATATTCTCCTGATCATTCTTGAATTTTACTCAACAAAGCTGTATCATGTTGACAATTTGGACGTTGTTAATTCCTGGATAAATTAATTCTTGAACTTGTTTTATTGAATTCTTATATCATTGTCATCATCCTCATGTTTATAAAATGTTGAAAGTCATCTGTGGCCTGTAGTGCATAGATGGACTTGGTATGATTATGACCAGGGATCATTCGGTATAATCATGACCGTAATATTACAAATGATAGTGCAAAGATGAATATTTGATTCAAGATGTATATTGATTGATGTTGCAGGGATAAAATATTGATGATGAACTTTTAAATCTTAAAAGATAGTAGAATTCTTTCTCTACTTGACTCTTCTAATGGATTGCTGTTTCCGCTGCAGTTGTTGATCTAAAACTTGTTGTCTATTATATTTTATCAGATTTTCCCTGTTGAAGACTAACGATAATTTGTTGTATATTATCTTAGTCATAATATTCCTTACTGGGCTAGTTGAGCTCACCCTTTTTGTTCCATTTTCTTCTCAGGAGGAGATAGTATAGCAGGAACTAGCCGGGGTATGGAGTGACGATTTTAGAAAGTTGTTTAGCAGTCCTCACTATTTTTGTAAAATAGTGTATCAATAATTGTAATGAGGACTCCTTTTGAGTTTTTATACTCTCTATTTGTTTTCAAACTCACAGTATATGTGTTGTCGTATTTTGCACGATAATTGTATTACTGTGGTTGTATTTATTTTTGTACCATGTATTTGGTGACTCAGAATGGGTGATGTATACCTGTTTTGGGGGCGTCACAGAAGAGGTATAATTTCTATATTTTCCCACTCATGTTCATCAATGGCAATTTTTGTTGATTCTTGCTAATTAGATGTTGATTGGTTTGGAGAATAGTTGTTAATCGATATATAACCATTATAAACATGTTAGAACCATTATGAAGCATGTTTATGTTCGAATTGCTGTGAAAATTCTGAGATGGGTTGTTAAAACTGCCGAAGCAGTCAATCTCTCTTGTCTGGAAAGGGAGACGCGCGGCTCCCTAGTCGCGCCCCTCTGCAAAATCAGTTTCTGTTTTCTATTAGGTACTGTTATGTTCTAGCATGTGGTATATCATTAGAACAAGCATGAACACATAAATGACATGTATATATGAGTATCATGGCATGGCATAAGCATGATAGTATACAATATCGATGAAGAACTTATAGTTTTAAAATGAAACTTATAGTTTTTGATATGAACTTTGATACATGTGTAACATGCGTTCTAACCTTGTAGGCGCATTTGTATGACTTAGACATGCATAAGAGTTGGTATCAACTTATAGTATGCGTTCATGAACTTTCATGGCCATGTTAGTCCATATTATGGAAGGAAAACGTATGATTTTAAAATAAAACCTATGGTCTTGGATTTGAACCTTGATGCCTACATAGTATGTAAATATTATGATTTTGTGAACGTAGTTATGTGGCCTATATTGACATGAAAGGCATGCTTAAAGTGTTGAGCACACACTAGTATACATGATTAAAGACTACATTGATTTCAAAAGACAAACTTCGAGTTTTTGGACGTATATATAGGATGTCCACATTCCGATCATTTGAGCACGTATAAATGACTTGTATAGGTGCTCTAATACATAAGAGTCGTGGTTACGGGGCACTTGACATGTATTAAGTTACCTTTGTTGACTTAGTGCGAATTTTATGAAAAATTTAGAGTGTGTAAGATGATAGCATCAAACACTATGTGAGTTACATTTTGATCATGCGATATAGACATGTTGACATAAGCATCATATGATGAAACCTGGATTTCACCTACGCACGCATGTTCAAGGAAATGAATTTGCTAAAGCATAGACTATGTGATTAAGTATACATGTGCTTGTTATGTGATAACATGACCTTAGTAGTTGACCTTGAAGCATGGACTTGAATTACTTAAGGTATATGAAAGTCCGACATGAAATTCATGTAACTTTGAATTGGATTTGAATGAGCATGCTATTAAAGACTTGTTAGTACTAATATAAGGTTTAAAAGCTTATAAACATTGAACCTTTGTTAAAAGAAGTTGTTAAACCTTGTTGATGTGAATAATTCAACATAGAGCTATGTTATTCAAAACTAAATGATTTGAAATGTGAACTTGAAGAAAAATCATAACCTACTTGATGTATGGTTATAGTATGTATCAGAATGCATAGTAGGTTAGGACTAGACTGAGCAATGAAAGGCTCAAGTCTGGTTTTGGTAGGGAGTAGCGCGGCCGCGCCACTCCCAAGCTTAAATGCAGCGCGGCCGCACCGTCCTGCCGAGTGACCAAGAGCAGTTTGTTAACTGCATAGTCTTAAGTTATGGTTATGTTGTCCTGAAGGACTACAAGATATGAAACAAGATTGTTGAAATAAATATGATAGTAGAATGAGCTAGTCTCATGGTTATCCTAAGTTTAAGTAAAAAAATGAAACCTAGTTAGGAAACACTATTTGTTCTTATATTAAGAATGTATGGAAGTGTATAACTGATGAGTGTTGTAACGCCCCCAAAACAGGTCCATTCCATCCAACCCATTTTGAGTCGCCAAATACATGGTACAAAAAATAACTACAACTTTATTACAACAATTGTCGTGCAAAATACAACAACACATATGTTGTGAGTTTTGATACTAAAATATACTAACTGTGACTCTGGACACCAACCTTGGATAGCACGTCACAATGACACCTTATATAAAGGTATAGTCAAAAGTTGTTTTAGAAATTAGAATCTTTGGGAAGTGCTCAAGGAAACCCTCGTTCATGGGAGGCCATGCTTCTAGGTTATGATAGATATCATATGGCCACAAAATTATTCTTGGTTGACCCAATAGACCCCAAAGAAAAATGAGAAGATTACTATCATATTCTTTCCAATGGTGAGTCTTCTCTTGACATATCATTATCTCCACCGTCTCTAATTGAGAATTATACTTCAACCAAACTCCAAGATCATATAGGTAGTACTTGTAGATATACTCAACAAGTGGATGTGCACAACCATGTCTTATGATGACACGAGGTTGTGTGTCGTTAGACATCTTGTATGATAGTGGTAAAACACCCTTCCAACGTTGGGTTCGCTTCACCCTAGATGATTCACCAAATATAATTACTAAATGATGACCACCGTTCTATTCCCCTGTTACCCCCGCTCGACCCAGCAACATTCTTATTACCTGAAAGGAATTGTGAAACAGAAGGGTGAGCACAACTAGCTCAATAAAGAATATCATGACTAAAGATAATTAAATTATCAATAGCCTTCAACAGAATTAAATCAGAGATTTAGAACATATGGTAGATGATAAAAATTTTTAACCATAGTTGCAGCGGAACGAGCAATCCATTAGAAGAGTCAAATAGACTACAAAGTCTATTATCTTCTCCATGTTAAAAGTCCACCAACAATGTTTTATCCCTGTAACATCAATCAACAGTTCCTTTCCACAATCATATAAATAACTCATAATCATAATTGTAGTTCTAAATTTCTCTTCGCATTCAGGACGAAGATAATTTTCATCACCTGTCTTTACCTGAAACATCAAAGATCATGATTATACCAAATCACAGTTCCTGTTCATAATCATACTAATAAATTCATCTTTGCACTACAGGCCAAAGATATTCATCAACAGTTCATCTTTACACTACATGCCAAAGATATTCAACAACAATTCATCTTTGCACTACGGGCCAAGGATATTCATCAACAACTCATAGTGCAATTATCTTGAATCAAATAGTCATCTTTGTACTACGGGCCAAAGATATTCATCAACAACTCATCTTTGCACTACAGGCCAAAAATATTCCTCAATAATTTATATTTGCACTACAGGCCAAATATATTATTATCTCAAAGAAATATATAATCATTTCAGAATTTATATAACCAATAATTATAACCATGTTGATCATTTCACCTTTGCACTTAAGCTAAAGATATTCAATTATAAATTCAATGGTCATGATCATACCAGTCAAAAATTCAACTTTGCACTACTGGCCAAAGAGAACCCATAGTCATGATCGTACCAAAAATCTACCCATCTTTACACTCAAGTCAAAGAGAAATATCATCATTAGAGTTATAAAAATGTTATATATGATAATAAAAAATAATATGATCAACATATAGTTTTAATCTCAAGAGTAATATTCATAAATCAACTATAATTTGGTTAGAAAAAGAAACCAATTTTGTCATGAATAGTAACTCGTGAATAGTAACCCATGAATAGTAACTCGTGAATAGTAACTCATGAATAGTAACTCATGAATAGTAACTCATGAATACTAACTCGTGAATAGTAACTTGTGAATAGTAACTCGTGAATAGTAACTCGTGAATATATAGTAACTCGTGAATAGTAACTCATGAATAGTAACCCCGACATGAAAAGTTCCAAATTTGATAAAAAGTTCAGATCAATACTTCGGCATAATGATATTGAAGAAAATAATATCATTTAAGAAGAAATAGCATCCCTTACGACAATATCCCTTACAATCCCTTACCTCAAAAAAGCAGTACTTCTGACTGGAATAACGCTGAACGAACTTGCACCGTATAGCAACACTCAAGATATCAAAATACTCACAAGAATACACTCGATAATATAGAGAGAGAAATAGAGAGAAAACTTTAGTTTCTGGTGTGATTTTCAATTCTAACCTAAGCACCCTATTTATAAGAAAATGCTTAGAACACCAAAGCAGAAAATTTAATATAATATATATATATATATATATATATATATATATATATAAATTTTCAAGCCCACCTTAGAAAATCTGAAATCAGCCACCTTGCACATGTTTGTGATGTCCAAAAAAATACAAAAAATGTTTTTCTCAAAATAATTAACTAAAACTCCCAAAAATCAATTATTTTGGAACTTCGAAACTTCAATAATTCATAATAAATAGCCCTTTTGTCAGAAAATTCAAATCTCGCGAGTTTTTATAGAAAATTCAATTCTCTACAACTTTGCAGAAGAAAGTTTTTCCAAATTCCAAACAAAAATTGACCGAAATCCACAAACGGACGATTTTATAGTCAATAATAAATTTTCGGTCAAGAATTGTGTCCACCAACACACAAAACATGTGTTAATCATTTAATGCCACAAAAATACTCTTCCTCCTCATATACTCATATATCCCACATTCATTATAAAAATATCACCATCAATATATTATTAAAATAATATATTTAAATGAATTATTTTATCAGAAAAAGATAAAATATTAATTTTCAACAATTGTCACATTAAAATTTTTCTCCATCTATATCCACATAAAATCAATATTTTCCTCATCATATAAATCAATAATTAATTATTCACAAATAATATTACAGAATCACAGTACTGGCAACCAGGCCGTTCCCAGGAAAGAGGGGGCTTTCCAATAAGGATCTCTTCCTTACTGGCGCGCAATTAGATGACCAAACCTCTCCTTAGACAGAACTTTCTAGACATTGTCAATAATGTTATCTAATAATATTATTCAGATAATATGAATTATTGCTCCGATAATAGAAAATAGTGTGTAGTGACAATTATTAAAACAACAGTAATATAAAATATCAACGCAGCAATTATTGAATCAATAAAATAAAATACTGAACAGTAATTACTGTAACAATTATTGAGTAATGTCTTCTTACGTAAAAATCAATAATTGGTGCAATACCGTGTGCTACTGTGCAACAACGCGTATTACTGTGTTTTAACCACCAGGTATTCCAACAGTATTAACGGTAACAACTACGTCATTATTTATAAATAACATATTTTTGTCGTTATCTTCATCCGACCGTTTTTCGTTATGGGGCCCACAATAGCTGCGCCGTCGTACGAATATTCCCCGACAGAAAGAATATTCCACGACCAACGAATATTCTCCGACAACAATGATTATTTTATAACCACTTGTTTATTTTGAAAAAATTTCACATTTCACCCATAACTTTAACTTTTTATCAATTTAACCATTTACTGAATTGTAATTATAAGAAAAATTGAATACTTTTATTTCATAAAATTCGGGGTCTTACAAGTGTGATCTCTATGATTAATATAACTGTGTAGGATTATACGAAGTGCAGATATCTATAAGCAGTTAAGTCGTAGTTGTTAAACTGCGCATCATGCAAGTCTTTCAGTTCCTATTTGATATATGAATTCTATAACTGTTAGTGAGTTATATTATGCTATAAGAATGTTGATGTATATATAGAAAAAGCATATGAGATATGTATGAATTTGAAAGTTGATCTTTGATGATATACTTGTGAAGTAAATATCTATGTCTGTTATGTGAGAAGTAATATGCGTGGTAAATATTAATTGATTATGAATGAATGAACTGAGTATATTATTATATGTTATGTGCTGCATGAAAACTGTTAGAATTGCTGGGCTGTCGAGCTCACCCTTGCAAATAACCACTTTTGCAGGTTAAAGGACTCACGGTAAAGATTACGTGCTACTTGATTGATAGAGTTCAATAGTATTGAAGGAGATTGATTTATTGAACCATGGTTAGGCTCTAAGAGATATACATGATATTAGTTTACGATGTGTAATACATATAGAGTTGTAAAGTTGTACTATGTGATGCATAGAAGAATTAGAATCGATATGTAAAACTTTATACAGTATTTCGAATAGAATGAATCATAACATAAATTTGATTCAAGGATTTGTAATTAATTCAAGTTATGAAATCAATAAAAGATTTATTTTCAAAGGAGATTGAAAAAGTTTAAATTATTCCACACATTTATATAATATCAAATGTGATGTAAAACAGGAATAGTAAATGACCAAGTTATGAAACTTATAAAAGTTTGGGGTCATTGTGCAGATCCTGGTAATGGAAAGAATTTATATTCTAAATTGTAATAAGCAAGGTTATATTCATTAAGTTATGAATACAAAATAAAAATATTTTGACGATAGTAGTATCGTGGCGAACCGAATTCGTGGTTCGAAGGGACCCGGATTTGGGGGCGTCACAACCACTGTGCAACAGCGATAACGAGTAACAATGACAATGACGAACAACTAAACGAAGATGGAGAACAACTAAACGAAGATGATGATGAGTAACAATCACAAAAATGTAGAATAAATCATCGAAAATGATCAATATAGATGAAGAACACACGAACAGAAGATAGAAACAAAGGTTTCAGTATGCAGAACAAGGGTTTGTAACTGAAGAGTCCCAATCAAATGATAGAGGGCGGTTATCACGCGTTTCAAAAAAAACCAACCCGATTTTAAGATGGACACTAATTTGTCATGTCAGTCCATTAATATTAATCCCTTAAATTTAGGACTCCTAATTGTATTAGTATTGTAAATAAATATAATGAAGTGTCATATTTTTATAATTATTTTTAAAAATGTACTATAATATGTAATTAATCAAAAAAAAAGTATTTACTGATTATATATACAACCTCACCCCGCCCGCCTCCCCAACTCCCAAAGATAATATTTACTTATTATGTATACACCCAGCCCGTCCATCCCTAACCCCCACCCCCTAAGAAAAAATATTATAGTTACTGATTATGTATACATCCCACTCCCCCACTCTCCACCTCTTCCCAAAAAAAAGTATTAAGTGATTATATATACACCTCACCCTCCACATGCCCACCCCCCTCTCCCTCCCAAAAAAAAAATTAGCTTTTGTACTAGTAAGTTTTAAGTTGCCAGTAATAATAACAGAAATTGCAGGATATTATGATCATTTTAAAAAAAGGTTGATGTTAATTTTGTCTAACAATTTTTAATCTGAAATGGTAAGGATTATTATACCAGGTAGAACATGATATTAAATAATCTCACATCTTAAGTTATTTTATAATCACAAAACTAATAGTCTCAAACTCAAATTGAAAAAACAACAAGACAATTGAGATCAATATTTGATATACTGATGTGATTTTTTTAAAATAATAATTTTTATTAATAGTTTATTATTTTTTAAACAGTTTATAATATTAACTGTTATATTAATTAAAGTCAAATAAATTCATATACCTTAAAATTCTCACACTTTAGCTATAAAAAATATTCTGGTAAATGGGGAATTTATGAGAATTTGGTCAATTTAAATAACCTAAAGGAGAAATTGGTCAATTTATTTGCATCCTCATATATAATTTTAAAAATAAGAATTGTCATGCTTATATTTATAAGAAAATGCAATTTTTAAAAAGTTAATTTTAGGCAATCTAAAATTTTGATATAATTCGTTTAATTTTATCAAATAACAGATCGATCTTGAAAATGAATATTATATTTTAGACGGTTATCATAATTATATTAGTTAAAATTAAATGAACTTATATTAATTTTAAATTAAAAAAATTTTATATGAAAATAATTACAAAAATCGAAGACATCTTCGCCAACAATTATTACATAAATATAAAATTTTAAAAAAATTACATAGGGTGGCTTATCAGTCAGATGATTGTGCTGAATAGCTGAGTCAGATTTTTTTGATTGAATAGCTGAATAAGTCTCCCGTATCGGCAAGAAATGAGCAGACTTGGTTAATCTATCAATAATAACCCAGATAACATTTATGCCTTGAGAAACTGTGGGAAAACCCGTAACAAAATCTATGGTAATGTGTTCCCACTTCCATTTTGGAATCTCAAGTGGTTGCAATGGGCCCTTAGGCACTTAATGCTCCGCCTTTACACGTTGACAAGTTAAACACCTCGAGATAAACTGTGCAATCTCTCTCTTCATATTGTTACACCAAAATGTATGTCGAAGATCACGATACATTTTGGTACTTCTAGGATGGATTACAAATGGTGTATTGTGTGCCTCCATCATGATCTTGTACTTCAAATCAGAATCATTAGGAACACAAAGTCTGGAGTGGACTCGAAGTATTCCTTCTTTATCGATTCTTGCTTCTGGAATAACACCTTCTTGCACTTTCTTCTTCATACGCACCAGCTCCGGGTCTGTGGCTTGAGCAACTTTAACTTTTTTGATTAAAGTTGGTTCTATACGTATACTTGACATCATTGCATGGGTTTCCGAAGTCTTTAATTCTATCTTCATCTTTTGTAAATCACACCAAATGGGTCTTTGTGTTGACAACATCGCACTTGTTTCCGCGTATGATCTTCTACTCAATGCGTCGGCTATCACGTTCGCTTTTTCAGGATGGTATTGAATGGTATGGTCATAGTCTTTCAACAGCTCGAGCCAACGTCGTTGCCGCATGTTGAGTTCTTTTTGAGTGAAGAAATATTTGAGGCTTTTATGGTCTGAATATATCTCCACTTTCTCCCTATATAGATAGTGCCTTCAGATCTTTAGCGCGAAAACAACTGCTGCCAACTCTAGATCATGAGTAGGATAATTCCTCTCATATTCTTTAAGTTGTCGTGAGGCATAGGCTATAACTTTCCCACGTTGCATGAGAACACATCCTAACCCTTTGCGTGAAGCATCGCTGTAGATAACAAATCCATCCGAACTAGATGGTATGGTCAAAACAGGTGTCGAAATGAGTCTCCTCTTGAGCTCTTAGAAACTCTTCTCGCATTCCTCGCTCCATACAAATTTTATATCTTTCCGAGTCAGCTGAGTTAATGGAGTAGCAATTCGAGAAAATCCTTCCACGAATCTTTGATAATAACCAGCTAAGCCCAGAAAGCTACGTACTTCGGTCACCGACTTCGATTGCTCCCAACTTTGTATTACTTCAATCTTCGTCGAGTCAACAGATACTCCATGTTTTGACACCACGTGCCCAAGGAATGCTACTTCCTCCAGCCAGAACTCTCATTTCTTTAACTTGTCATAAAGCTTATTTTCACGAAGCCTTTGGAGTACCAGCTTCAAATGGTGCTCATGATCTTCACGACTTTTAGAATATATGAGGATGTCATCAATAAAGACAACAACGAATTGATCCAAATATTCCTTGAATACTCGGTTCATCATATCCATAAAAGCCGCATGAGCATTAGTCAATCCAAAAGACATGACTAAGAATTCATAATGTCCGTACCGAGTTCTAAAGGCAGTCTTTGGAATATCTTCAGTTCTAATCTTCAGCTGATGATATCCAGAACGAAGATCAATTTTTGAAAAGAATTGTGCTTCTTGTAACTGGTCAAACAGGTCATCAATACGAGGTAGCGGATACCTATTCTTGATAGTGACATGGTTTAATTCTCGGTAGTCAATACAAAGTTGCATACTCCTGTCTTTCTTCTTTACGAATAAAACAGGAGCACCCCAAGGAGATATACTAGGACGAATGAAACCGATGTCCAACAACTCCTGTAATTGGACCTTTAACTCCTGAAGTTCAATAGGAGCCATTCAATATGTGGTTTTAGAAATGGGCTTTGTACCAGGTTCAAGATCTATAAAGAATTCAACTTCACGTTCTGGGGGTAGACCGGGAAGTTCTTCAGGAAATACGTCAGGAAAGTCAATAACAACAGGAATATTATTCAAATATGACATGTCTTTATTCAAATCCATAACATGGGCTAAGAAAGCTTGACCGTGAGACCCCAGATTTTTATGAATAAATATTTAATATTCTCAAAATATTTTTATTTATTTATTTATTTATTTTATATTATGGTATAGATTTGATATAATGTTATAGTTGTGGGTAGTATTTATAAATTTTGTAAAGTATGCAAGTTGTTATATAATATTTGATTTGTCGGGGAATATCCATACTACGGTATAATCATTGGTGGACCCCACAATGGAATTATTGTCGGATTGAGAAAACGACAAAAATATTTTATGAAAATAACGGCGGAAGTTTTACCGTTAACTG
Source organism: Panax notoginseng (assembly GCA_016801055.1). Classification (NCBI taxonomy): domain Eukaryota; kingdom Viridiplantae; phylum Streptophyta; class Magnoliopsida; order Apiales; family Araliaceae; genus Panax; species Panax notoginseng. The sequence continues at coordinate 251,228,853 of CM029012.1, forward strand.
TTGAAACACCCCGTGTTAAAAGTACAGTAATACGCGTGGTTGCATAGTAGCACACGGTATTGATTATTGATGTTTATGTGAGAAGTCACTCAGTATTGTTCAATCGAATATTCGGGACACTTTTTGTGTCGGAGTACTATTCATGAGTTACTATTCATGAGTTACTATTCACGGGTTACTATTCACCTAAATTACTATTCACCCAAATATTATTCACTCGGGTATTTGGGGTACTTTTCGTGTCGGGGTACTATTCACGAGTTACTATTCACGAGTTACTATTCACGAGTTACTATTCACGGGTTACTATTCACCTAAATTAATATTCACTCTAATATTGTTCACTCGGGTATTTGGGACACTTTTTGTGTTAGAATACTATTCACGAGTTACTATTCATGAGTTATAATATTAATGATGAATGTTGTTCGGAGTTGAATTTGGAGACGCAGACGTGATATTTGAGTCCGGAACGTCGAAATTAGTAAAAATATTCTATAAACACAAAAATTTTCGAAATTCACTATTTGGTCAAAAAGTCAACAGTTGACTTTTTCGAAAAAAGTCAAACTTCGAAATTTCAAAATTTATATTTTTGATAAAAATGGTTTCATTATGTTGGAATTGTTTGTGTTAGTAAAAATCGATATTTATTTCGATAATAATTGATATCTGGAGGTTATATTGACCAATCGGGTATTTAACCGGATAAATGAGTAATTGATTGCTATTATTTCACATGATTATAACTATTTGTTCACATGTTATACTATTGACTCACATTCTTGTTACTATTAGGGGAGTTGGTGCAAGATTGATAATACTTGCATGACTAAGTTAAAAATAGAGGTATAGAGGGAGGTACTATATTGTAATTAATTTTTCACATGTTTAGAACTATTGAGTCACATGATTTTACTATTGATTCACATGAATTACTATTAGGGGAGTTGGTGCAAGTTTGATAATACTTGGATGATTGAATTAAAAATGAAAGAAAAGTTGGAGGTATTGTACTATAATATTTCGAGCCCCAAAACGTGTAATTATCGAAACTATATTTTCCTATAAATAGAAGCTCATTCTTCCTTCATTTTTCACCAATTCACTAAAGCTTTAGAGCCATTATTATAGAGAGAAATTATAGAGAGAAGCTATAGAGAGAAAATCTATAGAAGAAGAGAAGTCTGCTCTCTCACTACTCCTATATCTAGTTTCTTTCAAAGGTAGGGAATATTATTTCTTTCTTTCATCTTCATGAAGAGAACTTCTGTTGTTCCATTCTTTGTTATTATGTTGGAATAACCTGTTTATGCGAAGTACCACATACTTGGCGAAATTCTTCTATTATTTCATTTCTTATTATTCTGCTGGAACATCCTGTCTGTGCGTTCTACGCCGGACCTGGTTCCATTATTTATTATTCTGTTGGAACATCTTGTCTGTGCGTTCTACGCCGGACCTGGTTCCGTCTTTACTATTCTGTTGGAATATCCTGTCTGTGCGTTCTACGCCGGACCTGGTTCCGTCTTTACTATTCTGTTGGAATATCCTGTCTGTGCATTCTACGCCGGACCTGGTTCCGTCTTTACTATTCTGTTAGAATATCCTGTCTGTGCGGTTTACGCTGGACCTAGTTCCGTTATTTATTATTCTGTTGGAATAACCCGCCTATGCGGTCTATCGCATGCCTAGTGATTTCTTTTGTTATTTCATTTCTTATTATACTCAGTTGGTTAAAGTTTTGACTTCTATACTCCATGAAATTAGTGGAATAACCTTTATATTTACGCTTCATCCAGTATCTTTTCATGAAAATATTCTTCTGAGCATTCTTGAATTTTACTCCACAAAGCAGTATCATGTTGACAATTTGGACGCTATCAGTTCCTGGATAAATTAATTCTTGAACTTGTTTTATTGAATTCGTATATCATTATCATTATCCTCATGATTATATTTTGTTGAAAGTCATCTATGGCCTGTAGTGCATAGATGGACTTGGTATGATTATGACCAGGGATTATTCGGTGTAATCATGACCGTAATATTACAAATGATGTGGTAAAAATCCTCATTTACCGTAGTGCATTGATGGACAGTTTTTGGTATGATTATGGCTATGGATTCTCTTTGGTCGTAGTGCAAAGATGAATTGATTTATGGCATGATTAGGACTGTTGATGAAAACATGATTATCTTTAGCCGTAGTGCATGGATAATTCGTGGTCGTGATACTAAAGAATATCCTTGGCCGTAGTGCAGGGGTGATTCGATGATGTGGATTATTTATTAAGCTGAGTCCCAGCGATAAAAGTCATGAAAAACCTTTTAAATCATAAAAGATAGTAGATTTTATTTTCTGCTTGACTCTTTTAATGGATTGCTTGTTCCGCTACAATTAAACTTGATGTCTATTATATTTTATCAGTTTAACATTGTTGGAGACTAATGATAATTTATTCTGCAGTATCTTAGTCATAATATTTCTTACTGGGCTAGTTGAGCTCACCCTTTTGCTTTCATTGTTCTCTTCAATAAATGAGAATATAGCTGGGACGAGTCGGGGAACGGAGTGATGGTCCAGAGAATAGCATTAGTAGTCCTCACTATTCTGTGAAATAGTGTGATAATAATTATAATGAGGACTCCTTTTGAGTTTGTATAATCTCTAGTAGACAATATTTGTATTCAAACTCACAGTTTATGTTTTGTCGTGTTGTACACGATAGTTGTATTAGTAAGATGTATTTGAATTCTGTACCATGTATCTGACGACCTAAGATGGGTGATGTATACCTAATTTTGGGGGCGTCACATTGACATCCATTTTTTAATAAACGAATAACTATATGACTTGATATAACAGTGGTTGATTTTAATAGCTTAGTTGCTTGAATTCGCACAATATGTTGGTTAGGTGATGAGTATGAAATATGCTATATTTTTATTCCTTAATACTTAATCTTTTGTATTTATTTTGTGCCTAAATAAACTCATTATTCTTATATTTTTATTTTAGGTACAATTGAAGGGGTTTCATGATTTTGAAAATAAATTGGAGGAGGTTTACGGGATTCCTAGCAAAACAAGGATTCAACAATTAGTATCATAAATGGATTTGGATTCACGCGGCAATGAGTTTAAGCACATGGCAATTGTAGAATTTATTTCCAATTTCAATTCTGAATTTTGGATTCTAGAAGATTAATTTTTACAATTCTATTGTAATTAGGATTTCTTTTAGACTAAGATTTATTTTCAAATTGAATTCTATTTCTTTATGGAAATTAGGGTAATTTGTAATTCCTTTAGGACTTGGATTTCTACTTCCTATTGGATTTAGGACTTTGTCTAGCACTATAAATAGATGATGAGAGTCAAGGTTTTATTAATTCAATAATCAACTATCATCTATTGGAGTGCAGACTCAAGAGCATGTCAAGCTAGTTCTTTTTATTCAGTTCTAAAGGGAGGTGAATCCTTGTTACAAGTAATTGATTAATTGAGTATTATTATTTATTTCTTCTTGTGTGAAATTTCTTCTGATAATCTGTTTTCATTGATTGCATGTTAATTGATTTAATTAATTTAATATGGCCAATTGAATTAGTTTGATCATTATCATATGCTAGATTAAGATTGGTATTACGTGTAATTGATATCTGTCTTTATCATAAGTAGCAACTTGGTAATAATAATTGTGGACAAGCTTTTGTTTATTACTAAGATTATCAGAAAACAAGTTAAACAAATCGAGCTTATGTGTTTGTTGCTTGGATTAGCCTAATTCTCTATTTCTTAATGCTTCTATCATATTAAATCTAGAGAGCTTATTCTAGGTTGTATGCTAGTTAGAATCTGGTGGAGAGCTTGTTTCATACAGTGATAATCTAAGGAGAATTTCGGATAGCAGAGCTTATTGTTATCTAGGGCTAATAGTTTCATTGAAGGAAAAATAATAATAACTTAATTAATTAATTATTGTACTTGGCGAAACTGAACTGCAGAACTGAAGTTTTTTACATATTTGGTTAATTTTATCGTTAATTCTTGTTCTCTTAGTTTAAAAATAATTTTCAAAAACCCCCATCTTTATTTTCTGTTTAAATAGTAGAATAATTCTAAAACAATTTTACTCTCTGTGGGATCGATCCTTACTTGCTACTGTGCTAATTATTATAAATTGTGAAGTGAAAGTGAGGTTAATTTAGGAGTATCAACGACATCTCCCAAATTTTGGCGCCGTTGCCGGGGAGTAATTTGGCGTTTTGTTTTTATTCTATTATTTGCTTTGTTCTTGTTTTATGACTCGATCTTCTCAGGCTACTATATTAGATTTTGATCCAGAAATTGAGAAGACTGCAAAGAGGCTAAAGAAGAAAAAACTTAAAGTTCAACGGTCTTCTACAGATATAGACGAGGCTTCTGCATCATCACCAGGCCTCAACTTAGCTTTGGAATTATTATCCAACAAATCATCCACCGAATCCGACAAAGAAGAAGAGATGGCGATTCCAAACAACAATAGAACTCTCAGGGAGTTGGCAACTCCTAATTTAAATCAACAACCTTTGTGCATTGAATATCCTAATTTAGATGCTGCATTTGAACTTAAATCCGGACTAATCCATTTATTGCCTACTTTTCGTGGTCTTACAGGTGAGGACCCCTACAAACATCTGAAGGAATTTTATGTGGTGTGCTCCACTATGAAACCACACGGAATCACCGAAGAACAAATCAAGCTGAGAGCATTCCCATTCTCCCTAGCAGATTTGGCAAAGGATTGGCTATACTACCTACCCTCAGGTTCAATCCAGTCTTGGAATGACATGAAGCAGTTGTTCTAGGAGAGATACTTTCCAGCCTCAAGAGTAGCCAACATAAGGAAGGAGATATGTGGGATTAGACAATTCAGTGGGGAGACACTATACGAGTATTGGGAAAGATTCAAAAAGCTTTGTTCCAGCTGTCCACCACATCAAATAGATGAACAACACCTGATCCAATATTTCTACGAAGGGTTGGTACCGATGGATAGAAGCATGATCGATGCAGCTAGCGGAGGAGCACTAGTTGACAAGACCCCAGAGGCTGCAAGGACTTTAATTGCAAACATGGCAGCAAACTCGCAACAATATGGCACTAGAACAAATCATGCACCAGTAAGGGTAAGCGAGGTAAGCACTTGTGATTATGGTCAACAAATTTCTGAATTAACTGCTATGGTTAGACAATTAGCTACAGGTCAACTGCCAATTGCAAAGGTTTGTGGAATATGTCTACAACCAAATCACAATACAGATGAATGCCCAACATTACAAGATGATGAGACTGTGCAACAAGCTAATGCAATGGGAAATTATCAGTCACAACCTCAGAGAAAATATGATCCGTACTCAAACACTTATAACCCAGGATGGAGGGATCATCCAAATCTGAGTTATGGGAACAAGCAAGCGGCACCACCTGCATTTCCACCTAGGCAGCAGAGCTTCCAACCAGCCCCACCTCAATATCAACCGAAGCAAGCAGTCCCTGCACCTACTGGAACATCATTGGAGGATATGTTTAAAGCATTCATGAATCAGACACAGCAGTTCCAGCAAGAGACAAAAGCTTCGGTTCAAGATTTAAGGAACCAAGTAGGACAACTGGCTACAACTGTGGGGATATTGGAATCCAGAGGCTCAGGAAAATTACCATCTCAAACAATAGTCAACCCAAGGGAGAATGCAAGTGCCATAACTTTGCGGAATGAAACACAGTTGGATACACCACCGACCTCCGTAGAGTTTGAGGAGGAAGCAGCTAAGGAGAAAACAGAAAAATCCAAGGTACAACCTAACCCTCCTAATCAGCTTAAAAACATTCCTCTTCCCTTTCCTCCCAGAAATTCTAAAAACTCAAAGAAAGATGAAAAAGAAAAAGAAATTTTGGAAACTTTTAGAAAAGTAGAAGTGAACATCCCTCTTCTTAATGCAATTAAACAAGTGCCACGGTATGCTAAATTTTTAAAAGAATTATGCACTAATAAAAGAAAATTGCAAAATGATGAAAGAGTCACAGTTGGAGAAAATGTATCTGCTGTTCTTCAAAGAAAAATGCCTCCTAAATGTAAAGATCCAGGAATGTTCACAATCCCTTGCAAAATAGGAAACACCAGATTTGAAAAAGCCATGCTAGATTTAGGAGCTTCAATTAATGTTATGCCTTTATCTGTTTATGCTTCCTTAAATCTAGGCCCTTTGAAAAATACTGGTGTGATTATCCAATTGGCAGATCGTACTAACACTTACCCCCGAGGGGTAATTGAAGATGTCTTAGTGCAGGTGAACGAACTAATCTTTCCTGTAGATTTTTACATTGTGGATATGGAAGATGATACATCACCAAACCCTTCCCACATCTTGTTAGGAAGACCCTTCCTGAAAATAGCAAGAACCATGATTGATGTGCATAATGGGACCTTGACTATGGAGTTTGATGGTAAGAAGATTCAGTTTAACATTTATGATGCCATGAGGTACCCTAGTGATATAGGACAAGTTTTTGCAATCGATGTGAGAGACTCATTGGTGCATAGAGCTTTTGAACAACTACAAAGGGACAATTTGGAAATTGCAATCACCAACAGTTTGGACATGGATAGGGAAGAAGAGATTGCGCAAACCCAGGAATTGAAGGAGAATGTAGCTGCATTACATTCATTGCCAAAATTCTCAAATAAGTTAGCAGTACATTCTATTCAATTTCCTGTTTCTCATCAAAAGTTATTACCTTCTGTTGTACAAGCTCCAACTCTAGAATTGAAACAATTACCTGCTCATTTGAAATATGCATATTTGGGGACTATTGACACTTTGCCTGTAATTATTGCTAGTAATCTAACCAAGGTGCAGGAAGAAAAATTGCTGAGAGTCCTAAGGGACCATGTTACAGTTTTTGGATTGAAGCTGTTACCAGTCCACTTGAAGTTCACAAGTCCAATTACATAGGATGAGAAGGATGATGCCAGGCCAATGACAATAAACAAGGGCAGCTGCTTGGGAGGCAACCCAAGATCTCAGATTTGATTTTTCTATCCCTTTACTTTTTAGTTTTTTTTTATTATTACTATTATTATTGCATGTTCGCTAGTAGTATTTTTTTCGTTGCATGATTTTCCTACATTGGGGACAATGTACGGTTTGAGTGTGGGGGGGAGATTTAGGTTTTATATAGGAAGAATAATTTAATTTTGATGGGAAGATTGAAAAAAATTGAAAAAAAAAATTCTGAAAACTTGGGTTCCATAATTCTATTTGCCTATGTGTTCGAAGGTTAAAGTCAAAGATTGAAAATTAATACTAAAATTCAGAATCTGTTTGATGCTTAATTTGTTAATGAATGATGACAACTAAGCCATGATCCATAGTAATTGATTTGAATTGAATTTGTGATACATGAGTACTTGAATATGAGAAGCATGTTTATTTGGCTAAGTTATTTGTGGAGTTGTCTATGTGCACTGATTTCATGACTTAGAATTGTTTAACTTGCTTATGTTGTTGCAGAACCATGTAAAAAATGATGAATGAAAAAAAAAGAAAATTGAAAATCTGCTTCAATGTCCATTGTGCGAAATAACTGGGTATCTAAGCCTCGGGAAGCATCGGTATTCACGCTGAAAAGTGCGATGGATAAAAGCAGCTTGACTAGTCGACTTTTGTGGCCTTTGTTACTTGAATAAGTAAGCCCTTAGGGGTGTCTCTACACCTAGCGCCCTAAGATCATCTGGTTTGGGAGTCGTTGGTGGAAAGTTCGCTAATGGGTAACTCTGAAAAGCCTAAGAAAAGGAGACATTGCACATGTCAAGAGAGAAAAAAAAATATACGAAAAAAAAAGTATACGAAAAAAGTATACGAGAAAAGCATGAAAATACATTCATCTGTGCTAAAAAGAAGGTTCTACGAAAAAACTTAAAAAACAAGAAAAATTTGTTCTTAGTTGTGAGTCAGTGTGCACAGATTTGCTCCATGGTAATTAAGTTGAGTAAGTATGATTATTTTGGGAAAGTTTCTTATGTGGCTACAATTTGGTTTAATGAAATTCATTGGTGAAATAGTAAGGTTGTTAATTGTGAGTTAACTGATAAGGTATTGATTAAATTTTTACAAATTTAGTGTTGATAGTCATGATTTATACCTTTAAACCTTTTGACATTATGGTTGAATAGAATTTTTTTAGAAATCAAATTTTTGGTTTACACGAGGACGTGTAAAAAGATAAGTGTGGGGGAATTTGATGAGTATGAAATATGCTATATTTTTATTCCTTAATACTTAATCTTTTGTATTTATTTTGTGCCTAAATAAACTCATTATTCTTATATTTTTATTTTAGGTACAATTGAAGGGGTTTCATGATTTTGAAAATAAATTGGAGGAGGTTTACGGGATTCCTAGCAAAACAAGGATTCAACAATTAGTATCATAAATGGATTTGGATTCACGCGGCAATGAGTTTAAGCACATGGCAATTGTAGAATTTATTTCCAATTTCAATTCTGAATTTTGGATTCTAGAAGATTAATTTTTACAATTCTATTGTAATTAGGATTTCTTTTAGACTAAGATTTATTTTCAAATTGAATTCTATTTCTTTATGGAAATTAGGGTAATTTGTAATTCCTTTAGGACTTGGATTTCTACTTCCTATTGGATTTAGGACTTTGTCTAGCACTATAAATAGATGATGAGAGTCAAGGTTTTATTAATTCAATAATCAACTATCATCTATTGGAGTGCAGACTCAAGAGCATGTCAAGCTAGTTCTTTTTATTCAGTTCTAAAGGGAGGTGAATCCTTGTTACAAGTAATTGATTAATTGAGTATTATTATTTATTTCTTCTTGTGTGAAATTTCTTCTGATAATCTGTTTTCATTGATTGCATGTTAATTGATTTAATTAATTTAATATGGCCAATTGAATTAGTTTGATCATTATCATATGCTAGATTAAGATTGGTATTACGTGTAATTGATATCTGTCTTTATCATAAGTAGCAACTTGGTAATAATAATTGTGGACAAGCTTTTGTTTATTACTAAGATTATCAGAAAACAAGTTAAACAAATCGAGCTTATGTGTTTGTTGCTTGGATTAGCCTAATTCTCTATTTCTTAATGCTTCTATCATATTAAATCTAGAGAGCTTATTCTAGGTTGTATGCTAGTTAGAATCTGGTGGAGAGCTTGTTTCATACAGTGATAATCTAAGGAGAATTTCGGATAGCAGAGCTTATTGTTATCTAGGGCTAATAGTTTCATTGAAGGAAAAATAATAATAACTTAATTAATTAATTATTGTACTTGGCGAAACTGAACTGCAGAACTGAAGTTTTTTACATATTTGGTTAATTTTATCGTTAATTCTTGTTCTCTTAGTTTAAAAATAATTTTCAAAAACCCCCATCTTTATTTTCTGTTTAAATAGTAGAATAATTTTAAAACAATTTCACTCTCTGTGGGATCGATCCTTACTTGCTACTGTGCTAATTATTATAAATTGTGAAGTGAAAGTGAGGTTAATTTAGGAGTATCAACGACAGCTCCCATTAGGAATATGAAAATTAACAACCTTACGAAAATAATCAATTTTGGCATGATGAGCAGTTAACCAATCAATCCTTAAAATCACGTCAAATGCAAGTATCTTTAAAGAGATAAGGTCAATAGGTAAGGTGATGGTGCCAACTTGGATCAAACAAGATTTATAAACAGTGGATGTGATGAAAGTTTCTCCTGACGGAGTTTCAACAGATAAGTCAAAGTCTAAGTTCTCAGGTGTCAAGTTTAAACGTTGAGCACAAGCAGGAGAGATAAATGAATGGGTAGCACCGGTATCTAGTAAGGTATAAACTTCACAAAAATTTATGATTAGCTTACCCATGATCACCTCGTTTGGGTTTCTCGCATTTTGACCAGTCACGACAAACGTTCTTCCAGGAACCGTTGACTTTGACTTTTCTGTGACAGCCTTTTGAGTCACCATCTCCGCTGGACTTGGTTTCGCTACCGTATAATCTCGAGCGATATGTCCTTCCTTTCCATAATTATAGCATACCTTGAACTGTTGTGGGCAATTTGGGCTGATATGTCCCTCTTTTCCATATTTATAACATACAATCGGTGGTCGTTCTCCTCCCTTCGAACCAGTTACTGCTGGTGCTGACGTCTTCGCATTGTCATTGTTGAATCTCCTCTTTTTAAAATCTCCACTCGACTCGCTTCTTCTATTCTCATGGCCATGATTACCACCAAAGTGGTTGCCGCTCTTGTCCGTATTTTTCTTTCTCCGCTGGTTATCGTTGTTCTGATGACTGCTGTCACCGGTATGATCCTGGTTGTGGTCCCTCGGTTGAATGTACTCGTTATCTCGCTCTAATAATTGAGCCATGTTGACAACATCTGAATAGAGAGAAAATTTATGTGAAATGAGATATTGACGTATGTCGCGTTTCAAACCTCTCAGAAACATCTGCGTCATACGTTCCTCATTCTCCACCAAATAAGGTGCAAACCTGGACAACTCTGCAAACTTCGCCTCGTACTGGGACACCGTCTTGTTATTCTGCTCCAGTATAATAAACTCTACCTCTTTCATATGACGAATACTTTCAGAAAATTACTTGTCATTGAACAGTTTTTGAAACGTTTCCCAAGACATGTTGAGCGCGGCTGGATGGGTACGCTTCACAGATTTCCACCAATAATCTGCCTCATTACAGAACATAAAAGTGGCAAATGAAACTTTCTGTTCCTCCGTGCATCCCAAGACATCGAATATCTTGGTAATTTGCTTGACCCACGTCTCTGCCTTAATCGAATCCGACTTTCCCCAGAATTCTAGTGGTCCCAACTCTTTGAACTGCTTGGCTGTGACCAGCTGTGCGTTGCCATTGTTTCTTCCTATATTTTGAACAGGAATCTCCTTCGTCTGGTTTTGCATGAACCGCAAAAAACTTCTAAACATCTCATCATTCATCGTCTGCTCAGTGGTGTTGTTCACAGGAGGAACATTGCCAGCCTGTTGCACGTTCTCCTCATTGGTGAGCAAAGGTGTCTCCACGGTCTCATTTACTCCACTGTTAACATTCTCAGTCGATATTCTCAAATACTGTCATAAAACAAGGGTTAATTTAACAAATTAACATATCACATAATACCCCTATATTACGACCGACCAACAAATAAGCTTAGGTAGGACACACTAGCGAAGGATTTACTCGTCTCTCCCCTCCTAGATCTATTCTCCGATCTCCGCTAGAGATCATATCCCTAAGCTCTGATACCAACTGTGACGCCCCCAAAATAGGTATACAACACCCATTCTGAGTCGTCAAAATACATGGTACAGAAACAACTACAACTTTATTAATACAACATAAAAACTGTGAGTTTAAATACAAATATTGTCATCTAGACAATATCCACACTCAAATAAGTCCTCATTATAATTATTGATATATTATTTTACAAAAATAGTGAGGACTACTAAAACAACTTTCTAGAACCTTCATTCCATACCCCGACTAGTACTCGCTACATTCTCGCCTCCTAAGAAGAAAAATGGAACAAAAAGGAAAAGGGTGAGCTCAACTAGTCCAGTAAAGAATATTATGACTAAGATAATATAGAACAAATTATCGTTAGTCTTCAACAAGAAAAAATTTAATAGAATACAATAGACAACAAGTTTTAAGTCAATATTCGCAGCGGAAATAATAATTCATTAGAAGAGTTAAGTAGAGAATGAAATCTACTATCTTCTATATATGAATTTAAAAGTTCATCGTCGATATTTTATCCCTGTAACATCAATTAATATATATCTGGAATCAAATATTCATCTTTGTACTACAGGCCAAAAATATTCATCAGTTGGTCATGTTCATCTCAACACCTGTTCATCTTTGCACTACGGGCCAAAGATATTCATCAAAAATCATTCATCTTTGCACTACAGGCCAAAGATATTCAGTAACATCATCATTTAGGACTGAGGATGATGAAAAATATTTTAAAGGAAACGAGTCTAGTGAAACAAAATAACAAATATTAAGGATTCGTATTTCGGTTTATCCATGTCCAAAAATACTTCATAGGTAATCATAGTGGAGTAAAATTCAAGAAGGATCAAAACATGGATACAATCAAAACTAGTATCCATAATAGATATTTTGGACGAAAAACGAAAATTTAAGTTTTCTGTGAATAGTGTCGTATTCGTGAATAGTGTCGTATACGTGAATAGTACCGTATACGTGAATAGTAACTCCGACACAAAAAGTTCTAAATTTGATAAAAATGCATATCAATATTTCGGCATAATGATATTGAAAGAAATAATATCATTTATAAAAAATATATCTCTTACCTTGTAAAGACAGTACTTCTAGTTGAAACACCGGATATAGGCTATGACATGAACTTGCACCGTATAGCAACACTCAAAGTATTAAAATACTCACAAGAATACGCTCAATATATCGAGAGAGAAAGAGAGAGAAAACTTTAGTTTCTGGTGTGATTTTTAATTCTAACCTAAGCACCCTATTTATAGGAAAATGCTTAGAACACCAAAGCAGAAAATTTAATAAAATATTAATATTATTTATATAAATTCCTATGCCCACCATCAATAACTGAATTTAGCCATTTCAACAACCAATGGGGCTCACCAAACATATCAAAAACGTTTTTCTAACTATAAATATTTTAAACTTCCAAAAATCAATTATTTTGGAACCTCGAAACTTCAATAATTTATAATAAATAGCCATTTTGTCAGAAAAATTCGAACCACATGTTTTTTTTATAGGAAATTCCATTATCTACAACTTTGTAGAAGAAAGTTTTTTCAAATTCCAAACAGAAATTGACCGAAATCCACAAACGGACGATTTTATAGGCTATAATCAAATTTCAGTCAAAAAATGGGCCCACAGACATGTTTAACATGTTTTAAACAACTTTTACAATAAAAATACTCTTTCTCCTCATATATCACACATTCATTACAAAAATATCATCATTATTATATTATAATAATATAATAAAATATTATTTTATCAGAAAAGATAAAATATCAATTTTCAACAATTGTCACTTTAAAAATTTTCTCCATCTATATCCACATAAAATGAATATTTTTCTCATCATATAAATTAATAATTAATTATTTACAAATAATATTACAGAATCACAATACTGACAACCAGGCAGTTCCCAAGAAAGAGGGGGCTTTCTAATAAGGATTTCTCCTTACTGACGCGCAATTAGGTGACCAAACCTCTCCTTAGACAGAACTTTTTAGACATTGCCAATAATGTTATCTAATAATATTATTCAGATAATATGAATTATTGCTCCGATAATAGAAAATACTGTGTAGTGACAATTATTGAAACAACAGTAATATAAAATATCAACGTAGCAATTATTGAATCAATAAAATAAAATACTGAACAGTAATTACTATAGCAATTATTGAGTAGTGCCTTCTTACGTAAGAATCAATAATTGGTGCAATACCGTGTGTTACTGTGCAACAACGCGTATTATTGTGTTTTAACCACCGGGTATTCCAACAGTATTAACGGTAATAACTACGCCGTTATTTATAAACAACTTATACTTGTCGTTTTCTTCATCCAATCGCTTTTCGTTATGGGGCCCACACAAGGCTGCGCCGTCTAGGGGTGTAAACGAGTCAAATCTTAGCGAACACCTTCATGCTCAGATTCGGCTCGACTCGAAAAAATTGAGCTCGAATTCGACTCGGATTCGATAAGAGATTTATATTTTTGCGCCAGATTCGACTCGGATCATTACTCGAACCTACTCGGCTCGTAAGTACTCGACTCGTTTACAAAGCGAGTTACTCATGAGCCTTCAAATCGAATTTCGAATATGAACCATTTCACTTAAAACTAAACCACTGCATACTAAATTGGTTACTTAACTAATATTTATATATAAAACTTTTTCACTTTTATTTATGTATTGAAATTATAAAGAATGTAATAAAAATTGACATTCAATTCATTGATTTATTCAAGTACAAGTTTACACAATTTTATACTACACTTTATAAATTATAAAGATTGATACAAATATCACATATTTAGCTTAATAGAATGGATCAAACCAATACTCGAATATGATCCATCGAGCAGGTATCGAGTCTGGTTCGAGAAAAAATGAAATACTCGAACCCTAATCTGAGCGAACACTAGTATGCTCGAATTCGACTCGTGTATCATTAAACAGAAAACGAGTATGGATCAGATTCGACTCGGATCAACTTCGAATTCGAGCTTTGGATCATATTTTCGAGCCGATCTCGAATCGAGTACCAAACTACTTGGTTCGATTTACACCCCTAGCGCCGTCGTACGAATATTTCCCGACAGTAAGAATATTCCACGACCAAACGAATATTCTCCGACAACAATGAATATTTTATAACCACTTGCTTATTTAAAATATTTGCGCATTTTACCCATAACTAACCTCATTAATCAATTCAACCCTTACTATTTCAAAATGATAAATAGAGGAATTTAAATTTTATTTATTAATAATTTGGGGTCTTACATAATTTCTTAGGACAATGAGAGAAGATAGGGGTAATATAGGAAAGTAAATAATTTATTCTCTTCGAAAGTTGTAAACGACAAACATTTTAGAACAAATTTTTTCTTCTAAAACGATAAACTTTTAGGAACGGATAGATTAAATTTAATTGGTTACTTTAGCAATAAGTTTTACTTTAGCAATATCATTGATGAATGTCGTTTGATGTATACTCCTCTATTCTCACAATATATGACGTTTTAAATAATTTTATTTTTTAAAAATTATTTATCATTTTATGTAATCTAAGAGAATTAACTACAATATTTTTAAAATTATCCAGCATGAGAAAATATTACAAATAAGAGAAAATATAAGACAAGTATGATAATTATAAGAATTTAAAAATATTATAAATAATTGATATTATATTTAATACTATACAATTATTTTGTTAAATTTTTATACATAACTTTATAACAACCTAAGGATGGAGTGGTATTTATGAGGTAGCTCGGAAACAAGGTAGTACATGTCTTGTGCAACTTGCTCAATAGAAAGAGTTTAATATTCCCTCTTTTTGGTTTGACGAAATTTATTTTAGTCTTCTTCCTCTATTGTAACTTAGGTATTTGATTGCATCTTAATATATCTTAATAATCCATCTTTTAATATATTTTAACGACTCATATTTTTGTATTAAGAGATCTTTTGAATAGTTGAAACTCGTATTTATATATTAACTATTCAGATGACCTCTTAATATAAATATGTGGGCTTTTAAGAGGCATTAAGATGTAAATTATTAAGATGCATTAAGATACAGTCAAACACCAACTCCCTCCGTCTCATAATATATGATGTTTTAGGTAATTTTATTTGTCTCAAATTATTTGATATTTAAAAAAATCTAAGATAATTAATTACAATCTTTCCAAAATTATCGCTAATGCGAAAATATTACAAATGAGAGAGTATGAGATAATTATGGTAATAAATGAGATTTTAAGGGTATTATAGATAATTAATATTATATTTAATACTTTCTAACCATTTCTTTATTTTTTGTACACAATTTTAAAACGTCATATATTATAGGACTGAGGGAGCATGTGATTGAATAGTTATCTTTTTCACTAATTGGACTGTTTATCCAAAAAAAGTAATAATTAAAAAATATAAACTCTAATAATCAAATAAATTCATAGATAATAGAGATTAAGACCATGTTTATTTGTAAAAAAAAATATTTGAGATTGAATTATTTGTTTTAATTTAACACTATTTCGGCCCAATAAAGATAAAAGCCTTTTTTGAGCCAAAATTCGGCCCAATAAAGATAAAAGACTCAGATGTCTTTTTAAAAGGAAAATTTTCTTACTATTTGAAAAAAAAACCAATGTGGGACTTAGTTATTAAGAACCAATGTGGGACTTAACCATTAAGAACTCACTTGGTTGTATTTTAATAAGGAAAACTTCCTTAGACTTTTATAAAATAACCAATGTGGGACTTACTATTAATGTTTCACTTGTAGTTTTTTTATAAGAAAATTTCCTTAAGACTTTTATAAAATAACCAATGTGGGACTTGACTATATTTTTTTATAGAAAAATTTCCTTAGACTTTTTATAAATTAACACATTTCTATCCAATTAATTAAGACTTTTATTCTAACTTAAGAGCAACTCTTTCCCAACTTATTGATAAATAGTTTAGTTTATCTAATTTCTTTTACTTTTACAAATTTAATCAATATAGAACTTCTAAACCACCAACTATTAATATATTTAAGTTTATCTAATTTCTTTCCTTAGACTTTTCAATGTGGGACTTGGCTATTAAGGTTTCAATTACTTACCACTAACTACTAAGTTTTCATTTTATAACAAAAGTGGAACTTGGCTATTAAGGTTTTTTAATAAAGAAGACTTCCTTAGACTTTTAAAAGTGAACCAATGTGGGACTTGACTGAATGTTTCACTTTGAAGACTTTTTATAAGAAAAACTTCCTTAAACTTTTACAATTTATACCAATGTGAGACTTGGCTCAAGGTTTCACTTTGAAGTCTTTTTATAAGGAAAACTTCCTTAGACTTTTACAAGTTATACCAATGTGGGACTTGGCTCAAGGTTTCACTTTGAAGTCTTTTTATAAGAAAAACTTCCTTAGACTTTTACAAGTTATATCAATGTGAGACTTGGCTATATGTTATTCTCTTGTCTTATCAATATCCCACATTGTCTAATTTGTGTTCTCATGTCTTACTTCTATTCTATAAATAGGGGAGACCACCAATTCAAATTTTATTCAAGTCTTCTATAGTTCTATTTTATAATTAGAGGAGACTTTAATCCAATTTTACAAAGATAAGTAAAATATTTTTAAAAAAATTGAATTGAACCGGTACAACCTGTGACGCCCCCAAAATTAGGTATACATCACCCATCTTGGGTCGCCAAATACATGATACAGAATTCAAATACAACTGTCGTGTACAATACGACAAAACATAAACTCTGTCGTGTATGTACACGACAAAACATAAACTATAAACTGTGAGTTTGAATATAAATATTGTCTTCTAGAGAGTATCCATACTCAAAAGGAGTCTTCATTACAATTATTATCACACTATTACATAGAATAGTGAGGACTACTAATGCTATCATCTGGTCCATCACTCCGTTTTCCGACTCGTCCCAACTATATTCTCATTTCCTGAAGAGAACCGTGAAAGAAAGGGTGAGCTCAACTAGCCCAGTAAGAAATATTATGACAAAGCTAATGCAGAACAAATTATCATCAGTCTTCAACAATGTTAAACTGATAAAATACAATAGACATCAAGTTTAACTGCAGCGGATCAAGCAATCCATTAAAAGAGTCAAGTAGAGAATAAAATCTACTATCTTTTATGATTTAAAAGGTTTTTCATGACTTTTATCGCTGGGACTCAGTTTAATAAATAATCCACATCATCGAATCACCCCTGCACTACGGCCAAGGATATTCTTTAGTATCACGACCACGAATTATCTATGCACTACGGCTAAAGATAATCATGTTTTCATCAACGGTCCTGATCATGCTATAAAACAATTCATCTATGCATTACGGCCAAAGAGAATCCATAGCCATAATCTTACCAAAAACTGTCCATCAATGCACTACGGCCCATGAGGACTTTTTTCACATCATTTGTAATATTACGGTCATGATTACACCGATTAATCCCTGGTCATAATCATACCAAGTCCATCTATGCACTACAGGCCACAGATGACTTTCAACAAAATATAAACATGAGGATGATGACAATGATATAAGAATTTAATAAAACAAGTTCAAAAATTAATTTATCCAGGAATTAACAACGTCCAAATTGTCAATATGATACTGCTTTGTGGAGTAAAATTCAAGAATTCTTAGAAGAATATTTCCATGAAAAGATACTAGATGAAGCGTAAATATCAAAGATATTCCACTAATTTCATGGAGTATAGAAGTCAAAGTTTTAACCAACTGAGTATAATAAAGAATGGAATAACAAAAGAAATCACCATGCATGCGATAGACCACACAGACAGGTTATTCCAACAGAATAATAAATAATAGAACCAGGTCCGGCGTAAAACGTACAGACAGGATATTCCAACAGAATAATAATAAAGACGGAACCAGGTCCGGTGTAAAACACGCAGACATGATGTTCCAACAGAATAATAATAAAGACGGAACCAGGTCCGGTGTAAAACACACAGACAGGATGTTCCAACAGAATAATAATAAAGACGGAACCAGGTCCGGTGTAAAACACATAGACAGGATGTTCCAACAGAATAATAGAAGAATATCACCAAGTATAGGGTAGATCGCATATACAGGTTATTCCAACAGAATAATAAATAATAGAATAACAGAAGTTCTCTTCATGAATACAAAAGAAATAATACCCCTTACAGGTACAACAAATAATATCACTTACCTTTGAAAGAGGAGTATTCCGATTGGTAGGGCGATGATATACTCGAAGAAAACTTGCAGTACGCTCAAAGCTTTCTTAAACTCTAAAAAAATACGCTCAAGATTATAGAAGAAGAACTCTCTCTATAGTTTCTCTCTCTAGAGTTTCAGTGAATTCGTAAGAAATAATGAAAGAATGAGCTTCTATTTATAGGAAAATGGAATGCATAGTAACTAATCCATGAACGGTCTAGATTGATTTACTTTAATCTGACGGTCTATATTTAAAGAAAAATATTTTAAATAAAATATGATATATTCTATTTATAGAATAACTTTAATAAAGTATTCTGTTTTATATAAAAAGATGTTTCTATTTTATTACGTTAATAATACGAATAAAACAAAACTTCATTATCGCTAAATAATTCATATTATTAATTGACAATAATTGAATCAAACTGAGTGACTAATCACGTAAGTCTCAATAATCAATACCGTATGCTACTATGCAACCACACATATTACTGTACTTTTACTACCGAGTAGTTCAACAGTATCAACAGTAAAACTTCCGCCGTTATTTTTAATAAAATATTTTTGTCGTTTTCTCAATCCGACAATAATTTCGTTGTGGGGTCCACCAATAATTGTGCCGTCGTACGAATATTCCCCGATAAAAATAATATTCCCCGACCAATCGAATATAATACAACAAGTTGCATACTTTGCAAAATTTATAAATATTACCCACAACTATAATATTGTCTCAAATTAATACCATAATATTTAAAAAAAATATTTCGAAAAATTAAATATTTATTCATAAAATCTGGGGTTTCACACAACCGGTTTGGTTCGGTATATACCGGACTTCTGAAATAGGTAACCGAAATTGGTACCGAAAAATCGGTATATATTGGTTTTTTTGTATTGAACCGGACCGGTTCTTTTTTATATCGAACCGACCGGTTCAGACCGGTTTGAAAAACTGAAAAACCGAAAAAACTGAACGAAATGAACAGCCCTAATGGCCACATCTATAATTTGTCAGCCTACCTATGAGAAATCATAAGGAAGACCGAAATAACTTAAGATAAATAATATTCTCTTTGTTTCTAAAAGATTATCGTTTAAGGTTAATATACATAAATTAAATAATATAATTAATACCTAATAAAAATATTATACTACCCTTATTAATTATCTACTTGGATTATAGTATTGAATTGAATAAGAATTATTGGGAAGGGAAGAAATCTTTAAATGGGTAAAATAGGAAAAAAAATAACTAATGTGTATTGATAAACTCAAAATGATAATATTTTTGGAACAAAAATTACTTTCTAAAACGACAATCTTTTAGGAACGGAAGGAGTATCATTTATCAAGTAAAATTTGTTTGAAATTCAATCACTAACCATTTATGGGAAGTTAAAAACTATTAATACAAGTGAGATAATTTAAGGGACAATAAGAGAAGATAGAGGTAATATAGGAAAGTAAATAATTTATTCTCCTCGAAAGATATAAACGATAAACATTTTAGAACAAATTTTTTCTTCTAAAACGACAATCTTTTAAAAATAGATGGATCACATTTAATTGGTTACTTAAGCGATAAGTCTTACTTTAGCAATATCATTGATGAATGTCGTTCGATGTATACTCTTCTATTCTCACAATATATGACGTTTTAAATAATTTTATTTTTTAAAATTTTTTATCATTTTATGCAATCTAAGAAACTTAACTATAATATTTTTAAAATTACCCATCATGAGAAAATATTACAAATTAAAAAAAGTATAAGATAAATATAATAATTATAAGAATTTAAAAATATTATAAATAATTAATATTATATTTAATACTATTCAATTATTTTCTTAAATTTTTGTACGTAACTTTATAACAACCTAAGGATGGAGTGGTATTTATGAGGTAACTCGGATACAAGGTAGTACATGGTTTTGTGCAACTTGCTCAATAGAAAGAGTTTAATATTCCCTCTTTTTGGTTTGCCGAAATTTATTTTAGTATTCTTCCTCTATTGTAATTTAGATGTCTGATTACATATTAATACATCTTAACAATTTATCTCTTAATATATTTTAACGACTCATATTTTTGTATTAAGATGTCTTTTGAATAGTTTAGACTCGTATTTATATATTAACTATTCAGAGGACCTCTTAATACAAATATGTGGACTCTTAAGAGGCATTAATATGTAAATTGTTAAGATACATTAAGATGGAATCAAACACTACTAAACTCCCTCCGTCTCATAATATGTGATGTTTTAGGTAATTTTATTTGTCTCAAATTATTTGATATTTTAAAAATTCTAATATAATTAATTACAATGTTTCCAAAATTATCGCTCATGCGAAAATATTACAAATGAGAGAGTATGAGATAATTATGGTAATAAATGAGATTTTAAGGGTATTATAGATAATTAATATTATATTTAATACTTTTCAATCATTTCTTTATTTTTTGTGCACAATTTTAAAACGTCATATATTATAAGACTGAGGGAGCATGTGATTGAATAGTAAACTTTTTCACTAATTGGACTGTTTATCCAAAAAAAGTAATAATTAAAAAATATAAACTCTAATAATCAAATAAATTCATAGATAATAGAGATTAAGAACATGTTTATTTGTAAAAAAAAATATATTTGAGATTGAATTATTTGTTTTAATTCAACACTATTTCGGACTATTTTATCCTATGAAGGATTAATAATCATTTGAATAATCACATGTACTATTTTGTTGTCATTCTTAATACTATTTAATAATGAATGTGTGATTAATAATCTCCCTCATTTTAAACTATCAAATAACTTTATGAGACTAATAATTTTCATTAACGAATTAATGATATTCGTCAAAGAATTAAATAGTTCGAAATAATTTAATCTTAAATATATTTTTTATAAACAAACATGTTAAGGACCTCGAATCACTATGCCACCCGTTTGGTTTTTCATTATGTATAATTAGTTGAAGAAGTCCATTTTTGTGTGTGAGAATCCCCTACCACTAGAGGTGCACAACAGGCCGGCCTGCCTGCCCTGGTCTGGCCTGGGCCTGCCAGGCCTTGGGCTTTGACCAGGCCAGGCCAGGCCGTTGACTTTTGGCCTCCAGGCCAGGCCAGGCCAGGCCGTTGACTTTTGGCCTCCAGGCCAGGCCAGGTCAGGCCTTGGTCGCTGGGCTGTGGCCTGGCTAGGCCTGCAGGCCAGGCCAGGCCAGGCCAGACCCAAGGCCAGGCCAGGCCCAGACCCAGACTCAAGGCCAGGCCAGGCCTAGACCCAAGGCCAGACCAAGCCAGGCCAGGCCCAAGGCCTTGACTGGTTTGGTCCCTTTTTTTTAATGTTACATATTAAGTATTAAAAATATAAATAATAAAATATAAATTAATAAATTTTGTAAAATATTAATATTGTAGATTACTTAAATACTATAGATTAAACTTTTATTTTTTGAATATAAAGTTAGTTTTAATTTTATTTTCTTATAGTACGTACTAGAATCGGTTGGACATATATTTTGTAAAGTTTAAACATACATATATCTTTTCATTTATGATCATTACACTTTTACATGGTTATTCCAGTTAATTTTCTAATTAATTTATGAAATTTTTATTTAAATTAGTACAACGGAATACCTAAAAAATAACTACAATCATAAATCCCTCCAAGAATTTAGCATATCCAAATTAATGAAGAACTTGAGTATTTACAAGAAACTACCTTATTAATAATATTTAATATTAAAAATTAGTTTATTGATGTATTAATCAACGTTAATATTTAACATTAAAGTAACAAAGAATATTAATAAAATTTTATTGTTAAATATTAGTACTTTAGTATTTACAATAAATTAACTTATTATTAATATTTAATCAACTAAGTAACTAACTTATTATTAATATTAAATATACTAACTAGTTATACTCATTGAAGATGTATATTAACTAAATGTATCAACAAGAAATCAAGAATGAATAATTAAAATTTTAAATTTTATTGATGTATTAATTAAAACTAATGTATTATAATTTATAAATTACAATAATGAATAAGTAAAAATTTATACTTTATTGATGAATAATTATAAATTTAAAGTTCAAAAATTACAAATAATTGGATAAAAAATCATGTAAGGTATCAGGCCAGGCCAGGCCAGGCTAGACCAGGTCAGACCCCAGGCCAGGCCAGACCTTTTTGCAGGCCAGGCCAGACCAGACTTTTGTCTAAAAAAAGACGCCTTCCAGGCTAGGCCTGACCGGGCCAGGCCTTGACCGGGCCGGACTTTGACCAGGCCGGGCCCAGGCCAGATCAAGGCCAGGCCGCAGGCTTCGGGCCTTTTGTGCATCCCTATCTACCACTATGTTTCTGAATTTTTAACATAAAAGAAAAAAGAAATGATTTTTTATATAACGAGAATATGAAAATCACAAGAATAAAATTTTTTTAAATTATTATTTTATTGTTATATTAATTTTGTTGTGTTTGTAGTATTGAAAATATAATAAAAATTAAAAGATTTGTTTATGTAAAATCCGTCAATTTTTGTTAAAATAAATTAAATTTAAAAAGAAAACTGGTCAAGTTATCTAGTACTAGTATCATTTTTTCATGCTCATTATAAAACATAAAAATAAATAAATATTTTTTTTTATCCTTTTCATTAATTGTAAATTGAATGTGTTTGTCTCAATTATACCCTCATGCTCAGGTGTCCTGTTTTCGCTCTTTTTAACCATTTACAGCAAGTAAAACAAATGATACGATAAAGGAAAAGGAACCTGCTTCACCATAAAAAGCTCAATAATTCTCCTTCGGTCCTACCTACTTATACAAATTAAGCATAAGCAAAACAAAACCCCATCTCCTTGACATTTCTCACTCACTGGTTACCTTTTCCCCAACAGAGCATCCGGAGATTTCCCAAAAACCCAACAATCCACCCGAGTACCCACCTCACTACTCCAACATAACCAACCCCAAAAGTAGGTAAGCAAGTAGTCATTTTTCTCTCTCCTCTTTTTCCTCTTTCATGCAAGTCTTTTTGGTGGGGCATTTGATTTGGGACAAGTATGTGGTTTTCCCCATCATATTCTTGATTACTGAAAAGAATGCCCAAATTGGTGTCCGATCTCTAGTAAAATGCCGCCTTTTTTTGTCCCAATTATACCGTTCCTCTGTATGCCTTTTCTTTTGTCTCAATCAAGCCCCATATTTGGAAAGTGCTTGTGCTTCTCCTCTTTATTAGATTAGTTCCATTTCATTTCATTTATTCTCTCCTCTGTTTTCTCATCTTGTTGGGAGTGAAGAGTAAATATTAATATTGAAGGGTTTAATTGATTTGAGTGCAGATATAGAAATGGCTAGGGAAAAGATACAGATCAAGAAGATTGACAACACAACTGCAAGGCAGGTGACCTTCTCAAAAAGAAGAAGAGGACTTTTTAAGAAAGCTGAAGAACTCTCTGTTCTTTGTGATGTTGATGTTGCTCTTATCATCTTCTCCTCTAATGGGAAGCTCTTTCAGTACTCCAGCTCCAGGTTCGTAATCTCTCTCTCTCTATATATATATATATATATGTCACTGTAGTCTGTTGGTTGTAGATCATTGTTCTTAGAGTGAGAAAGACTTGCTAGCTGTTCTTCTTCTTATTCTTCCTTCTTCTTTCTTTTCTTTTTTGAATTTTAATTTTACTTTTTTTTTTGAATTTTATAATCCCGTCTTTTTAGAGTTAAGCACACTTATTAAGAAATAATATAAAATATTTTTTATATCCTTAATTAATTATTTCTCTCTCTATAATTGTCTATAGAATTACATTTACTAAGCATATTAAATAGAGTGTTAAATTAGGAAAAAATAGTGAAATATTGTATAGGGATTTCAAAACAACACTTATATAGAATAAAATAAAACTCTCTAAAAATATATTTAATATGAATAGGAGGGATTATATTTGGTATCCTTCTTCTTTTTCTTTATTTTTTAATTTTTGGGTAAATTTCACTCCACAAGTGCTTTTATCATTTTCTGTCTTGACACCTGTCATTTAGAGCCTGTTCCTGTTCGGCAACTACTTATTTTACGGGTCTAGGGGAAGGTTTTTTTTTTTTTTTTTTTTTTTATAAGTTGGTGAATTAACAAATAAATCTTGTTTGCGTGTCAATCGGTCCAATTTATCCAAAAATAAATACATCATGCTAATAAATAACTTCCTTATTTTACAACGATTTAAACTTAAAATATAAGTGGACTTATAAATTTTTTTAAGTTATGACTTATAAGTAAAAGTGTTCGGCGTCAATTTGATATATTAAGTTAAAATAAGTTATAATGGTGTTCGGCTCATAATAATTTATAAGTTAAAATCAAATGTAAAGATCAATAAAAAAATGACTTATAAGTCATTTTAAAATAAATTAGAAATATTTTTTTTTGAACTTAAAAATCAACTTATAAGTAGAAAAATAAGTTATTACCAAACATAGAAATGGTGGCAAATGACTACTAACTTATAACTGCCGAACAGGCTCTTAAAAAAACTATAAGCTACACTTATCTGTTTTGAGATAAAATAAAAAATAAGTTTCTTGTCTTGACATGGTTAACCTAGGGAGTGTATTCAATTAAGATTTTTCAAGACTTTTCAAGACTTTAAAAATTTGGTTGTATTCAATCAAGACATTTAAAGAGTTTATAAAAGTTTAGTGATATTCAATAACAACTTTTTTAATGTCTTTAAAAGTTAGGTTGTATTGAATTAAGATTTTTACAAAGTTTGGTATTCAGAAAGTCATAGATTTTAAAGATTTCTATTAAATGGTAGAGTTTGACAGACTTTAGAAAAAAATTATAACTAACAACCCATATCCAAAGTCTTAGATTTCTAAAGACTTTCAAATAAACACAAAGGTGGATAAAACTAGTTATTAATTGAATTTTGTCTTTTATTGGGTCAAATTAGTTATTTATTTTATATGAGCTAATAAATATTAATATCTGATGGATAAATAATTTGGTAAAATTTGGGCCATAAAAATAAATATTAAACGAAGGAAATCACTGTTAATTTTTGAGACATCCTCCATATTCGTCTTCAAGTGTCTTTGGTGTATCATTGTGAAATAATGTAACATGTGGTTGTATTCCTGCATGACAAATTGACAGAATCGTTATCTTTCTCTTATAAAAAAGGGAAAAACGCACTGTTTTGATATATGTTAGGTGCATAAAAAAGGTTCACACAATCAAACAAAATTAGCAGCAGTTAAGATGAAAAATTGGGTTGACAGAATCACACAATCAACATATATATATATATATATATATATATTTATTTATATATATATGGAAATTCATCCATGACAAACGGTTACTAAAAGTACTGTGCAACAACCTAGTTATTTCACCTTGTTGCCTCTGCTTTATACACGTGGACAGTTGCTAATATTTCACCCCCTGTCGCATGAGCTTGTGGCGGCAGGTGCAATAATAATTGTAAGAAATGGTGAAGCCTGCCGCCACAAGCTCATGCGGCAGGGGTGAAATATTTGCAACTTTCCACATGTATAAAGCAGGGGTAGCAAGGTAAATTAGCACACATTTTGGAATTAATTAACTTCCGCTACAACCTGTAGCGGCAGGACCTTTTTTAATTTTAATCACAGCCTTCCATTGTACAGATCAACGGTTATCAACTAGGTTGCTGTACAGTACTTTTAGCAACCGTTTGCCACGGATGAATTCCTTATATATATATATATGTATATATATATTAGTAAAGCAATCAATTATTAGTAAAATGCGTACACATATGCATAAAGTATATATAGCTCAATGAAAAGTGAGTTTAATTTTTGTATTGTGTTTGTAGTTTTTAAAGTTTTATTGGTATCCGAATATCCAAATGTATCATGAAATGAGTAGAATAATGTGAACGTTTTCAACATATATAAAATCTCATGCCACAATAATATAATGAGATTTATTCTTGTTCATGAAAAAAGAGGGAGATGTTGTACACATGGGCTAATTAACAATTAATATAAGTTGTAAGATATATTAGAAGTATACAAAAATCTATCACAGTCTTGGTAAAAAAGTTTATAAAAGTCTGTTACTTATTTCATGAAGTCTATAAAAGTCATTTTAAAAAAATCTTTAAAGTCTGTGAAAGTCATTAAAATCCCACAAGTTCTAAAAAAATCTGCCACTTAAAAAAAGTCTTTAAAAATCTTAATTGAATACACCCCCTTAGTTTTTAAAGACAGATACGTCATTTCTATTAAATTTTTTTCTTCAACCTTCAGCAACTCTATTAGTACCCAATCTGGTGCTCCTACAAATTCATTCAAATTCCGACCAAACTCATACCCAAAGCCGTTGAAAATCTTTTGGATTAGCAAACAACCAAATTATTAATAAACATCACCAAAATCATCACTAGAACTCAATTTTCTAGGATTTTTCCAAGTTTTGTGAACTATGATGATTTTTGAGTTTTGGGACTTATTTAATAATCCATTAATGATTCTCGTATTTGATCAAGTAACAATGCTCAAAGGTTAGTACACTTCAATTGATTAATTTGATAGGATTTTATAGGGATTTTTTTTTGCTAATTGAGATATTTTTATGATTAGAGACTGATTTTATGATGTTTTGGGACTGTTAATCCATTGAGGAGGATGGTCGTATTTTGTCAAAGAACAATGCCCAGATATTAATACTTCGATTCATGGATTTGATAGGGATTTCACTCGATTTTATAGCAATTTTTTTATGTTTCGAGAATTAAGATGATTTTTATGATTTGGGACTGATTTGATGATGTTTTGGGGTTATTAATCCATTGATGATAGTCGTATTTGGTTAAAGAACAATGCCCAAAGATTAATACACTTCAATTCATGGATTTGATAAGGGTTTCACTAGATTTTATAGGCCATGTTTTGCGAATTGAAATGATTTTTATGATTTGAGACTGATTTGTTGATGTTTTGGGGCTATTAATCCACGTAGAATGCTCATATTTGATCAAGGAACAATGCCAAAAGATTAATGTAAGACCCCAACTTTTATAAATAAAGATGAATTTTCTATAAATATCATTTTTGAATATTATGGAGTTAATTTGATATAATATTAAAGTTGTGGGTAATATTTATAAATTTTGTAAACTACGCAAGTTGTTATATAATATTCGATTGGTCGGGGAATATTCGTTTTAACAGGGAATATTCGTACAACGGCACAATAATTGGTGGACCCCACAACGGAATTATTGTCGGATTGAGAAAATGACAAAAATATTTTATTAAAAATAACAGCGGAAGTTTTACCATTGATACTGTTGAACTACTCGGTAGTAAAAGTACAGTAATGTGTGGTTGCATAGTAGCACACGGTATTGATTATTAATGCTTATGTGAGAAGTCACTCAGTTTGATTCAATTATTGTCAGTTAAGAATATGAATTATTTAGCGATAATGAAGTTTTGTTTTATTCGTATTATTAACGTAATAAAACAGAAACATCTTTTTATATAAAACAGAATACTTTATTAAAGTTATTCTATAAATAGAATATATTATATTTTATTTAAAAGATTTTTCTTTAAATATGGGCCGTCAAATTAAAGTAATCAATCTGGACCGTTCATGGATTAGTTACTATGCATTCCATTTTTTATAAATAGCAGCACATTCCTTCATTATTTCTTACGAATTCACTGAACTCTAGAGAGAGAAACTATAGAGAGAAGAAAATTATTCTGCTACTTAACTACTTCCTTATTTCAGTTCTTCTTTAAAACGGTAAGGGGTGTTATTCTTTCTTATTCATGAAGAGAACTATTGTTATTCCATTTCTTATTATTCTGTTGGAATAACCTGTATACGCAGTCTACCCTATACTTGGTGACATTCTTCTATTATTCTGTTGGAACATCCTGTCTGTGTGTTTTACACCGGACCTGGTTCCGTTTTTATTATTATTCTGTTGGAACATCCTATTTGTGTGTTTTACACCGAACCTGGTTCCGTCTTGTTATTATTCTGTTGGAACATCCTGTCTGTGTGTTTTACACCGGACCTGGTTCCATTATTTATTATTCTGTCGGAATATCCTGTTTGTGCGTTTATGTCGGACCTGGTTCCATTATTTATTATTCTGTCAGAATATCCTGTCTGTGCGTTTACGCCGGACCTGGTTCCATTATTTATTATTCTGTTGGAATAACCTGTCTGTGCGGTCTATCGCATGCATGGTGATTTCTTTTGTTATTCCATTCTTTATTATACTCAGTTGGTTAAGTTTTGACTTTTATACTCCATGAAATTTGTGGAATATCCTTGATAATTGCGTTTCATCCAGTATCTTTTCATGAAAATATTATTCTAAGCATTCTTGAATTTTACTCCACAAAGTAGTATCATGTTGACAATTTGGACGTTGTTAATTCTTGGATAAATTAATTCTTGAACTTGTTTTATTGAATTGTTATATCATTGTCATCATCCTCATGTTTATAAAATGTTGAAAGTCATCTGTGGCCTGTAGTGCATAGATGGACTTGGTATGATTATGACCAGGGATTATTCGGTATAATCATGACCGTAATGTTACAAATGATGTGGTAAAAGTCCTCATTGGCCCGTAGTGCATTGATGGACAGTTGTTGGCATGATCATGACCATTAATGAATACACGAATATCTTTGGCCGTAGTGCAGGGGTGATTCGATGATGTGGATTATTTTATTAAGCTGAGTCCCAGCGATAACAGTGTTGAAAAACCTTTTAAATCATAGAAGATAGTAGATTTTATTTTCTACTTGACTCTTTTAATGGATTGCTTGTTCTGCTGCAGTTAAACTTGATATTCGTTATATTTTATCAGTTTAACACTGTTGAAGGCTAATGATAATTTATTCTGCATTATCTTAGTCATAATATTTTTTACTGGGCTAGTTGAGCTCATCCTTTCTTTCACCGTTCTCTTCAGGAAATGAGAGTATAGCTGGGACGAGTCAGGAAACGGAGTGATGGACCAGATGATAATATTAGTAGTCCTCACTATTCTATTAAATAGTGTGATAATAATTATAATGAGGACTCCTTTTGAGTTTGTATAGTCTCTAGTAGGCAATAATTGTATTCAAACTCACAGTTATGTTTTGTCGTATTGTACACGACAGTTGTATTAGTAAGTTGTATTTGTATTCTGTACCATGTATCTGACGACCCAAGATGTGTGATGTATACCTAATTTTGGGGGCGTCACAGTTGGTATCAGAGCTTAGGGATATGATCCTTGGCTAAGATGTGAGAATAGAACTAGGAAGGGAGAGACGGGAAATTCCTTCGCCAGTATGACCTACCTAAGTTTATTTGCATGGTATTTAATTGGTCGGTCAGAATATAAGGATAATATATGACATATCAATTAACTTTTGTTTTGTGGCAGTATCTGAAAATGACATCCGAGAATGTTGAGAATAGCAATGGAGCACAGGCGACTGTTGATTCACCACATATTAATAATCGGGATAATGTGCATCAGGAAGGCGACAATCCTCATGCAAACAATAATACTGACCAAATGATGAATGATGGAATGTTCAGAAGCTTTATATAGTTCATGCAACAGCAGGCGAGAGCGGCTCCTGTTCAAAATGTAGGTGGAAACACTGAAAACTCTCGGACGGTTACCGCTAAACAGTTCAAGGAGCTGGGACCACCGGAGTTTAAGGGAGAGCCAAAACCACTTATAGCGGAAACATGGATAAAGCAGATCACCAAGATATTTGATATCTTGGGATGCTCCGAGGAGCAAAAGGTTCCCTTTGTCGCCTTTATGTTGCGAGGAGAGACAGATTACTGGTGGGAATCGATTAAGCGTACTCAACTTGCCGCACTGAAGATGTATTGGGAGAAGTTCCGAGAGCTGTTCAATGACAAATACTTTTTCGAAAGTATTCGACACATGAAGGAGGTGGAGTTCATCAAATTGGAGCAGAATAATATGATCGTGTCGCAGTATGAGGCTAAATTTGCTGAGTTGTCCCGGTTTGCGTCC
Source organism: Panax notoginseng (assembly GCA_016801055.1). Lineage (NCBI taxonomy): Eukaryota > Viridiplantae > Streptophyta > Magnoliopsida > Apiales > Araliaceae > Panax > Panax notoginseng. The sequence goes on from CM029012.1 coordinate 251,259,576, forward strand.
CACTTGGTGGATAATGAAGAGCGAATGACGCGAATGTTTTTGCGAGGTTTGAAACCTGAGATACGTCAACATCTTATTTCTCATAAACTGTGTTTGTATTCAGATGTTGTGAATAGGGCTCAGTTAGTGGAGCGCGATAACGAGTCAACGCAACCAAAAGAGAGCAGTGGGTAAAATGATAATACCAGTGAGAGCAGTCATCGAAGCGGTGACAACAAGCATGGTGGGAATCAACATGCCAGAAATGGTAACCACTTCGGTGGTAATCAGGGCCAAGACAATAAGAATGGTCATTTCAAGAAGAGGAGATTCAACAATGATGGAAAGACGTCAGCACCAGCAACCGTTGTTAAGGAAGGAGAACGACCACCTATCATATGTTTCAAATGCGGAGGGGAGGGGCACATCAGTCCAAACTGCGTGATGCCGTCTAAAGCATGTTATAATTGTGGAAGAGAAGGTCATTTAGCTCGATTTTGTCGTTTACCAAAAACAAGTTCAGCCAGGATGGAGGCACCAAAGGCCGTCCCAGAAAAGTCAAAACCGGTAGTGCAAGGGAGTGCGTTTGTTGTGACCTCCCAGAAAGCAAGGAACCCTAATGAGGTCATCACGGGTAAGCTTATCATAAACTCTAACGAAGTTTATACTTTATTTGATACCGGTTCTACTTATTCTTTTATTTCTCCTACTTGCGCTCATCGATTAAATTTGACTCCGGAGAAATTAGACTTTGACTTATCTGTTGAAACTCCATTGGGAGAAACCTTCATTACATCCACGGTTTATAAGTTCTGTTTGGTTCAAGTTGGTACCCACACATTACCTGTCGATCTTATTTCATTAAAAATACTTGCATTTGACGTGATTCTAGGGATTGATTGGTTAACTACTCATCATGCAAAAATTGATTGTTTTCGTAAGGTTGTTAGCTTTCATATTCCTAATCGACCTATTATGCGAATTCAAGCAACCAAACCATTAAAATCAATCGATGTCATCTCAAGCCATAAAGCTATTCGTTTATTGAAAAACGGATGTCAAGCTTTCTTAGCTCATGTCACGGATCTAAACAAAAATACGTCAGTTTTGAATGATATTTCTATTGTTAATAAATTCCCTGACGTATTCCCTGAAGAACTTCCTGGCCTACTCCCAGAGCGTGAAATTGAATTTTGTATCGACCTTGAACCCGGTACAAAATCCATTTTCAAAGCCCCATATCGAATGGCTCCTATTGAACTTCAGGAGTTAAAGATCCAACTGCAGGAATTGTTAGATATTGGCTTTATTCGTCCTAGTACTTCTCCTTGGGGTGCTCCTGTTCTATTCGTGAAGAAGAAAGATGGAAGTATGCGACTTTGTATTGATTATCGGGAGTTGAATCATGTCACCATCAAAAACAGGTACCCATTGCCACGTATTGATGACCCGTTTGACCAGTTGCAAGGAGCACAATTCTTTTCAAAGATCGATCTTCGTTCTGGATATCATCAGCTAAAGGTTAGAACTGAGGATATTCCAAAGACGGCTTTCAGAACTCGGTACGGGCATTATGAATTCCTAGTCATGTCCTTTGGATTGACTAATGCTCCTGCTGCCTTCATGGATATGATGAACCGGGTATTCAAGGAATATTTGGATCACTTTGTGGTCATCTTTATTGATGACATCCTTATTTATTTCAAAAGTCGTGAAGATCATTAGCAACACTTGAGGCTGGTACTCCAAAAGCTTCGTGAATACAAGCTTTATGCCAAGTTGAAGAAGTGCGAGTTCTGGCTGGAGGAGGTAGCATTCCTTGGGCACGTAGTATCAAGTCGTGGAATATCTGTTGACCCGGCAAAGATTGAAGCTATTCAAAGCTGGGAGCAACCTAAATCAGTGACCGAAGTACGTAGCTTTCTTGGTTTAGCTGGTTATTATCGGAGATTCGTGGAAGGATTTTCTCGAATCGCTACTCCATTAACTTAGCTGACTCGGAAAGATACAAAGTTCGGTTGGAGCGAAGAATATGAGAAGAGTTTTCAAGAACTCAAGAGGAGACTCATTTCAGCACCTGTTCTAACAATACTATCTGGCTCGGAGAGATTTGTCATCTACAGTGATTCTTCGAGCAAAGGGTTGGGATGCGTTCTCATCCAACATGAAAAAGTCATAGCCTATGCATCAAGACAACTCAAGGAATATGAGAGGAATTATCCTACTCATGATTTAGAGTTGGCAGCTGTTGTCTTTGCACTTAAAATTTGGAGGCATTACTTGTATGGGGAGAAGGTGGAGATCTTTACGGATCATAAAAGTCTCAAATATTTTTTCACTCAAAAGGAACTCAACATGCGAAAACGACGTTGGCTTGAACTGTTGAAAGATTATGATCATACCATTCAATAACATTCTGAAAAAGCGAACGTGGTAGCTGACGCATTGAGTAGAAGATCATATGCAAGTACGAGTGCGATATTGTCAACACAAAGGCCCATTTTGTGTGACTTGCAAAGGTTGAAGATAGAGTTAAAGACTCTAGGAACACATGTGATGATGGCGAATATACGAGTAGAACCGACTTTAATCGATTAAGTTAAAGCTACTCAAGCTACAGACCTGGAGCTGATGCGTATGAGGAAGAAAGTGCAAGAAGGTGCTATGCCGGAAGCAAGAATCGATGAAGAAGGAATACTTCGAGTCAACTCTAGACTTTGTGTTCCTAACGACCCTGATTTAAAGTATGAAATCATGATGGAGGCGCACAACACACCGTTTGCAATCCATCCTGGAAGTACCAAAATGTATCATGATCTTCGTCATACATTTTGGTGGAGCAATATGAAGAGAGAGATAGCGCTGTTTATCTCAAGGTGTCTAACTTGTCAACGAGTCAAAGCGGAGCATCAAGTACCAAAAGGTTCATTGCAACCACTTGAAATTTCAAAATGGAAGTGTGAGCACATTACCATGGATTTCGTTACCGGTCTTCCTAAGGTTTCTCAAGGTATTGATGCGATTTGGGTCATTGTTGATAGATTGACCAAGTCTGCTCATTTTTTGCCGATACGAGAAACTTATATACTTGAACGTCTTGCTCGTATGTACATAAACGAGATTGTAAGACTGCATGATATGCAAGTATCCATAGTTTCTGACCGAGACCCAAGATTCACTTCACGATTTTGGGTTAGCTTACAAAAAGCTATGGACACGGATTTACGATTTAGTTCGGCATATCATCCTCAGACGGACGGACAATCAGAGAGGACTATTCAAACTCTGAAAGATTTATTAAGACTCTGTGTCCTTGACTTCAAGGAAAGTTGGGACAAGTTCTTATCATTGGTGGAGTTTTCCTACAACAATTATCAAACAAATATTGGCATGGCTCCATTCGAAGCGTTGTATGGAAGAAAGTGTCGTTTTCCAGTATGCTGGGATGAGGTGGGTGAAGCAACGTTGTTAGGACCGGAGTTGGTACGTATGACTACAGAAAAGATTCAAACGATCCGACAACGTATAAAAACCTCACAAGATCGATAAAAGAGTTATGCTGATCTTCATCGAAAGGACGTGGAATTTGATATAGGAGATCATGTGTTCTTACGTGTTGCTCCATGGAAAGGAGTTACGAGATTTGAAAAGAGAGGAAAGCTCAATCCTCGATTCATCGGTCCATTTTTAATCCTCGATCGAGTAAGAACTGTGGCTTATAGACTCGCTTTACCTCCAAGTATGTCTCGTGTTCATAACGTTTTTCACATATCTATGTTACGTAAATATATGGAAGATCCGAACCACATTATTGAGTTAGAACCGGACGAAATAGCGGAGGATTTGACGTATGAAGAAGTTCCTGTTCAAATCTTGGATAAGAAGTAACATATTCTACGCTCCAAGGTTATACCTCAAGTCAAAGTTTTGTGGAGAAACCACGATGTTGAGGAAATGACTTGGGAGTTAGAATCTGAAATGAAGTCAAGGTATCCTTACCTCTTCGACATACTAGGTACGTACCCTAATTTCGAGGGCGAAATTTCATAAGAAGGGGAGGTTGTAAGACCCCAACTTTTATAAATAAAGATGAATTTTTTATAAATATCATTTTTGAATATTATGGAGTTAATTTGATATAATGTTAAAGTTGTGGGTAATATTTATAAATTTTGCAAAGTACGCAAGTTGTTATATAATATTCGATTGGTCTGGAAAGATTCATTTTAATAGGGAATATTCGTACAACGGCACAATCATTGGTGGACTCCACAACAGAATTATTGTCGGATTGAGAAAACGACAAAAATATTTTATTAAAAATAACGGCGGAAGTTTTACCATTGATACTGTTGAACTACTCGGTAATAAAAGTACAGTAATATGTGTGGTTGCATAGTAGCACACGATATTGATTATTAATGCTTATGTGAGAAGTCACTCAGTTTGATTCAATTATTGTCAGTTAAGAATATGAATTATTTAGCGATAATGAAGTTTTATTTTATTCGTATTATTAACGTAATAAAACAGAAACATCTTTTTATATAAAACAGAATACTTTATTAAAGTTATTCTATAAATAGAATATATTATATTTTATTTAAAAGATTTTTCTTTAAATATGAACCGTCAGATTAAAGTAATCAATCTGGACCGTTCATGAATTAGTTACTATGCATTCCATTTTTCTATTAATAGCAGCTCATTTCTTCATTATTTCTTACGAATTCACTGAACTCTAGAGAGAGAAACTATAGAGAGAGAGAAGAAAAGTATTCTGCTACTTAACTACTTCCTTATTTCAGTTCTTCTTTAAAACGGTAAGGGGTGTTATTCTTTCTTATTCATGAAGAGAACTATTGTTATTCCATTTCTTATTATTCTGTTGGAATAACCTGTATACGCGGTCTACCCTATACTTGGTGACATTCTTCTATTATTCTGTTGGAACATCCTGTCTGTTTGTTTTACACCGGACCTGGTTCCGTTTTTATTATTATTCTGTTGGAACATCCCGTCTGTGTGTTTTACACCGAACCTGGTTCCGTCTTGTTATTATTCTGTCGGAATATCCTGTCTGTGCGTTTACGCCGGACCTGGTTCCATTATTTATTATTCTGTCGGAATATCCTGTCTGTGCGTTTACGCCGGACCTGGTTCTATTATTTATTATTCTATTGGAATAACCTGTCTGTGCGGTCTATCGCATGCATGATGATTTCTTTTGTTATTTCATTCTTTATTATACTCAGTTGGTTAAGTTTTGACTTCTATACTCCATGAATTTTGTGGAATATCCTTGATAATTGCGTTTCATCCAGTATCTTTTCATGAAAATATTATTCTAAGCATTCTTGAATTTTACTCCACAAAGCAGTATCATGTTGACAATTTGGACGTTGTTAATTCTTGGATAAATTAATTCTTGAGCTTGTTTTATTGAATTGTTATATCATTGTCATCATCCTCATGTTTATAAAATGTTGAAAGTCATCTGTGGCCTGTAGTGCATAGATGGACTTGGTATGATTATGACCAGGGATTATTCGGTATAATCATGACCGTAATGTTACAAATGATGTGGTAAAAGTCCTCATTGGCCCGTAGTGCATTGATGAACAGTTGTTGGCATGATCATGACCATTAATGAATACACGAATATCCTTGGCCGCAGTGCAGGGGTGATTCGATGATGTGGATTATTTTATTAAGCTGAGTCCCAGCGATAACAGTGTTGAAAAACCTTTTAAATCATAAAAGATAGTAGATTTTATTTTCTACTTGACTCTTTTAATGGATTGCTTGTTTCGCTGCAGTTAAACTTGATATTCGTTATATTTTATCAGTTTAACACTGTTGAAGGCTAATGATAATTTATTCTGCATTATCTTAGTCATAATATTTCTTACTGGGCTAGTTGAGCTCACCCTTTCTTTCACTGTTCTCTTCAGGAAATGAGAATATAGCTGGGACGAGTCGGGGAACGGAGTGATGGACCAGATGATAATATTAGTAGTCCTCACTATTCTATTAAATAGTGTGACAATAATTGTAATGAGGACTCGTTTTGAGTTTGTATAGTCTCTAGTAGGCAATAATTGTATTCAAACTCACAGTTATGTTTTGTCGTATTGTACACGACAGTTGTATTAGTAAGTTGTATTTGTATTCTGTACCATGTATCTGACGACCCAAGATGGGTGATGTATACTTAATTTTGGGGGCGTCACAATTAACACTTTAATTGTGGACTTGGAATTAAAGTTGGGTTTTTTATGTTTTGAAGATGTTGCAACTAAGCGGATTAGGGTTATTGTTGGATGAATTGTTTAGATGATTTGAGGTTGTTTATGTTTGATTAATGTTCAAAATCAATGGAGAAAGAAAGCCCATAAGAATTAGGAGATATTCAAAGCGGTTTGATTAGAATTTGATGAACAACAATGGGTACTCCATTAGTGATAAATTTGATGAACAGTTTCACTTCACCTCAAAACCTCAGGTGTTTTAAGTGTAGTTTTTTAAATGACTGGTGGTCATGTGAGAAAATGGTAAAACCTCATGTAGTGAAGAGGTAGTGAAGTGAAGTTTACCCTTAACTTTTTTTTATTCTCCTTCATTTTTTATTTTTTCTTTCAATTTAATATATTTGGTATTCAACTGTGGCTAGCTAGTAATGTTGAAATATGGTATAAAAAAAAGGAGATACAAAAAAAACTGTGGCTAGCTAGTAGTAATGGTTTTCTCTCTAGTTTGATAAAGACATCAATATTTTAGTATTTTATTGGGATTCTAAAAGTAGGGGCATGATTGATGAAATGAGAAAGAATCAGTCAGAAAATATTATTGATATCTCTTTTGTTACTATTAGGTTCTGTATTAACTATTTTACTTGTTTCATTGTGGTACACATGTATTTGTAGTACCCAGAAAAGAGGTAAATATGCTTTCATGCATCTCAGTGTGTGATTAATCCTTTAGCAACCAAGCTAACTTTTGTAGCAACTTTTTAATAGCATCCCTTTCACAAGAGAGTTTTATTTTACAAAAAGAGTTTTATTTTTATGGATAGTAGTATAATTGACAATATCTCAAGCATGTCTTTCTAATATCATAATTATCATGTCATCACTGTTAAACTAACAACTTATTAATAAGTTAATGGTAAACATAGAACAAAAATACAACTCTTAATAATTGGAGATTTTATAAATGAATTTTTTTTCATGGATGAGAGGGTGTAACTTAAATGTAAGCATTTATGTTGCACCCCCCATCCCTCCAAAAGTTAGAGATACATTTTGATTTGGGACACATTTTTATAACTAACAAGTTATTAATAAGTTAATGGTAAACATAGAACAAAAATACAACTCTTAATAATTGGAGATTTTATAAATGAATTTTTTTTCATGGATGAGAGGGTGTAACTTAAATGTAAGCATTTATGTTGCACCCCCCATCCCTCCAAAAGTTAGAGATACATTTTGATTTGGGACACATTTTTATAACTAACAAGTTATTAATAAGTTAATGGTAAACATAGAACAAAAATACAACTCTTAATAATTGGAGATTTTATAAATGAATTTTTTTTCATGGATGAGAGGGAGTAACTTAGATGTAAGCATTTATGTTGCACCCCATCCCTCCAAAAGTTAGAGATACATTTTGATTTGGGACACATTTTTATTGAACCTCGCGGCTAATTTGTTTCCAACTTTTATGTTTATCAGCTGCTAGCTACCTATTCATGAATTTGAGGGCCCGTGTTATGTAGAGACTTCACTTTACCCTAAAATACACATATCTGACTTGACACTCGGATAAGGGCATGGGTACTGGACAGTAAAAAAATTGAGAAATTGAGAAGTACTTGTGTCTAAATATCATGTCTAACTGAACACTCCATCCGAGTCTGTGTTAACACAATCATGCAGTAGTCACAAACAGCAAACTTCTAGGATATTCCAAAGTTCTATGCCTTGGTGTATTTCAATCAAGTGGAGCACCAAGTTCCACCAAATCAACAAAACATTCCAATCTTAATAGGATCAGAAAAATCTTTTACTTTTTTTAAAACTACAATTATTTTTAACATATTCATTATTTCATACAGCTCTTTCATATGTTTTGCATGGAACATGATACTAAATAAAATCAGCTTCCAAAGATGGCATGTAACTAGTACCAATTTGTGTTTTCTGCAGTATGAATGGAATACTTGAAAGGCATAATTTGCACTCAAAGAATCTTGAGAAAATGGAACAACCATCCCTTGAGCTGCAGGTGAGCATATCTTGATATTTTTGAACTTTGTGAGTTATGTTTAGGAGGGTAAAAAGTGTTCAATTTGCGATGCAACTTCCATTTATTCTGGCCAGTAACTAGGACCAATTAAGGTACCTTGTAGCCATATTCTGGCCCTTAAAACCCACCATAAGAAGGTTAATTCATGTGGGTTCCCATGAAGATCAGGTGAAATCTGTGATGTAGCAGGTAAATTAGTGGGCCCTCCTTCAGTTGTTTTTATGGGTTGGGGATGGGAATTGCCATGATTCTACTTTCTGCAACACAAAGGGATCAAAGAATTTGAAAAGTCTGTAAACGGATTGTCTATACCTGTTTTTTTGGGCTCCACTAAAAGAATGAGAACGTTGTAATGCAGCTAGTAGAGAACTGCAAATACTCCAAATTAAGGAAGGAAGTGGCAGAGAGAATCCATCAACTAAGGTAAATGTTTCTAGATTCTATTGGGTAAAATGATAGTGGTGTGTATTGAGGTATAATACTATCAAACACAGGCAAATGAGGGGAGAAGAGCTCCAAGGGTTGACTATTGAAGAGTTGCAGCAGCTAGAGAACTCCCTTGAAGCCGGATTGAGCCGTGTGATAGAGAAAAAGGTTCGTGTTTGTCAATGTTGTGTGTAATAATATGGTCAAAGAATTTTGAACTCAATTGTGGATTTATTCTTAAAAGATTTTCCTCTCTTATCTTTTCTTTTAGGGTGAAAATATTATGACAGAAATCGGGCAACTTCAACAAAAGGTTAGAAACAAAACTTCGATAAGTGAAACAATTTCACTGTGTTAACATGAAGACAAATGACATTGATTAATTTTATGGTGTAGAGCATTTTGCAGATAACATTAGACACCAACTTTATTTTACATACTCTACATTATTTACACGGGTTGTTCTTAATGTTGGAAGTTGGAACACTGTTTCACTGATCGCTTAGAAACTATTTTTCTTACAAGTTTCCTTCTCTGTCAAAAAGTTTTGATTAGCCAAGTTTACTTAAACTTGATGAATTTGTTGCTTTTTGTTGAATCATGCAGGGCATGCAACTAAGGGAAGAGAATGAGCGATTAAGACAGCAAGTACGAGTTGCCACCGTCTCTGTATCAAGATTTTCTTCCTCTTTCTCTCATGTATAATTCTCCGATTTGCTTCCACCTATGTTGATGGAAATTGTGATGTTAATTTTCCTGAAGGTGAGGGAGATATCTAATGGTGGAAGGCTTATTCCAGCTGATGAGGAAGGCCAGTCATCTGAGTCTGTCATCAATATCTGCAACTCTACTGGCCCTCCACAAGACTATGAAAGCTCCGATACATCCCTCAAGTTGGGGTGAGTTCATAGCTTGGTTCCATTTTTCGTGGAAGTTAAATAATGTTTCTTGATGAATTTTGAGCCTTTTTAGTAGAAGCATGACCCAGTCGACAAAATGAATATTTTTTTCATTATTTAAGCATGTCTGGATTTTAGTGGGATAATGTTAGGGACAGGATGGGATAGTTACCCAACTCTTGTGCTTAAATAAGTATAAGATCTGAATTTGGTTAACTTCAATATAAAGTTTTGCGACATTGTAGATGCCCCAAGCGCTATCATACTAACACTAACGATCTGTTTCTGAGTTTTAAAATGGACAGAAAAGAAAAGAAATAGACGAAAAATTTAAGTTTTCTTTCCAATTCTTATGTTTCTGAGTTTTTTAATAAACCGAAAAGAAAAGAAATGGATAGAAAATTTGGCTATTTTTTTTGCCAAAATTTTCCGTCCAAAATTGGCCTACGGAAAAGAAATTGGGATAAGTAATATTTTTATAATTCCCATATTATCCTCAACTTTTAATATAATAAATTTTAAATTACAACTCATGCCCTCAATTTTAAATTTTCTATCATTTTCTATTAAAAACTCAGAAACAACACAAAGGAAAACTTCAAGTTTTCTATTCTTTTCTTTTCTGTTCTAATTTAAGTTTTCTATTCTTTTCTTTTCTGTTCTAATTTAAGTTTTATATTCTTTTCTTTTCTGTTCAAAACTCAGAAATAGAGTGTAAAGCTCAAAATCTCATTAGAATTCCAAAGTTAAGCGTGTTTTGTTGCGACTAGTAATAAAATTATAAAATTAAAATGGGTGAACTCCGGAGAAATCCTGGTCTTTCACCCCTTCTCAACGAAATATAATGTAGTTTGTCCATAAATTCCATTTTCTGCCATTTTTGAGTGTGTTAACAAAATCTTTAGTAATTTTTTCCTTCCAACATTGAATTTTTCAACTTCTATATTTAATTCCCCCCCCCCCCCCTGTTCTTTCATTGCAGGTTACCCTATTCAGGCTGACGGAGAAAGGGCAAAGGAGCTAGTATGGGCAGACACAACTATTGCATTAATGACTGCTCTTAAATTAATATATAATCTAACCCCAATTGTATTATGGCTACATGATTACGAGTATCTTTAAATTTGAAAGGGAAGTTGGGTAGACATGTTATATAGGCATTAACAGCAACTGTGCTAGCCAAAGTATATGGAATGGAACTGGAGGAATGTAGTGGTGTAAATTGAACAAGTTGAGTTGAGTATTGAGTTGTTTAAATTTGGTTCATTTATTTAATTGAGACATTTACTACTAAGTCATGACCTCGAATTTAGTTGGAAAGGATTGAATTTTTTGAGCAAATAAAGAAAATTATAATTTCAGTTTGAGTAATTTTTTGATTTTTAAAATTCTCATATTTAAATCGTTTTATTTCAAGGCTAGAATAGACTCATTTTGCATACTTTTTTTAATTAAAATTTATATTAAAAAACAAATAAAAGTTATCTAATGAATATGACTCTACCAAGATAATAGAATATAATTTCTTAAGTTCTGGTTTCGATATAAAAATATTTTAAATTCCTTTCCTTGTTATTAAGTTTATAATGTGTATGTTTGATTTACAATATTTGTTGTTTTTGGAGGTTAAATACAGTTGACAGTTTTATTTATTCAAAATTTTGTTTTTTTAATATAATTTATTTAATTTACAATTGCAATAAATTCATATCACAAAAAATGATACGTTCAAATATTTAAATGCACTTTAAACGTTATGAGTTCACACTCCAACACACTAAATCGAGTTGGCCTTATATTGACTAAATTATAAATCTAACCTTTTTATTTGTCATGTTTTTGCAACTGTTCCCTAAATTTATTTTTTAACACAAGTCTCCCTTATAGATACATTAGTCATGCAAAAATATGCGTCCATCATTTTTCCGTTGATAATATAGCAATTTATGTTAATTGAATTTGACAAAAAAATGGTAACATATTATTCCGGTACATAAATTAAAGTTATTATACTGCTAACAAGCGTGTCATCATGTTCCCAATGTGGCAATCTAATTGTCTGCTCCATTTACAATACTAATTTAAACCCTAACGACTACTTGTAACTTTAATTTCACAAAATACGATATGATTTTTAGTCATAATTTAAAACTCATGGTTTGATTAAGATGAATTCAAACCTTAATTTATGACCTCTTAGGTCACATTTGTCATTTATCGATTGGAAATGAGAATTTTGTTGTTTTCAAATGCATTTTAAATAGGTCAAATTAACATAATGATTATAATAACTTTACCATAATGACTATAAAGTCTATAATAACCTTACTTTAAGCATGAAAAATAGGTAGCATTTTCTGTCAAATTTAAATTTGATAAAATTCAGTTATTTAATTGACAAAAGGGGTTGGAGGAACAATTTTATACAATTAATATATTTATGAGGGAGACTTGCGCAGAAAAAAAAAAAGGGTTTAAAGAACACTTTTATAAAAACATAACAAATATAAGGGTTAGATTTGTAATTTAGTCCTTTGTATTTATTAATATCTATTTTATCTTATAATCGGCGAGGGCTGGTGACAACTTCAAGACTCTGTCACAAAATCATACTTCCCCTTTTGACACCGTAAATTAGTTATATTATAATTTTATCTCTTTTTTTTTTTGCACTTGTATCTTTTAATTTTATCCTTTAAATTCGATAAGAGTTGTATATATGGTTGCAATATTGCTCGTGTGCTACGACTACAAAGTTATAATTGATGTTGATTATACAAAAATAAAAAAATAAAAATTTTATTCGTTTTAAAATTAGAGATATAATTTAATTTTTAAAATATAACGATAATATATTAAATTTTAAAATTGATATGACTTATAAAAATTTAAAATAAAATAAAATTTATATTTAATAAATTTTATTATATACTATATAATAATAATAATAATTATATCAATTAAAATGAAATATATTCGCATTAATTTAAATTTTAATACTTGGATGTTTGACTTTAAAAGTTAAATTAATCTCTAATTTTAGAAAATAAGTAAACATAGGTTCCGCAACGGTTTTTCCCGGCAATTCGGGTTCAAGACTAGTTCCTTGGTTGGACAGAGAATAAATCAATCCAACCCGTTTATATCTCCCAATCTCTTCCATATTCCAATCTCCTCTCTCTCTCTTCCACTAAACAGACACGCTAACACGCAGAGTCACCTCGATCTGCGAGTTAAGCTTCTTATTATTGATATATCTGGTCCTATATACAATAATTTTGCGAGGATATATTAAATTATATACTATCGGTAGGTAACTAACGGGGCGCCATGGATGAAGAATACGACGTGATAGTTCTGGGCACAGGTCTCAAGGAATGCATTCTCAGCGGTCTCCTCTCTGTCGATGGTCTCAAAGTATGATGCATATGTTATTTTTATGTATTACGTATATTGCATATCTAATATACCAAATAGTTACAAAAGACGATACAAAATGATGTGGTTGCGATTATTATCACTAAATTATGATTATGGTAGATTTTGATGGATCATCTACTAATTACACTTTGTCACGTTATTCTAGGTCATTTTGTCACTACAACAATAAGCCTAATCATTTATTGTATTGCAATATTGAGATGATGATTATTGATATGTAAAGATGAAAATGATTTATATGTCAATTAATTTAATGATGAATTTAGATTGCGACTATTGTGGAACAAGTTATAATAATGTGCGGATCTCTTTTTTATTTATGTGGATACATTAGTACTTAATATCGACATAAATTTTTCGTCATATGTAACAACAAGATAGAAAAATGTGAATTGTTTAGTTTCTTTGTGGATTCTTATTTTACAAGTCTTGATCATTACGTGGAATAGGTTTTATCCTGGGGTTTTGATTTATGGTATATGTAGATTTACACAATACTCTCTGTATGGTTGGGTGTAAAGATTCTAAGCTGTTTTATTTGGTCTCTGCTATAACAATTTTATGTTGTTTTCACAAAAAACAAACCTATTATAGAAACATTGATTGAACAACCTCATCAAGTGGTTTATTTTCTTGCAATGGCTTTTGAATTAAGCATTATTGGTAGATCTACTTAATGACTGGAAGTATTATATAAATGTCTGCTACTAATTTCACAAGCTTTTTACTTGGCATTGGTTTGCAACAGGTACTACACATGGATCGAAATGATTACTATGGAGGAGAATCAACTTCACTTAATCTAAATCAGGTAAAATTTCTAGTTACTTCACTGTATCTTTTGTCAAAAGATCATATAGCATTGAGTGGTTTCAAAATGTCGTCTACAGCTCTGGAAACGATTCAGGAGCAGCGACACACCACCTGAAAGTTTGGGCCCAAGCAAAGAATACAACGTTGATATGATCCCCAAGGTATTCAGAGTGACTTTTTTTCTTTTTTTTTCCCTCTCTCTCTCTCTCTCTTAAATTCAGAATTTTTAATAAGGTGGGGCCTAATATTTAGTTTTGCATGATCTATTATTCTACACATCTTTGACTAAGACTTGCTCTGATGTCTGAGCTTGGTAGTCCAAAAGCCTGATCGTTCTGGTTGATCCGCGATCAGAATAAAAAAGCTAATGTGGCTATGAATATGATAGCATAAGTCCATGGACACATGCTGCATACAACTTACAAAACCTTCCTGGGTGCTTGAATCATATTCTTGTTTGTAGTTATTTGCAGTAAATCTTCTCAAATTTGCGACATAAGGTTACATAGATTGATATACATGTTAATTACAAAAGGAAAAAAAAAGGTTAAATATTATGATATTGCAGCTCTCGGAACATTGTTATTTTAGGTTTCAATAGTTTCTTGTTTGAATTTCTCAGATACAAAACAAAACATCGTTTATTAGGATTTGCAACTAAGTTGCATGATAAAATAATATGATTGCTGAAGCTCTTGTTTTGCTGATAAAAAAAGGAGATGAATATGATTGCTGTCTATGTTAATTGATGCTTGTATTTTTTTATAGCCAGAAATGATACAGATACAAACCAATATGAGATGTACAGAAAATGAAAACTTGAGAATTAATTTTATAAAACATCAAAGAGAATGATGTATATTTGATGCTAGAAGCAAAGAAGATGAGAGACTGGCAAAATTTTAGCCATAACTGCTTTCTCAACCCCCTACGGTCAGCTGATCCGAGTGTAGGTACTTGATCCTAATCCATGAATGATATATATATCACTTCTAAACTTTACTCTCAAAGATGCATGGAATTTCCAATTGAAATCTAGCAAACAACAAGTATATGTAACCCTCGTAACCCAAGTTCAAGGTTAATGTTACAAAGGGGATTCCGTATTGGGTTTGGTGGCAAGGAGGTTATGAGTTCAATCCCTTTGGCCATCTGACTCGTGCTCATTTAATCCTTGTCCACTGGCTTCTTCTACTACGCTATGGCCATGGCTCAAGCTTTACCTGAGGCTGAGAGAGAGCCTATGGGTCCAACCTAGTCTCTTCTTGTTAGGCTCCCTCCTTAGGATCTTCAGTGGTTAGGAGCTACCATGGTTACTCCGAAGTAGGGATTGCTATAATCCAGCTGTCCCCTCTGAACCTCCTCTGTTTTGCATAAAACAAAGGAAAAAGGTATATGAAAGAGTATCAAAGTTAAGAGTTGAAGTTGCTCACTTTAAAAAATAAGTTTACATTGTAGTGTTGCATGCAAAATGAAGTTGTTTTCTTCAGCAAATTTATGTTTTAGTCTCTGATCCTGTTTTCTTCAGCAAATTTATGTTTTAGTCTCTGATCCAGGACATTAAAAAAATAGTCTTCATGCATCTTACTACTTAAGACTTCCCTCAAATAATACTGTCTGACTAGAAGTTGTAGAATACAAATGATTTTAGAATGAGGATCCACTCTTATTCTTTAAAACTATGGTGTTCCATAAACTTTAGGAACTCCTTTCACATGTTTTTCTTATTATAAATTATCACTCTATTTTTTGTGTTTTGACAGTTCATGATGGCTAATGGTGCATTGGTTCGTGTTCTCATTCGCACCAATGTAACAAAATATCTAAATTTTAAGGCTGTAGATGGTAGTTTTGTGTACAACAAAAGCAAGGTTTGACTCCTATTAAGTTTTCAATTTTGCATGTAGTTTAACTGCAACATAAAATTTGTAACGTATTCTTGTGGAAAACATAACATGGGTCTCACCTATTTTCAGATTCACAAAGTACCAGCTACCGACGTGGAAGCCCTTAAGTCCCCACTGATGGGATTGTTTGAGAAGCGCCGTGCTCGAAAGTTCTTTATTTATGTACAAGACTATGAAGATAATGATCCGAAATCGCACGAAGGGCTGGATCTCAACAAAGTTACAGCAAGAGAAGTGATTTCGTACTAACTCATCTTCTTTCCCTTTAATATTTTGGTTTGACGTTTTGTTCTATACACGTGTATAGGGACATATGCATCTAAGAAATTATTTACTTTTCATCAGAAGTTGAATAATTTGTTTGAACAAATGGATCAGATCATCTAAGTCACATCTCATCTGCTGACCTACAGAGGAAAAAAAACTGATAGTATTTCTTATATACTTGCTGAATCCTTTTTTTTTTCTAGATTATTAATGGCTGAAGAGGAATGAATGAGGTCTGAAATCTATTGATAACAAGTGGCAGCAGTATGAAACTAAAAGTTTTGGATTAGGACTTGGTGGTTTTTGCGAAATAATCCTTGGCATAGATTTACACCTGAAGAGGCATAGGTTGGAAATGAATTATAATTTTTTTTAAAAGGTTAGTTCAGTTCATGTCAGGTGAGGAACTTTGATTTTTCGTAAAATCTGAAAGTTGTCTTAATAAAATAATAATAATAATAACTCCAAATGAGGGGATAATTCAAGCTTTTGCGAATGTGCTTTAGTTCTATTACCTTAAAAAAGTTATTCAGTAATATTAACTGCTTTCTTTATCCATATATTCCATACTTTGAAAGTATTAAGTTATTATTAAGAACCTAAGGAAAATTTGGTAACAGTTTGTAAGGAGATAAGAAAATCTCTTATTAGATCAATATACACATTGTATGGTGAATTCATGGAGACCCTTTTGCAGAATGTGTGTGCGAGAGAGAGAGGGTAGGGGGGGGGGGAGCGTGTGTGTGTGTGTATGTGTGTGGGTCACCATAGCTGAGCAGTGTTGACTTCTAAGCCCAACATATGGGTAATGAAGCTGGTATCATAATAACACATCAGCTAGGAAAGCTGAAAATAAGACCCGGAGGGATATATCATGTCATATTGAATGCAAATTAGTAGAAAGACCAACTGCTAGGCAGTAGCTAAGTTGTAAAAGACTATTTGCAACATGAGTGTCGTAAGTTACTTCTATTTTGGATTGACCTCAGACCCTTGTCCTTTCTTTTATGGTTTCTGATGTAGGAAGTATGGGCTAGATGACAACACAGTTGACTTTATTGGGCATGCATTGGCACTCTATAAGGATGATAGTTACTTGGACCAGCCTGCCATGGATTTTGTAAAGAGAGTTAAGGTGACTCTGAAGCCCTGCTTCTGTTTTGTTCCATTTCATTTTTGTTCAGCAGAGTTATATAAGAATATAGTCTAATAATTCTTACCGAGTTGATTTGAAGCAGTTCATCACTTCTTTACATAATTTCCATTGGCTTCTGCTTTCAATTACTTTATACATTTACTGCAACTGGTTGCATTATATAAATACATTATATAAGCAACAAAATCCAACCAATAAAATTGTATCCTGTATGAAAGATCTAGAAACTAAGTTCTTTAAGGAGCTACAAAATAAGTTTGTTACGTGAAAATCACTAGTGTTGGTCATACTGATGATACTGGAGAACATAAAGATCAAACCAAATCGGACATGGTTAAACTCAACGGTGGGAGTAATCCTTATCATATCTAGTAACAGTATGTCAACTCTCTGGTGACGGTTTCATAGGCAACTAAAAATGAGTTAGGGGTACTTTTCCTCCACTAAATAATTAACATTAATTGCGTAACTGATTCTTCAGCCAGCTAATTATTCAGCTTTTGTTTCAAAAAGCTTTATGCAGAGTCTTTAGCTCGATTTCAAGGAGGATCCCCTTATATTTATCCTATGTATGGACTGGGAGAATTGCCTCAGGTATTCTTTTATTGCTAAACATTTTGATTGATTTGCTCATATATCTCTAATTTTTGTGATAATTAATCTTTCAGGGATTTGCTCGTCTGAGTGCCGTTTATGGTGGTACATACATGCTTAGCAAGCCCGAATGCAAGGTAATAGAGTATGCCATCGTGAAAGTGACATCATTTGTATGTAGTTGGTCCTTTCTATCTTATGGCCAGTGTTGTGTACTCGTGTAGTCAATCTGGAGTTTGTATGCAGTATGCCACAATATTACTTTGCTGAGTAGAAGGCTCAAAACTGGCACTAATTTAACTTTTTGTTTTAGAATTTTAAAAATGTGGCAGTTTGTCACTTTCTTAAATGTTATTGTTTGCCTATCCAACAATCTTTTTGCAATTTTTCGTAAGTGATTCTTATCTTGGAATCATCTTGGAAGAGTGCAAAAGGAATCAGAAAGGAAACTGGACTGTGTGAATGGAAAAGTGTTAGGAGTGTTATGCAATAAATGGACACTTCACACATGGAAATACACTTTGTAGCAAATGTTGTGAAAGGATTAACACATTCGAACAATAAACATTGTTAACACAAGGATATTGTATTGATGTTTGGTCAAGAAAAGATTCTAGAATTGAAGGATCAAGAGCAACAAAGATCAATTACAACTCTCAGAAAGTGGATCCTGTTCTTTTACTTCTCCCCCTTCCCCCTTCCCCCTTCCCCCTTCCCCCTTCCCCCTTCCCCCTTTTCTTTTGTGTATAATGATTATTTGTTAGTAGATACTTAAGGTAGATATGGATTAATTAACATTCAAGAAGCTAGATGGAAATGAAGATGGTGAATAAGTGCTCTTGTCACTGAACTGAGAAACTGAGGACGACATGACGCTTGTTCTTTACTAGGATTGAATTAGCTGCATCAGGTAGATTTAGATTGCTTTGAATTGAAATCAGAGTCATGCTCGGTATCTCTGGGTCTTTTCGTGTAGATTCCATAAATTTGATCTGACAACCAACTATATAATGACTATTACTAGGACTGCTTTCTGATGCTATACATGACAGGTAGAATTTGATGATGATGGAAAGGCCTTTGGTGTGACATCAGAAGGCGAAACTGCAAAATGCAAAAAAGTAGTTTGTGATCCTTCGTATTTGACTGATAAGGTGAAATACATGTAATCTTCAGTAGCTCTATCTAGTTAACTTTCCACTGGGTTGACTTTCTATCTCCTGTTTATTTCAACAGGTGAAGAAGGTTGGGAAAGTAGCTCGTGCAATATGTATAATGAGTCATCCCATCCCAAACACCAAAGATGCTCATTCGGTCCAGATTATTCTGCCTCAGAAACAAGTTGGCCATAAATCAGACATGTATGTATGCCATAGTTTTTTGTAAATGCAATTTATAATTGATCATGTGATTAACTTAGGGGTTCAGACATCATTTTTTCCCCCTTTGTCTTCTTTATTTCGAGTCTTAAATGCTTTGGAACTTATGAACAAATTAAAAACTTAAATGCTTTTGCAAACCATATAACTTTAGAAAGCGAAAAGACATGCTTGTGGAGTAATTTTGGAAGCAAAAAACAAGCTTCACTTTATAGGTGCAAACAATAAGAATGAACAAAGGAATAAGTCAAGCCAATATGGGTCAGGGAAAAATATTCATATACTCAGGAAGTAGTCTTAATTTGGAGTCTACTTTGACTACGAAAGATTTGACAGTAGAGAAAAATTAAGTGTCTTGAAATCTGAAAGTGAAATTCACATAATGCTGATGTTCCTCAATCTGTACCAGGTATCTATTCTGCTGCTCTTATTCTCACAATGTAGCTCCAAAAGGTAAATACATTGCTTTTGTTACAACAGAGGCAGAAACAGATAATCCTGAAGTGGAATTGAAGCCTGGGATAGACCTCCTTGGTCCTGTAGAAGAAATATTTTTTGATACTTATGACAGATATGAACCCACTAACCACGATGCTTCTGATAACTGCTTCATATCTACAGTAAGTATATATACAAGTTTCTGCAGTTTTAAATTCCTCTCTCCTTCATTAAAGTTAGTCCCTCGGTTCTGATATATAAGAACAAAATTATGATTAGTTACGTTCCAAAATATATGAGCAACATGATTATTGGAAATATAATATACAAGTGAGTACCACTTTTCTTAATTAAGTGGATAAGCTATTTCCTTAATCTTTACATTTTCAGTAGTAAGTTGATCTTATAATTTGAAAGGACGGAGTAGATATCTTTATGTTCTCTCCTTCTCATTAGATAAAAGTCACTGAAAAACTTGATAATGAAATGTTATTTCAGAGTTATGATGCAACAACACACTTTGAGTCCACGGTAGAAGATGTGATTGCCATATACAGCAAAATAACTGGAAAGGTAATCTTTTTCTTCCAATTATAGAAAATATCAAAATTCTGGTGAGCTTAAATGATTCGAATTTTGCTTCTTCATATGTTTATAGTGTAGTTGACACTTTTTCTAGTTCCCTATTGAAAATTTGAAATAACTATATGAATTCTAGTAAGTACAGATTACAGTTAAAATATCTGAAGGTATCTGTGTCAAATAAGGATATAACTTGGAAGATGAAAACATGTTACTTTCATTTGATTATGCAAAATGTTCATAAGACTAGTTCTTACTACTAATTCCTGTGACTGACCTGCAGCAGTATTCTTAGTTACCTCCAAAATATGGGGAACTTTATTATTTTATTAGTTTATTTTTTTGTGAGTGCAAGTATTGATGTATATGCGGAATAAAATAAACAAAATGACCTTCAATATCAAGAAATATGCACTAGAAGTGCTTTTGCGTCACAGGAAAGCGGTACTGCGGTAGGGGGCACTTGGGTTTGGTTTTGTATAAAATCTCTGCCTATATTAGAAAGCAGCAGGGCTTTCAGCAATCTATAGGATAAAACTCCTTGGATTTGACACTTAGCACATATAGCACATTATGAACTGGCCAAAAGCAAAATATATAGCAGCATTCTTTTTTATTCCAAATGCTTCTTGACACTAATGAAAGTACTAATCAATTCGTGTAACACTTCTGCTCTACAGGATCTTGACCTAAGTGTGGATCTGAGTGCCGCCAGTGCTGCCGCTGATGAATAATTCTTTGGGATCTCTCATGCTAGAACTAGAAGAAGATGAGCTTCAAATATCAAGACTACACATCCATTTCATGTTAGTTTCGTCTCATTTTTTTACATGTCAAAAGTATATTAGTCCTCAAACTGATTCTGCACTTCTCAGTGGATTTGAGTGCCTGGTTATAGATTTCCCAGACATTATTTTTGTTTGCTGAGAGTTGTTGGCTGCATATGAATTTGTTGAAGCATAGACTTTTTACTTGGGTCAATAATACATAATTCCGTAGTTTTTCCGGCTCAAAATGTTGTGCCCGATGTTAGATGGCGCCTCTGAAATCATAATAGGTGGCTACTAGAACCCCTTAATTCAATTTCAACCAGAAATGCTTGCAAGAACCTACTATTATGGGACACAAATTAATGCTCAAGTTAAGTGTTTAAATCTTTGGGGTACCGAAGAAGGATTCAGACAAACATACCTCCCTCTCTATATATATACTAGTTGTGTCCTATACCTGGGACGGTGGGATTTATCTCAAACTTTGGACGGTCCAGATGATTTATTAGGGTTGGACGGTGGGATTTATCTAAACTTTGAACGGCTCAAATAATTTATTAGGGTGAGTGAAAAATTCAAAATCAGTTGTATTTTGTTAGATAGATATATGGTGACATTCTTTTTTGTGCCTCTTTCTCGTGACAAGAGAATGAGGAAAAAATTATTCCCATAAAGAGAACACATTGGCATATAAAGCTTATGTTTGTTTGCAATGATCATAATTCCAGAATTAGTTCATGTTCATGGGATTATAATCCTAAAACTATTAATTCAATCCTAGAATTATAATCTTCGGATTATAATTATAATCTCAAGACTATTAAACTATTTTATAATCTCTAAACTAATAGTTTCAAATCTAAATTTGAAAACAAACAAGACACTTGTGATTAATATTCGTATCTCAAGTATAATCTTTGTAAATAAACTTAGCTTACATTTCGTCGGTTACACTATATGAAAACAAATTTGCTCCGTTTTAACTTGCAATTGAATGCAAACAATGTAAAAGGAAACTGATTTATATGTGGATTTCGAATTGTCAGTAATGCAGAAATAAGATTGAGCCGTAAACTAAACCAAAATTACATGAACCAAACTGGTACTAATGATCCAATCGTCGTCATTGACTCATTATTTCTGTTGTATACAACCGTAAACTAACATCTTGCTGGGTTATTTAGTGGTCAACGTTGCATAGTAAAAGAATTTTATTAGATTTGAATACAATACCCAACATGACTCGCTGTTCAGAAATAAGATCCAATTAATTTAATTTATTTTATATGCTTAGGTTTCAATGAAATCTTGCAACTACCTTCAACTTTTTAGTGGAGCAAAGATAAAGATACTATAAAAAATAAGGAAAAAGGGGTTAAATATATTTTTTTTCTCGCTCTACTATACCTTAGTTTACAAATGCATCACTGAACTGAATTTTTTTACGGTCAACTCATTGAATTATACATTATTTACAAAAAGTGATAACCATTTAACAGAAAGATGAAGTGGCAATACGTGGTAGTATATAATTAAAATATGTGGCAGTATATTATTAAAATTGTTGTATTATTATATACTACTATTTTATTAATTAATGTTGTCAAGCACTTTATTTACTAAAAAATTATAGAATTTTATCTAGTTTCTTAAAATTACTCCCTAGAAAAACTTCATTCCCTTCAAAAATTAAAAGATATATTTTTGAAGACAATTTTATATATTTTATAAAAATATTTATATTTTTATATAAAAATTATAAAAATGTAAAAAATTTATATAAAAATATAAAGTATAAAATTTTATATAAAATATAAAATATACTTTATTTTATTTTATATAAAATATAAAATATAAAATATTATATTTTTATGTAAAAATATAAAAATGTAAATTATTTTTTAAAAAATAATAATTTATATTTTATATTTTTTGTAGAAAGGGTTTTGCCCTTTCCCTGTAAAAAAATATACTCATCTTTTTTTCTCTTGCACAACAATGGAGCTTAAATTAAAGACGGTTTTATTAAATTAGAGAACATGAAATCCTCTATCACACATCTAATTGCAGACCATTAACCCATCCATAATCTCTCTCTCGCACCGCAATTGCATACCATTAAGCCATCCATGTAAATGACAAACCCCTAATCTCTCTCTCGTACCGCTGTAATTCCTAATCCCCAGGTCAAACACATATGCCATGGGTTTCATCGTAGACGCGGCACTTGTCGGTTTGGGGATTATCGTGACAGAAGGATTCAAGAGGATCTTCTTCTCTCTCTAACTTGAGCTGCAGATCAGCCTTGGCCTGACTCACTTCTTCCGCTTCGTTCCATGCTACCATACAATCGTCTGAGCTCCGATCACCGTCACACGCCTCCTTCGCTTCCATTACTTTGCTCTCTATCATCTTCGTCAGTTGCTTCTCTCTCATCCGCGTTCCTTTGAAATTTGTTGTTACCTGCATCACCAGATCTCATAGAGTCAAAACCTCTAGTTGAATTTAAGTTTAGTTTTAGACCTGAGATTGAAGCTGCCATGAAGAAATGGGGTTGCTTTCTCTGAGAAATTGGTGACCTCTTTGAATCACTCTGATTGAACGTGTATTCGAACAGTTCATATGACAAAAGGTCACCTGGGACTCATCTAGCTAGTGGCACATTCAAGACATGTGAAAGATTAACAATTACAAGGAACCTTCAGAGAATATGATATGAAGAAAGAAAGAAGTTTTCAGAGATCAAGAATCTCCCAACTTCAACTATGTAGTTCTTAATTGTTATTTTTCCAAGTAAAATGTAGGTCACAAAGACACCAACTAATTTCTCATGTTCTCAGACTGCTGCCATTTTAGACAAAACCAAAACCAAATGAACTAATGCATGGCGAAAGTCAGCATCCCAGGTACATTGTACAAGTAGTAAACTAACATTATTCCAACACTGAATGACAATCATTAGAGTAATCTCAGATTTATTTGTCATCATATGTAAGGCATGGCAGTATAAACTGGACCAACTTCACTTGCAATGCCAGTTTGGATACAACACCAAAAAGGCACTGTACCTGCAGTAAACATGATTAAGCAAAAATCTTACATACAAAATTATACTCTGACGGCGAAAGTCTCAAGAGGAATTAAGGAACGATCTGAACATTAGATCAACCATGCAAGCTTTGTATGGATTTTTTTTATGGTGATCCCAAATGAAAAGGATGGTTCTCAAGCAACTCTATATACATGCGCATGGAAACATTGATTTATTACATATTTACATAAAGATAAGCTGACGAGTACGAGTACAAATACTTGACGTTTATTTTGAAGTTTAGCCATTTTATATCAAGACAAGATATAACTTTTATTCAAGCTGGCATGAAATAAGATAATTCGTTCTTTAAATGTCTTTGAATGATATGATACGTCACTACTACAAAGTACCGAATAGACAACACTTAAATCACAACATTTTTTATAAAAATGTTGTGGTATTTTTTTTCGCAACGTTTTCAAAAACGTTATCTATTTAATAAGAATAATTTTTAATTTTACATAAATAAAAAAAACGTTATCTATATCGAAAACATGGAGCTTAAAAAATCAGTGATCGTTTTCTTCCATTTTGCCCTAGCCCGCTCACAGTCTCTCAGAAGCGAGATCTGAAATCTCGATTCCTCACTCCTCAGCGACCAGGAGTGAGACTACGAAGGGATAAAGACAGGCGAAAATGACCGCCACCGCACTCCCTCTCCTGACCCTGCGCGGAAGCACCACAAGCGCGACGAGTGCAGCGAGAAGGACAGGCGGTGGGATGCCGCCGCGGTGGATCTGAACCAAAAAAAAAATCGATAATCCTCCTGTTAATGCTTTGGCTCTTCCAAGTAAGTTGTATATATATATATATATATATATATATATATATATATATATATATATTTATAAATCGATAATTATAGGTTGAATCGATTGATTTAGCAAGATAAGTCGTTGGTTTTGTTTTATTGTAATGTTGATTTGATGATTTTGTGTTTTCTTAGTTCTTTAGAAATTTACTGAAGCTATGAAGAGAGAAGATGTTAAAGCTATTGTTTTGACTAGTAGAATTTTATAATTTGAGCTGAATTGAAGTCGATTTGACTCTGAAAAGGCTTTTTTTTATAATATTTTTTTGCATTAACTTGATTTGTAGGCAAGGGAGGAAGGTTTTCTGGAGGTTTTGATATTGGTGTTTTTCAGAGCGTTCATAAAACTGGTATGAGTAAATTTGTTTTGTATTTTTAATTGAGGCGGTGGTAAATCTAATTTCAAATTTGTAGTATGATTTTTTAGAATTGACACTGGGTCGGGTTTGGACTGGCAGGGGATATTTCTGGTATACCCGATGTATCTGTATTTTGTGACGGTTTTGCACAAGCATTACTTTTAGTTTATTCAGCTCGTTTTGAGCTCTCTATTCAGCTCGTTTTGCACAAGCATTACATTTATTTTTGAATTGAGGAATGATTTTTGTGACGGCTTGTCTAATTACTTTGATGTCTCTCACTAACTACCTGAATTTAGCATAAACTTGTAGCTAATTGGTTATTATCAATTTTGCCCGTGAATGAATATTCTGGTTCAGTAACATTGCAGGATGGTCATCCCTTCTAGATTAACTATTGGACAAGGTCCATAACCCTAGCCTTCATTCCTGGGGGGAAAATGTTGCTTGGGAGTAAATACTAATAATATTTTACTTCAAAAAGATCATTTGGTCATTGTTTTTCTTTTATTATGAGCTAGGAAGACTATAATATTTCAATGAGTTTTATTTATATGACAATTTGATGGTGATGTGCCATAGTATATATATAAGATACAATCTCTCTTCGGTTGGACTAAGTGGATTTTATTTTCCTTTTAGACTGCAACAATGCCAGATTTCTATGCAGATGGTGAGTTATTTTCATTGTGTGTTAACTGTATTTTCCAGTTCAACGCTACTTGTTTAGCTTTTGGTTTCTGTTAGAAGCTCTGGCCCTTCTCAATGCGGTGTACATGATACTTAAATGATAAATAAACGTGGTGTACATGGTACTTAAATTTATCCAAATTTCATTTAGGTCTCAACATTTTGCAACATTCATGGTCCATTTTCTTTAGCTGTTAACGTTAGGTGTTTCGTAAGTCAAGTGTTGAATACAATGCATCCATGAAAACATGTGTGCTGCCTTTTTTTCTTGTTATCAAAGTACATGTTTGTTCTCATTCTTTGGAATTTGTAATCCTGTTATGATTCTCTATATAGAGAGTAAGCTGAAATGTAGACATATGTATGTATATATAGCTGTATAGAGTTTGAATCCAATAAAACTGGCAATTTGATATATGTTTTCTTTTATGTTTTGATGGGAAGAGCAGCTACTTCAGATGCAGAAGCAGTACAATCTTATAACACCCGGTTCCTCTGTTCTTGACCTTGGTTGTGCTCCGGGTGCCTGGCTGCAGGTAATTTGACTGTTTGATTAATGAAAAGAGAAAAATATATGACTAAAGAAGGGAGGCAAATCAAGGATGATTGATTTCCCTTAAAGCTATCATATCAGATTGGTGTTTGACATTTGTAGTACTGTTATTGTAATTAATTGGAACCCAAGAGGTCCAATAAGCAATTTTCTTTCTTTCTCTATGTTTTCATGCAAGGGTTGTGTATGTTTCACCAGGCTAACACATGGTTTTGACTTCAAAGGAAATGTGTGTGGTGACAAGCGTGCAAAACCTAATCTTCATGTATTTGAACTGAGGTATTGGCTCAATCCCAACCAGGTGTATCTAAGTGGCTTGAAGGATAGCCTAAACAACCTAGAAAATTCATCTTTTTATTCGGTTAAGCAGCTCTCTGGTTTACTTTATAAAATCATCATACTATTTTTAATGCCAAGTTATTTTATTGGATTGCTAACTTTTATCTCATTCTGCATTACCTGTCCATAGGATGCCAATCCTAGGCTCTCTTGCTTTGGCTTAATGAAGTATAGCAAAGATGGAAAGAGTTACAGTACGTACTGATCAGTTGGTGCGGTTAGCTTCCCGTTGTTTGCAGTATGAAGCTCGTGAGAGGCCAAATGTGAAGTCCCTTGTTACTGCTCTCATGTCTCTTCAGAAAGAAATAGAGGTATAATAAATCATAATTGGTTACATCCGCGTTTTCTATAAAGGCATAAATTGTATAGTCTCTGAAAGTGTTGTAATGATGAGCTCCTCAGGAGCACTTGTTATTTAAGTCATTAAAGGGTCATAACTGGTTTTATTGTTTCTTTAGCTCATCTTTTATTTTATCAAAGAAAAAACTATGTTATTCTATATTCATATTCATCAATATATATGTTCTTAATGGCCAAACAGGTTTTCTCTGCCTAAGTTACTCCGTCTTCCATTTTAATGTAATTATAGTCAATATAGTGGAGAACTAATTTTTCTGTTACCTCAGTTATAAGGCAAAAGCTATTGAAGGAGCTTCATATTGCATGCATGTTCACTATTTGCTTTGAAAATATTCAAATGGGTAAAGATTATAGATGTGATAAGTGTGATTTCTGACTAGTTGATTAATCAGGTCCCATCACATGAATTGATGGGTATTCCACATGGAAATGCAAATTCTACAGAACCGTTACTGTTGTCGCCGCTGGGTGAATCTTGCTTAAGAATGGATCTGACAACCATACATGAAATATTAGAGAAGATTGGATACAAGGATGATGAGGGAATTGCCAATGAGGTTCGTTACCAGCAAAACCTAATTTTTTTTAAAATGCTTTATATTATCTCAGTATATAAAGCTCTTTGTGTCACTTTTATCTTTGTAAATTGGGATGACAAGTACTGGTTGCTGAAGAGAGCAAGTATAGACTCGATTTCTGTTAAGGGGTAGTAATAAATTCTGTTTCCTGGTTGCTGTAGATTTTTTTTCTTTTATTGGTGATAGCAAAGCTAATATCAATTGCAATCTGCTTGCAGCTTTCTTTCCAAATGTGGACAAATCAAATGCAGGAGACATTGAATTCTAAGAAGCAAGGAGATTCTGCTTTCCAGGCTAAAGATTTCAAATGCAGGTTAAAATGTTGATTCAATACCATGACAAAATGAATGGTATTATTGGGGTGTATTTTGAATAGTTTAGTATATATTTTATGGATAGTTTAGTATATATTTTGTGGATGTAGTAATTTGAAATTTTAAACGAATGGTATTATTGTGATGTATTTTGAATGGTTATACATTTTGGCTTTAAATTTAAATGAGAATTTAGACCTTTTAGCTATATATCATGGCATTAGCATATGGCAGGTGCATTGGTAATATTGTAGGTGCATTGGTAATATAGGTGTATCACAACCTTTTTTTTTTCTTTTTTTTTATCTACAACATTTTAAAAATGTTGTCTGATATATTAAACTACAACATTTTTATCCAGAAAACGTTGTGGAATCACACCTTCTACAACGTTTTTAAGCATATGCTAATTTATAGAAAACAAATTTACAACGTTTTTTTCTTAAAAAACGTCGTCTAATGTGCTTAACTACAACGTTTTAAAAACGTTGTGTAAGGGTGTCAAATATATGACACCCTTAACCACGACGTTTTGCTGAATGAAACCATAACGTTTTTTCGTGTTGTCTATTTACTGTTTTGTAGTAGTGAAGGTTTGGTAAGATCTTCGATCACAGCAACACTGCCACAGATTGGTTCAAGGTAGTATCTAACTTGGGGTATCTTGTACAGTTTTCCTGAGGTAAGAAGGATTGCATCCTACCATTTTGGCACTCAATTATCAAAAAGTTTTGGTATCTAGCTTTGATTGTATCCATGTTTTGATTATTCTTGAATTTTACTCCACTATGATTGTTTATGAGGTATTTTTGGACATGGATAAACTGTAATACGAATCCCTAATATTTGTTCTTTTGCTTCACTGGATTCGTTTTTTTTAAAATATTTTACATCATCCTCAGTCCTAAATGATGATATTAATGAATATCTTTGGCCTGTAGTGCAAAGATGAATGATTTCTGATGAATATCTTTGGCCCGTAGTGCAAAGATGAACAGGTGTTGAGATGAACATGACCAACTGATGAATATATTTGGCTTGTAGTGCAAAGATGATTATTGATTGATGTTACAAGGATAAAATATTGATGATGAACTTTTAAATTCATAGATAATAGTAGATTTCATTCTCTACGTAACTCTTCTATGAATTATTATTTTTCGCTGCGAATATTGATTTAAAACTTGTTGTCTATTGTATTCTATTAGATTTTTCCCTGTTGAAGACTAACGATAATTTATTCGGTGTTATCTTAGTCATAATATTCTTTACTGGGCTAGTTGAGCTCACCCTTTTTCTTTTTGTTCCATTTTTCTCAGGAGGCGAGAATATAGCGAGTACTAGTCGGGGTATGGAATGATGGTTATAGAAGTTATTTTAGTAGTCCTCACCATTTTTGTGAAATAATGTATCAATAATTGTAATGAGGACTTATTTGAGTGTGGATATTGTCTAGATGACAATATTTGTATTTAAACTCACAGTTCTTGTGTTGTAATAATAAAGATGTAGTTGTTTCTGTACCATGTATTTTGGCGACTCAGAATGGGTGTTGTATACTTATTTTGGGGGCGTCACAATGAATATAAAGGATCATTCACCATGCATGTGGCAATCCACATAGACAGGTTATTCCAAAAGAATAATAAAGAATGAAATAACAGAAGGATTCACCATGCATGCGATAGAGACCGCACAGACAGGTTATTCCCAACAGAATAATAAATGCGGAATAATAAATATGAAACCAGGTCAGGTGAAATTCACACCGACAGGATATTCCGACAGAATAATAAATGCGGAATAATAAATGATGGAACCAGGTCAGGTGAAATTCACACCGACACGATATTCCGACAGAATCGTAAAGAACGGAATAATGAAAGAGTTTCACCAAGTATGCGGTACTTCGCATAAACAGGTTATTCCAATATAATAATAAAGAATGGAATAATAGAAGAAGATCTCCAAGTATTGGGTAAACCGCATATACAGGTCATTCCACCAAGTATAGGGTAAACCACGTATACAGGTTATTCCAACAGAATAATAAAGAATGGAATAACATAAGGATTTCACCAAGTATAGGGTATGCCGCGTATACAGGTCATGTATAGGGTATGCCACTTTTACAGGTTATTCCAACAGAATAATAAAGAATGGAATAACAGAAGTTCTCTTCATGAATAAGAAAGAATAACACCCCTTACCGTTTTAAAGAAGAACTGAAATAAAGAAGTAGTTAAGTGGCAGGATACTCTTCTTCTTTCTCTCTATAGTTTCTCTCTCTAGAGTTCAGTGAATTCGTAAGAAAATAATGAAGGAATGAGCTTCTATTTATAGGAAAATGGAATGCATAGTAACTAATCCATGAACGGTCCAGATTGATTTACTTTAATCTGACGGTCCATATTTAAAGCAAAATCTTTTAAAGAAAATATAATATATTCTAATTATTGCCTAATAAAACAAACAACTTTAATAAAGTATTCTGTTTTATATAAAAATATGTTTCTGTTTTATTACGTTAATAATACGAATAAAACAAAACTTCATTATCGCTAAATAATTCATATTATTAATTGACAATAATTGAATCAAACTGAGTGACTTCTCACATAAGCATTAATAATCAATACCGTGTGCTACTATGCAACCACACGTATTACTGTACTTTTACTACCGAGTAGTTCAACAGTATCAACGGTAAAACTTCCGCCGTTATTTTTAATAAAATATTTTTGTCATTTTCTCAATCCGACAATAATTCTGTTGTGGGGTCTACCAATGATTGTACAGTCGTACAAATATTCTCCGACTAATCGAATATTTCCCGTAAATAGTAACTCGTAAATAGTAACTCGTGAATAGTAACTCATGAATAGTAATTCGTGAATAGTAACTCGTGAATAGTAATTCATAAATAGTAACTCGTAAATAGTAACTCGTGAATAGTAACTCGTAAATAGTAACTCATGAATAGTACTCCGACACAAAAAGTATCCCAAAAACTCGAGTGAACAATACTAGAGTGAATAGTAACCGGGTATTTTATGACAACTTGTCTACTTTGAAAAATTTTCACATATCACCTTTAACTTTAACCTTTTATCAATTTAACCATTTACCAAAATAGAAAAATTGAATGCTTTTATTTCATAAAATTCGGGGTCTCACAGCATGGGCAGGTGGCAGCAGCATGTGGCATAAGGCAGTACGCTTCATCCTAGGGGGGTCATATGCCCCCCCTCGACCCCCCTGGTTCCGCCTCTGTTTGTCATCATATGTAAGGCATGACAGTATAAACTAGACCAACTTCACTTGCAATGCAAGTTTGGATATATACAACACCAAAAAGGCACTGTACCTGCAGTAAACATGATTACGCAAAAATCTAACTACATACAAAATTCCACTCTGACGGCGAAAGTCTCGAGCTTTGTACCTGAGCCAGAGGCGGAACTAGGGGGTGGGGGGGTCATCTGCCTCCGGTAGCAGCGGCGCCGCGACGGTCCAGACATAACTAGGGGGTGGGTGCGGGTGCGGGGGCGGGGGCGGGGGGCAAGCGCCGATTGAGACTACAAAAGAGGCAAAAAGCAAGTATCAAGGAAGATACTATAATTACATGAGTGCCAACGGCAGTAGATCTTAACTTTTCGTTTATTCTTCAAGTTTTAGTCACAGAGCAAATATGTTCGATGCATTATTTCCAAGAAGAAGAGAGAAGGGGGAGGTCAACTATTATTGCAAAAGATAGCTAGGCGGTAGGTGTTGAATACTACTAGCGGTAGTAATTATAAATTCGTGGGTCCTGCTCTATAAATTCAATCATCTTTCTACTCTCAAGACAACTCATATTTATTTTAAGAAATTATTAAATCTACAATAAGAATATCGCTATAGATATGATTTTTATCATCGCTATATATCTACAGCGACATTTTTGTTGTAAAAATAATAAAAAAGCGTTGTAGATTTAATAATTTCCTTATTTTATTTTATTTTTGTTTCTTTGTAATAATTTAAATTAATCTTTTGTAATTTTTTCGTTTTCTTATTATAATAAATGTTGCATGCATAATTTTTTTTTATTCAAATAATAAGGCCTTTATGTGACGCCCCCAAAATAGGTATACAACACCCATTCTGAGTCGCCAAAATACATGGTACAGAAACAACTACATCTTTATTATTACAACACAAGAACTGTGAGTTTAAATACAAATATTGTCATTTAGACAATATCCACACTCAAATAAGCCCTCATTACAATTATTGATACATTATTTCACAAAAATAGTGAGGACTACTAAAGTAACTTCTAGAACCATCATTCCATACCCCGACTAGTACTCGCTACATTCTCGCCTCCTGAGAAAAATGGAACAAAAAGGAAAAGGGTGAGCTCAACTAGCCCAGTAAAGAACATTATGACTAAGATAATACAGAACAAATTATCGTTAGTCTTCAACAGGGAAAAATCTAATAGAATACAATAGACAACAAGTTTTAAATCAATAACTGCAGCGGAAACAGCAAACCATTAGAAGAGTCAAGTAGAGAATGAGTTCTACTATCTTCTAAGATTTAAAAGTCCATCATCAATATTTTATCCCTGTAACAACAATCAATAACCATCTTTAATCAAATATTCATCTTTGCACTACAGGCCAAAGATATTCATTTGTATCACCAGTCGGTCATGTTCATCTCAACACCTGTTCATCTTTGCACTACGGGCCAAAGATATTCATCAGTTAATCATTCATCTTTGCACTACGGCCAAAGATATTCAGTAATATCATCATTTAGGACTGAGGATGATGAAAAATATATTAAAGAAAACGAATCCAGTGAAACAAAATAACAAATATTAAGGATTCGTATTTCGATTTATTCATGTCCAAAAATACCTTATAATTATTCATAGTGAAGTAGAATTCAAGAATGATCAAAACATGGATACAATCAAAGCTAGTACCCAAAATAGATATTTTGGACGAAAAGAAGAAAATTTTATTTTTCGGTGAATAGTAACTCGTGAATAGTAACTCGTGAATAGTAACTCATGAATAGTAACCCCGACGTGAAAAGTTCCAAATTTGATAAAAATTTCCAACCAATATTTCGGCATAATGATATTGAAGAAATAATATCATTTTTGAATAAAATAACATCCCTTACCTCGTACAGACAGTACTTCTGGTCGGAATACCGGTATAAGGCTGAAAGACACTTGCTCTGATGAATAGAAACTCTCAAAGTATCTAAATACTCACAAAATACACTCAATAATCTAGAGAGAGAAAGAGAGAAAACTTGTTTCTGGTGTGATTTTCAATTCTAACTTAGCCCTCTATTTATAGGAAAATGTTAGCACGCCGAAGCAGACTTAACCTGCAACCTGATGGCTTTACCTGCTACTATTCCCACCCACCACATTTGAATAAAAAATCTCAGCACATTTCTTCACCAACCAAGAGTGGGGCCCACCAATTCTAGAATTTTCTACCAAAATGATTAACTCCGAAAATTCAACAATTTCTGAACCAGTCATCTCGTAAAATTCATAATAAATCATACGTTCATTTTTAACGGTTCAAAATTTGTGGACATATACTCAACTTATATATGTATAACATATCCAAAAATTACCACGATCCAACGGTCGGATTAAAAATTATAACTCCCGCAAAATATCTCAAAAACCCTGATTTTTAATACCTCCATTCCGACAAAAATACTGATAAAAACCTCAACATTAACTCCTTCATTTTTAACCACAAAAATATATCCCTCATTTATATCCACAAAAATAAATATTTCCTTATCATATGAATCAATAATTAATTATTTACAAATAATATTACAGAATCACATTTATGACAACCAGGCCGTTCCCAGGAAAGAGGGGGCTTTCCAATAAGGATTTCTCCTTACTGGCGCGCAATTAGATGACCAAACCTCTCCTTAGACAGAACTTTCTAGACATTGCCAATAATGTTATCTAATAATATTATTCAAATAATATGAATTATTGATCTGATAATGGGAAATACTGTGTAGTGACAATTATTGAAACAACAGTAATATAAAATATCAACGCAGCAATTATTGAATCAATAAAATAAAATACTGAACAGTAATTACTGTAACCATTATTGAGTAGTGCCTTCTTACGTAAGAATCAATAATTGGTGCAATACAGTGTGCTACTGTGTAACAACGCGTATTACTGTGTTTTAACCACCGGGTATTCCAACAGTATTAACGGTAACAACTACGCCGTTATTAATAAAAAACATATACTTGTCGTTTTCTTCATCCAATCGCTTTCCGTTATGGGGCCCACAAAAGACTGCGCCGTCGTACGAATATTCCCCGACAGGAAGAATATTCCACGACCAAACGAATATTCCCCGACAACAATGAATATTTTATAACCACTTGCTTATTTAAAATATTTACGCATTTTACCCATAACTAACCTCATTAATCAATTTAACACTTACTATTTCAAAATAATAAATAGAGGGAATTTAAATTTCATTTATTAATAATTTGGGGTCTTACAACCTCCCCTCCTTATGAAATTTCGTCCTCGAAATTGACGTACGTACCTGGTGTTTCGAAAAGATGAGGATACCTCGCTTTCATTTCCGTTTCCAACTCCCAGGTCATTTCCTCAATAGCATGGTTTCTCCACAAAACTTTAACTTGTGGTATGACCTTCGTGCGTAGGACATGCTCCTTTCTATCCAAGATCTTGACAGGTACCTCTTCGTACGTTAAGTCTTCAGCTATCTCGTCCGGTTCTAACTCAATAACGTGGTCTGGGTCTTTCACATATTTACGTAACACAGATATATGAAAAACATTATGAACACGAGACATACTTGGAGGTAACGCAAGTCTATAGGCCACATTTCCTACTCGGTCAAGAATCTGAAATGGACCAATAAATCGTGGATTGAGCTTTCCTCTCTTCCCAAATCTTGTAACTCCTTTCCATGGAGCCACACGCAACAACACATGATCCCCAATGTCAAATTCCACGTCCTTCCGATGAAGATCCGCATAACTCTTTTGTCGATCCTGTGCCGTTTGTATACGTTGTCGAATCGTTTGGATCTTCTCTGTAGTCATGCGTACCAACTCTGGTCCCAACAATGTTGCTTCACCCACCTCGTCCCAGCATACTGGAGAGCGACACTTTCGTCCATACAATGCTTCGAATGGGGCCACACCTATACTTGCCTGATAACTGTTATTGTAAGAGAATTCCACCAATGGTAGGTACTTATCCCAACTCCCTTTGAAATCTAGGACACAAAGTCTTAATAGATCTTCAAGAGTTTGAATAGTCCTCTCTGATTGTCCGTCCGTTTGAGGATGGTATGCCGAACTAAATCGTAAATCTGTGCCCATAGCTTTTTGCAAGCTAACCCAAAATCTTGAAGTGAATCTTGGGTCACGATCCGAAACTATGGATACTGGCATGCCATGCAGTCTCACAATCTCATCTACGTATATACGAGCAAGACGTTCAAGGGAATAAGTCTCCCGTATCGGCAAGAAATGAGCAGACTTGGTTAATCTATCAACAATAACCCAAATAGCATTTATGCCTTGAGAAACCGTGGGAAGACCCGTAACGAAATCCATGGTAATGTGTTCCCACTTCCATTTCGGAATCTCAAGTGGTTGCAATGGACCCTTTGGTACTTGATGTTCCGCCTTTACACGTTGACAAGTTAAACACCTCGAGATAAACTTTGCAATCTCTCTCTTCATATTATTCCACCAAAATGTATGTCGTAGATCACGATACATTTTGGTACTTCCAGGATGGATTGCAAATGGTGTATTGTGTGCTTCCATCATGATCTTGTACTTCAA
This sequence comes from Panax notoginseng, assembly GCA_016801055.1. Classification (NCBI taxonomy): domain Eukaryota; kingdom Viridiplantae; phylum Streptophyta; class Magnoliopsida; order Apiales; family Araliaceae; genus Panax; species Panax notoginseng. Next base: position 251,295,537 of record CM029012.1, read on the forward strand.
ATCAGAATTGTTAGGAACACAGAGTCTAGAGTGAACTCGAAGTATTCCTTCTTCATCGATTCTTGCTTCTGGAATAGAACCTTCTTGCACTTTCTTCTTCATACGCATCAGCTCTATGTCCGTAGCTTGAGCAGCTTTAACTTTATCGATTAAAGTCGGTTCTACTCGTATATTTGATATCATCATGTGGGTACTTGGAGCCTTCATCTCTATCTCCATCCTTTGCAAGTCATACAAAATGGGCCTTTGTGTTAACAACATTGCACTCGTACCCGCATATGATCTTCTACTCAATGCGTCAGCTACTACGTTTGCTTTTCCAGGATGATATTGGATGGTATGATCGTAATCTTTCAACAGCTCGAGCCAACGTCGCTGCCGCATGTTGAGTTCCTTTTGGGTGAAGAAATATTTAAGGCTTTTATGATCTGTATAGATCTCCACTTTCTCCCCATACAGGTAGTGTCTCCAGATCTTCAACGCGAAAACTACTGCTGCCAACTCTAAATCATGAGTAGGATAATTCCTCTCATATTCTTTGAGTTGTCGCGAGGCATAGGCTATGACTTTCCCATGTTGCATGAGAACACATCCTAACCCTTTGCCTGAAGCATCACTGTAGACAACAAATCCATCCGAACCAGATGGTATTGTCAGAACAGGTGCCGAAATGAGTCTCCTCTTAAGCTCTTGAAAACTCTTCTCGCATTCCTCGCTCCATATGAATTTGATATCTTTCCGAGTCAGCTGAGTTAACGGGGTAGCGATTCGAGAAAACCCTTCCACGAATCTTCGATAATAACCAGCTAAGCCTAGAAAGCTACGTACTTCGGTCACCGTCTTTGGTTGCTCCCAACTTTGTATTGCTTCAATCTTCGCCGGGTCAACAGATACTCCATGTTTTGACACCACGTGCCCTAGGAAAGCTACTTCCTCAAGCCAGAACTCGCATTTCTTCAACTTGGCATATAACTTATTTTCACGCAGCCTTTGGAGTACCAGCTTCAAATGATGCTCATGATCTTCACGGCTTTTGGAATATATGAGGATGTCATCAATAAAGACAACAACGAACTGATCCAAATAATCCTTAAATACTCGGTTCATCATATCCATGAAAGCCGCAGGAGCATTAGTCAATCCAAAAGACATAACTAGGAACTCATAATGCCCGTACCGAGTTCTAAAGGCAGTTTTTGGAATATCCTCAGTTTTAACCTTCAGCTGATGATATCCAGAACGAAGATCGATCTTTGAAAAGAACTGTGCTCCTTGTAACTGGTCAAACAGGTCATCAATACGAGGTAGCGGATACCTATTCTTAATAGTGACATGGTTTAATTCCCGGTAATCAATACAAAGTCGCATACTCCCGTCTTTTTTCTTTACAAATAAAACAGGAGCACCCCAAGGAGATGTACTAGGACGAATGAAACCGATGTCCAACAACTCTTGTAGTTGGACCTTTAACTCCTGAAGTTCAATAGGAGCCATTCGATATGGGGTTTTAGAAATGGGCTTTGTACCAGGTTCAAGATCAATAAAGAATTCAATTTCTCGTTCCGGGGGTAGACCGGGAAGTTCTTCAGGAAATACGTCAGGAAAGTCAATAACAACAGGAATATTATTCAAATTTGACGTGTCTTTATTCAAATCCATAACATGGGCTAAGAAAGCTTGACATCCGTTTTTTAATAAACGAATGGCTTTATGGCTTGATATAACAGTGATTGATTTTAATGGCTTAGTTGTTTGAATTCGTACAACAGGTTGGTTAGGAATATGAAAACTAACAACCTTACGAAAATAATCAATTTTGGCATGATGAGTAGTTAGCCAATCAATCCCTAAAATCACATCAAAAGCAAGTATCTTTAAAGAGATAAGGTCAACAGGTAAGGTGATGGTACCAACTTGGATCACACAAGATTTATAAACAGTGGATGTGATGAAAGTTTCTCCTAACGGAGTCTCCACAGATAAATCAAAGTCTAACTTCTCCGGAGTCAAGTTTAAACGTTGAGCACAAGCAGGAGAGATAAAAGAATGGGTAGAACCGGTATCTAATAAGGTATAAACTTCGCATGAATTTATGATTAGCTTACCCGTGATCACCTCGTTTGGGTTCCTCGCATGTTGACCAGTCACAACAAACGCTCTTCCAGGAACCGTTGACTTTATCTTTTCTGGGACAGCTTTTTGAGTCACCATCCCCGCTGGACTTGGTTTTGCTACAGTGCAATCTCGAGCGATATGTCCTTCCTTTCCACAATTATAACATACCTTAAACTGTTGTGAGCAGTTTGGGCTGATATGTCCTTCTTTTCCGCACTTATAGCATATAACCGGTGGTCGTTCTCCTCCCTTGGAACCAATTGCTGTTGGTGCTGACGTCTTCGTATTGTCATTGTTGAATCTCCTCTTTTTAAAATCTCCTCCCGACTCGCTTCTTCTATTTTCATAGCCACGATTACCACCAGAGTGGTTGCCGTTCTTGTCTGTATTTTTCTTTCTCCGCTGGTTATCATTGTTCTGATGACTGCTGTCACCGATATGATCCTGGTTGTGATCCCTCAGTTGACCGTACTCGTTATCTCGCTCTAATAATTGAGCCCTGTTGACAACATCTGAATAGAGAGAAAATTTATGAGAAATGAGATATTGACGTATGCCGGGTTTCAAACCTCTCAGAAACATCCTCGTCATACGTTCCTCATTCTCCACCAAATGAGGTGCAAACCTGGACAACTCTGCAAACTTTGCCTCGTACTGAGATACCGTCATATTATTCTGCTCTAGTCTAATAAACTCTACCTCCTTCATATGACGAATACTTTCAGGAAAGTACTTGTCATTGAACAGTTTTTGAAATGTCTCCCAAGACATGCTGAGTGCGGTTGGATGGGTACGCTTCACAGACTCCCACCAGTAATCTGCCTCGCCACGGAACATAAAGGTGGCGAATGGAACCTTCTGTTCCTCCGTGCATCCCAAGACATCAAATATCTTGGTAATTTGCTTGACCCACGTTTCCGCCATGATCGGATCCGGCTTTCCCTTAAATTCTGGTGGTCCCAATTCTTTGAACTGTTTGGCTGTGACAAACCGTGAATTGCTATCATTTCCTCCTGTATTTTGAATACGAGTCTCCCTTGTCTGGTTTTGCATGAATTGCAAAAAACTTCTAAACATTCCATCGTTCATCATCTGCTCATTGGTGTTGTTCACAGGAGGAACATTGCCAGCCTGTTGCACGTTCTCCTCGTTGGTAAGCACCGGTGTCTCCACGGTCTCATTTACTCCACTATTAACATTCTCAGTCGACATTCTCAAATACTGCCATAAAACAAGGGTTAATTAAATAAATTAACAAATCACATAATACCCCTATATTATGACTGACCAATAAATAAGCTTAGGTAGGACACACTAGCGAAGGATTCGTCTCTCCCCTCCTAGTTCTATTCCCCGATCTCCGCCAGAGATCATATCCCTAAGCTCTGATACCAACTGTGACGCCCCCAAAATAGGTATACAACACCCATTCTGAGTCGCCAAAATACATGGTACAGAAATAACTACATCTTTATTATTACAACACAAGAACTGTGAGTTTAAATACAAATATTGTCATTTAGACAATATCCACACTCAAATAAGCCCTCATTACAATTATTGATACATTATTTCACAAAAATAGTGAGGACTACTAAAGTAACTTCTAGAACCATCATTCCATACCCCGACTAGTACTCGCTACATTCTCGCCTCCTGAGAAAAATGGAACAAAAAGGAAAAGGGTGAGCTCAACTAGCCCAGTAAAGAACATTATGACTAAGATAATACAGAACAAATTATCGTTAGTCTTCAACAGGGAAAAATCTAATAGAATACAATAGACAACAAGTTTTAAATCAATAACTGCAGCGGAAACAGCAAACCATTAGAAGAGTCAAGTAGAGAATGAGTTCTACTATCTTCTAAGATTTAAAAGTCCATCATCAATATTTTATCCCTGTAACAACAATCAATAACCATCTTTAATCAAATATTCATCTTTGCACTACAGGCCAAAGATATTCATTTGTATCACCAGTCGGTCATGTTCATCTCAACACCTGTTCATCTTTGCACTACGGGCCAAAGATATTCATCAGTTAATCATTCATCTTTGCACTACGGCCAAAGATATTCAGTAATATCATCATTTAGGACTGAGGATGATGAAAAATATATTAAAGAAAACGAATCCAGTGAAACAAAATAACAAATATTAAGGATTCGTATTTCGATTTATTCATGTCCAAAAATACCTTATAATTATTCATAGTGAAGTAGAATTCAAGAATGATCAAAACATGGATACAATCAAAGCTAGTACCCAAAATAGATATTTTGGACGAAAAGAAGAAAATTTTATTTTTCGGTGAATAGTAACTCGTGAATAGTAACTCGTGAATAGTAACTCATGAATAGTAACCCCGACGTGAAAAGTTCCAAATTTGATAAAAATTTCCAACCAATATTTCGGCATAATGATATTGAAGAAATAATATCATTTTTGAATAAAATAACACCCCTTACCTCGTACAGACAGTACTTCTGGTCGGAATACCGGTATAAGGCTGAAAGACACTTGCTCTGATGAATAGAAACTCTCAAAGTATCTAAATACTCACAAAATACACTCAATAATCTAGAGAGAGAAAGAGAGAAAACTTGTTTCTGGTGTGATTTTCAATTCTAACTTAGCCCTCTATTTATAGGAAAATGTTAGCACGCCGAAGCAGACTTAACCTGCAACCTGATGGCTTTACCTGCTACTATTCCCACCCACCACATTTGAATAAAAAATCTCAGCACATTTCTTCACCAACCAAGAGTGGGGCCCACCAATTCTAGAATTTTCTACCAAAATGATTAACTCCGAAAATTCAACAATTTCTGAACCAGTCATCTCGTAAAATTCATAATAAATCATACGTTCATTTTTAACGGTTCAAAATTTGTGGACATATACTCAACTTATATATGTATAACATATCCAAAAATTACCACGATCCAACGGTCGGATTAAAAATTATAACTCCCGCAAAATATCTCAAAAACCCTGATTTTTAATACCTCCATTCCGACAAAAATACTGATAAAAACCTCAACATTAACTCCTTCATTTTTAACCACAAAAATATATCCCTCATTTATATCCACAAAAATAAATATTTCCTTATCATATGAATCAATAATTAATTATTTACAAATAATATTACAGAATCACATTTATGACAACCAGGCCGTTCCCAGGAAAGAGGGGGCTTTCCAATAAGGATTTCTCCTTACTGGCGCGCAATTAGATGACCAAACCTCTCCTTAGACAGAACTTTCTAGACATTGCCAATAATGTTATCTAATAATATTATTCAAATAATATGAATTATTGATCTGATAATGGGAAATACTGTGTAGTGACAATTATTGAAACAACAGTAATATAAAATATCAACGCAGCAATTATTGAATCAATAAAATAAAATACTGAACAGTAATTACTGTAACCATTATTGAGTAGTGCCTTCTTACGTAAGAATCAATAATTGGTGCAATACAGTGTGCTACTGTGTAACAACGCGTATTACTGTGTTTTAACCACCGGGTATTCCAACAGTATTAACGGTAACAACTACGCCGTTATTAATAAAAAACATATACTTGTCGTTTTCTTCATCCAATCGCTTTCCGTTATGGGGCCCACAAAAGACTGCGCCGTCGTACGAATATTCCCCGACAGGAAGAATATTCCACGACCAAACGAATATTCCCCGACAACAATGAATATTTTATAACCACTTGCTTATTTAAAATATTTACGCATTTTACCCATAACTAACCTCATTAATCAATTTAACACTTACTATTTCAAAATAATAAATAGAGGGAATTTAAATTTCATTTATTAATAATTTGGGGTCTTACAATCTGGTCAGTGTTGTTGTTTGCATGAGGATTGTCACCTTCCTGATGAACATTATCCTGATTATTGATATGTGGTGAATCAATAATCGCCTGTGCTCCATTACTATTCTCAACATTCTCAGATGCCATTTTCAGATACTGCCACAAAATAAAAGTTAATTGATATGTCATATATTATCCTTATATTATGACCGACCAATTAAATACCATGCAAATAAACTTAGGTAGGTCATACTAGCGAAGGAATTCCCCGTCTCTCCCCTCCTAGTTCTATTCTCACATCTTAGCCAGGGATCATATCCCTAAGCTCTGATACCAACTGTGACGCCCCCCAAAATTAGGTATACATCACCCATCTTGGGTCGTCAGATACATAGTACAGAATACAAATACAACTTACTAATACAACTGTCGTGTACAATACGACAAAACATAAACTGTGAGTTTGAATACAAATATTATCTTCTAGAGAGTATTCATACTCAAAAGGAGTCCTCGTTACATTTATTAACACACCATTACATAGAATAGTGAGGACTACTAACTAATACTATCATTCGGACCATCACTCCGTTTCCCGACTTGCCCCAGCTACGTTCTCATTTCCTGAAGAGAACAGTGAAAGAAAGGGTGAGCTCAACTAGCCCAGTAAGAAATATTATGACTAAGATAATGCAGAATAAATTATCATTAGCCTTCAACAATGTTAAACTGATAAAATACAATAGACATCAAGTTTAACTGTAGCGGAATAAGCAATCCATTAAAAGAGTCAAGTAGAAAATAAAATCTACTATCTTTTATGATTTAAAAGGTTTTTCAACACTGTTATCGCTGGGACTCAGCTTAATAAAATAATCCACATCATCGAATCACCCCTGCACTGCGGCCAAGGATATTCGTGTATTCATTAATGGTCATGATCATGCCAACAACTGTTCATCAATGCACTACGGGCCAATGAGGACTTTTACCACATCATTTGTAACATTACGGTCATGATTATACCGAATAATCCCTGGTCATAATCATACCAAGTCCATCTATGCACTACAGGCCACAGATGACTTTCAACATTTTATAAACATGAGGATGATGACAATGATATAACAATTCAATAAAACAAGCTCAAGAATTAATTTATCCAAGAATTAACAACGTCCAAATTGTCAACATGATACTACTTTGTGGAGTAAAATTCAAGAATGATCAGGAAAATATTTTCATGAATAGATACTAGATGAAGCGCAAATGTCAAGGATATTCTACAAATTTTATGGAGTATAGAAGTCAAAACTTAACCAACTGAGTATAATAAAGAATGGAATAACAAAAGAAATCACCATGCATGCGATAGACCGCACAGACAGGTTATTCTTAACAGAATAATAATAATGGAACCAGGTCCGGCGTAAACGCACAGACAGGATATTCCGACAGAATAATAATAATGAAACCAGGTCCGGTGTAAAACACACAGACAGGATATTCCGACAGAATAATAATAAAGACGGAACCAGGTCCGGTGTAAAACACACAGACAGGATGTTCCAACAGAATAATAATAAAAACGGAACCAGGTCCGGTGTAAAACACACAGACAGGATGTTCCAACAGAATAATAGGAGAATGTCACCAAGTATAGGGTAGACCGCGTATACAGGTTATTCCAACAGAATAATAAGAAATGGAATAACAATAGTTCTCTTCATGAATAAGAAAGAATAACACCCCTTACCGTTTTAAAGAAGAGCTGAAGTAAGGAAGTAGTTAAGTAGCAGAATACTCTTCTTCTCTCTCTCTATAGTTTCTCTCTATAGTTTCTCTCTCTAGAGTTCAGTGAATTCGTAAGAAATAATGAAGGAATGAGCTGCTATTTATAGAAAAATAGAATGCATAGTAACTAATCCATGAACGGTCCAGATTGATTTACTTTAATCTGACGGTCCATATTTAAAGCAAAATCTTTTAAATAAAATATAATATATTCTAATTATTGCCTAATAAAACAAACAATTTTAATAAAGTATTTTGTTTTATATAAAAAGATGTTTCTGTTTTATTACGTTAATAATACGAATAAAACAAAACGTCATTATCGCTAAATAATTCATATTATTAACTGACAATAATGGAATCAAACTGAGTGACTTCTCACATAAGCATTAATAATTAATACCGTGTGCTACTATGCAACCACACGTATTACTGTACTTTTACTACCGAGTAGTTCAACAGTAACAATGGTAAAACTTCCGCCGTTATTTTTAATAAAATATTTTTGTCGTTTTCTCAATCCGACAATAATTCCGTTGTAGGGTCCACCAATGATTGTGTCGTTGTACGAATATTCCCTGTTAAAACGAATATTCCCCGACCAATCGAATATTATATAACAACTTGCGTACTTTGCAAAATTTATAAATATTACCCACAACTATAACATTATATCAAATTAACTCCATAATATTCAAAAATGATATTTATAGAAAATTCATCTTTATTTATAAAAGTTGGGGTCTTACAAACATAATCCAAAGGACAAGCCCATTCAGTATTATGGCCCAACACATAAGTTGACGCAAAAACTAAGCAGTAATCCCAAACCTGTAGAGTGAAGAGCCTATCTTCAAACTAAATTTACTTGGCCAAGAAATCTGGGTCGTGATGCTCGAGTCGTGATTATGTCCGATGAGGCGGCAATAGAGATTATCTGAAGGAAAAGAAATCTCTTGTGGCGCAGAAGGTTGATTAATGGAGTTTCTCGCAACGGACGGTGGCAAAGACCCAGAAATGTAGAGAGAGAAAATAGTCACCACCTTTTCCGACAAGGATAATTTATAGAGAAAGACTTAGTGGTGATGTGGTGGTTAAGTGGTGGAGTTGGAGAGGAGATTCGCTGCTGGTGGTGGAGTTGGACAGGTGGTTTTGGGGCTGGTGGTAGAGTTGAACAGGTTGTTTGGGGATGATTTTGGGTTGATAGTTTAAACATTTTAATTTGTTTTATTTTTTCTATATTATCTTGTTTAATTAGAGAAATTTTTTATTTAATTAGTAAATAGATGAACCGGTTAAACATCAATTTTTTCTTAATTTTTATACACATCATCATCGCCATCTCATATATTAATTTTTATACACATTTTTAGACGATTTCTTCAATTTTTGTAAAAGAATTACAGTTTAATGGGTTGATTGAAAAAAAAAGTTGGTTCAATAATACTTTTTGCTGATGAGTTGTGCTATCATGGAGGATATGGATTGTTTCAAGAAAAATTTGAACGACTTGTTTCTTCTCTCTCTCTTGTTTTTTTTGTGCCATTTTTCATCCGTGAAAAAGGTTTTGTAAGACCTCCGATCACAGCAACACTGCCACAGATTGGTTCAAGCTAGGTTGAATCTAACTTGGGGTATCTTGTACAGTTTTCCTGTGGTAAGAAGGATTGCATCCTACCATTTTGGCACTCAATTATCAAAAAGTGTTCGTAAATGATAATGCTTGCTTGTGACATGTTTGGACTCATATACTTGTTAGTTCTTTGGTCATCAGCTGGGGTGAGTCTTGCTTGATTGCCATTTAATGAATAATCCACTTGGGGTTTCTCTCAGATATTGATATGCCAATTAGTAATCATTGCACATTTTTTTGTAGTAAAAATTGTTTGACATTACCCCAACTAAAATAAATCTTTGTGTAATAAGAATTGTACACGTATCATATCATTCAAAGACATTTAAAGAACGAATTATCTTATTTCATGCCAGCTTGAATAAAAGTTATATCTTGTTTTGATATAAAAGGGCTAAACTTCAAAATAAACGTCAAGTATTTGTACTCGTCAGCTTATCTTTATGTAATAAATCAATGTTTCCATGCGCATGTATATAGAGTTGCTTGAGAACCATCCTTTTCATTTGGGATCGCCATAAAAAAAATCTATACAAAGCTTGGTTGATCTAATGTTCAGCTCCTTCCTTCCTCTTATGGCTCAGGGTGGCGGAACCAAAAACTTATGAGAGGGGGTCAAAATATACTTGTAAAATCACGACGACAGCGATACGAGCTACAATACAATTCGATCCGAAAAAATTTCTCTTGCAAAAATACTGTAGATGAAAGTTTATCTTGTGAAAGATAGAGAACTATTTGATAAATAAAAAAAACCATCGTCGGCTACCAATATAAATGTTAACATGAGATACTTTTAAATTTAGAATTGCCATAATTTATTTATTTTTGAAAATAATAAATGTATAATTATTAATATTTTAAATATTTATAATTATTAATATTTTAAGTATTACATTGTTGTGCCCATATATATATATATATATATATATATATATATATATATATATAGAGAGAGAGAGAGAGAGAGAGAGAGAGTAGAAAAAGAGGTATAGCATTTGGGACTTTTCACTACTGCATACATGCATATAAAGTGTAAGACCCCAAATTATTAATAAATGAAATTTAAATTCCCTCTATTTATTATTTTGAAATAGTAAGTGTTAAATTGATTAATGAGGTTAGTTATGGGTAAAATGCGTAAATATTTTAAATAAGCAAGTGGTTATAAAATATTCATTGTTGTCGGGGAATATTCGTTTGGTCGTGGAATATTCTTCCTGTCGGGGAATATTCGTACGACGGCGCAGTCTTTTGTGGGCCCCATAACGGAAAGCGATTGGATGAAGAAAACGACAAGTATATGTTTTTTATTAATAACGGCGTAGTTGTTACCGTTAATACTGTTGGAATACCCGGTGGTTAAAACACAGTAATACGCGTTGTTACACAGTAGCACACTGTATTGCACCAATTATTGATTCTTACGTAAGAAGGCACTACTCAATAATGGTTACAGTAATTACTGTTCAGTATTTTATTTTATTGATTCAATAATTGCTGCGTTGATATTTTATATTACTGTTGTTTCAATAATTGTCACTACACAGTATTTCCCATTATCAGATCAATAATTCATATTATTTGAATAATATTATTAGATAACATTATTGGCAATGTCTAGAAAGTTCTGTCTAAGGAGAGGTTTGGTCATCTAATTGCGCGCCAGTAAGGAGAAATCCTTATTGGAAAGCCCCCTCTTTCCTGGGAACGGCCTGGTTGTCATAAATGTGATTCTGTAATATTATTTGTAAATAATTAATTATTGATTCATATGATAAGGAAATATTTATTTTTGTGGATATAAATGAGGGATATATTTTTGTGGTTAAAAATGAAGGAGTTAATGTTGAGGTTTTTATCAGTATTTTTGTCGGAATGGAGGTATTAAAAATCAGGGTTTTTGAGATATTTTGCGGGAGTTATAATTTTTAATCCGACCGTTGGATCGTGGTAATTTTTGGATATGTTATACATATATAAGTTGAGTATATGTCCACAAATTTTGAACCGTTAAAAATGAACGTATGATTTATTATGAATTTTACGAGATGACTGGTTCAGAAATTGTTGAATTTTCGGAGTTAATCATTTTGGTAGAAAATTCTAGAATTGGTGGGCCCCACTCTTGGTTGGTGAAGAAATGTGCTGAGATTTTTTATTCAAATGTGGTGGGTGGGAATAGTAGCAGGTAAAGCCATCAGGTTGCAGGTTAAGTCTGCTTCGGCGTGCTAACATTTTCCTATAAATAGAGGGCTAAGTTAGAATTGAAAATCACACCAGAAACAAGTTTTCTCTCTTTCTCTCTCTAGATTATTGAGTGTATTTTGTGAGTATTTAGATACTTTGAGAGTTTCTATTCATCAGAGCAAGTGTCTTTCAGCCTTATACCGGTATTCCGACCAGAAGTACTGTCTGTACGAGGTAAGGGATGTTATTTTATTCAAAAATGATATTATTTCTTCAATATCATTATGCCGAAATATTGGTTGGAAATTTTTATCAAATTTGGAACTTTTCACGTCGGGGTTACTATTCATGAGTTACTATTCACGAGTTACTATTCACGAGTTACTATTCACCGAAAAATAAAATTTTCTTCTTTTCGTCCAAAATATCTATTTTGGGTACTAGCTTTGATTGTATCCATGTTTTGATCATTCTTGAATTCTACTTCACTATGAATAATTATAAGGTATTTTTGGACATGAATAAATCGAAATACGAATCCTTAATATTTGTTATTTTGTTTCACTGGATTCGTTTTCTTTAATATATTTTTCATCATCCTCAGTCCTAAATGATGATATTACTGAATATCTTTGGCCGTAGTGCAAAGATGAATGATTAACTGATGAATATCTTTGGCCCGTAGTGCAAAGATGAACAGGTGTTGAGATGAACATGACCGACTGGTGATACAAATGAATATCTTTGGCCTGTAGTGCAAAGATGAATATTTGATTAAAGATGGTTATTGATTGTTGTTACAGGGATAAAATATTGATGATGGACTTTTAAATCTTAGAAGATAGTAGAACTCATTCTCTACTTGACTCTTCTAATGGTTTGCTGTTTCCGCTGCAGTTATTGATTTAAAACTTGTTGTCTATTGTATTCTATTAGATTTTTCCCTGTTGAAGACTAACGATAATTTGTTCTGTATTATCTTAGTCATAATGTTCTTTACTGGGCTAGTTGAGCTCACCCTTTTCCTTTTTGTTCCATTTTTCTCAGGAGGCGAGAATGTAGCGAGTACTAGTCGGGGTATGGAATGATGGTTCTAGAAGTTACTTTAGTAGTCCTCACTATTTTTGTGAAATAATGTATCAATAATTGTAATGAGGGCTTATTTGAGTGTGGATATTGTCTAAATGACAATATTTGTATTTAAACTCACAGTTCTTGTGTTGTAATAATAAAGATGTAGTTGTTTCTGTACCATGTATTTTGGCGACTCAGAATGGGTGTTGTATACCTATTTTGGGGGCGTCACAGTTGGTATCAGAGCTGAGGGATATGATCTCTGGCGGAGATCGGGGAATAGAACTAGGAGGGGAGAGACGAATCCTTCGCTAGTGTGTCCTACCTAAGCTTATTTATTGGTCAGTCATAATATAGGGGTATTATGTGATTTGTTAATTTATTTAATTAACCCTTGTTTTATGGCAGTATTTGAGAATGTCGACTGAGAATGTTAATAGTGGAGTAAATGAGACCGTGGAGACACCGGTGCTTACCAACGAGGAGAACGTGCAACAGGCTGGCAATGTTCCTCCTGTGAACAACACCAATGAGCAGATGATGAACGATGGAATGTTTAGAAGTTTTTTGCAATTCATGCAAAACCAGACAAGGGAGACTCGTATTCAAAATACAGGAGGAAATGATAGCAATTCACGGTTTGTCACAGCCAAACAGTTCAAAGAATTGGGACCACCAGAATTTAAGGGAAAGCCGGATCCGATCATGGCGGAAACGTGGGTCAAGCAAATTACCAAGATATTTGATGTCTTGGGATGCACGGAGGAACAGAAGGTTCCATTCGCCACCTTTATGTTCCGTGGCGAGGCAGATTACTGGTGGGAGTCTGTGAAGCGTACCCATCCAACCGCACTCAGCATGTCTTGGGAGACATTTCAAAAACTGTTCAATGACAAGTACTTTCCTGAAAGTATTCGTCATATGAAGGAGGTAGAGTTTATTAGACTAGAGCAGAATAATATGACGGTATCTCAGTACGAGGCAAAGTTTGCAGAGTTGTCCAGGTTTGCACCTCATTTGGTGGAGAATGAGGAACGTATGACGAGGATGTTTCTGAGAGGTTTGAAACCCGGCATACGTCAATATCTCATTTCTCATAAATTTTCTCTCTATTCAGATGTTGTCAACAGGGCTCAATTATTAGAGCGAGATAACGAGTACGGTCAACTGAGGGATCACAACCAGGATCATATCGGTGACAGCAGTCATCAGAACAATGATAACCAGCGGAGAAAGAAAAATACAGACAAGAACGGCAACCACTCTGGTGGTAATCGTGGCTATGAAAATAGAAGAAGCGAGTCGGGAGGAGATTTTAAAAAGAGGAGATTCAACAATGACAATACGAAGACGTCAGCACCAACAGCAATTGGTTCCAAGGGAGGAGAACGACCACCGGTTATATGCTATAAGTGCGGAAAAGAAGGACATATCAGCCCAAACTGCTCACAACAGTTTAAGGTATGTTATAATTGTGGAAAGGAAGGACATATCGCTCGAGATTGCACTGTAGCAAAACCAAGTCCAGCGGGGATGGTGACTCAAAAAGCTGTCCCAGAAAAGATAAAGTCAACGGTTCCTGGAAGAGCGTTTGTGTGACTGGTCAACATGCGAGGAACCCAAACGAGGTGATCACGGGTAAGCTAATCATAAATTCATGCGAAGTTTATACCTTATTAGATACCGGTTCTACCCATTCTTTTATCTCTCCTGCTTGTGCTCAACGTTTAAACTTGACTCCGGAGAAGTTAGACTTTGATTTATCTGTGGAGACTCCGTTAGGAGAAACTTTCATCACATCCACTGTTTATAAATCTTGTGTGATCCAAGTTGGTACCATCACCTTACCTGTTGACCTTATCTCTTTAAAGATACTTGCTTTTGATGTGATTTTAGGGATTGATTGGCTAACTACTCATCATGCCAAAATTGATTGTTTTCGTAAGGTTGTTAGTTTTCATATTCCTAACCAACCTGTTGTACGAATTCAAACAACTAAGCCATTAAAATCAATCACTGTTATATCAAGCCATAAAGCCATTCGTTTATTAAAAAACGGATGTCAAGCTTTCTTAGCCCATGTTATGGATTTGAATAAAGACACGTCAAATTTGAATAATATTCCTGTTGTTATTGACTTTCCTGACGTATTTCCTGAAGAACTTCCCGGTCTACCCCCGGAACGAGAAATTGAATTCTTTATTGATCTTGAACCTGGTACAAAGCCCATTTCTAAAACCCCATATCGAATGGCTCCTATTGAACTTCAGGAGTTAAAGGTCCAACTACAAGAGTTGTTGGACATCGGTTTCATTCGTCCTAGTACATCTCCTTGGGGTGCTCCTGTTTTATTTGTAAAGAAAAAAGACGGGAGTATGCGACTTTGTATTGATTACCGGGAATTAAACCATGTCACTATTAAGAATAGGTATCCGCTACCTCGTATTGATGACCTGTTTGACCAGTTACAAGGAGCACAGTTCTTTTCAAAGATCGATCTTCGTTCTGGATATCATCAGCTGAAGGTTAAAACTGAGGATATTCCAAAAACTGCCTTTAGAACTCGGTACGGGCATTATGAGTTCCTAGTTATGTCTTTTGGATTGACTAATGCTCCTGCGGCTTTCATGGATATGATGAACCGAGTATTTAAGGATTATTTGGATCAGTTCGTTGTTGTCTTTATTGATGACATCCTCATATATTCCAAAAGCCGTGAAGATCATGAGCATCATTTGAAGCTGGTACTCCAAAGGCTGCGTGAAAATAAGTTATATGCCAAGTTGAAGAAATGCGAGTTCTGGCTTGAGGAAGTAGCTTTCCTAGGGCACGTGGTGTCAAAACATGGAGTATCTGTTGACCCGGCGAAGATTGAAGCAATACAAAGTTGGGAGCAACCAAAGACGGTGACCGAAGTACGTAGCTTTCTAGGCTTAGCTGGTTATTATCGAAGATTCGTGGAAGGGTTTTCTCGAATCGCTACCCCGTTAACTCAGCTGACTCGGAAAGATATCAAATTCATATGGAGCGAGGAATGCGAGAAGAGTTTTCAAGAGCTTAAGAGGAGACTCATTTCGGCACCTGTTCTGACAATACCATCTGGTTCGGATGGATTTGTTGTCTACAGTGATGCTTCAGGCAAAGGGTTAGGATGTGTTCTCATGCAACATGGGAAAGTCATAGCCTATGCCTCGCGACAACTCAAAGAATATGAGAGGAATTATCCTACTCATGATTTGGAGTTGGCAGCAGTAGTTTTCGCGTTGAAGATCTGGAGACACTACCTGTATGGGGAGAAAGTGGAGATCTATACAGATCATAAAAGCCTTAAATATTTCTTCACCCAAAAGGAACTCAACATGCGGCAGCGACGTTGGCTCGAGCTGTTGAAAGATTACGATCATACCATCCAATATCATCCTGGAAAAGCAAACGTAGTAGCTGACGCATTGAGTAGAAGATCATATGCGGGTACGAGTGCAATGTTGTTAACACAAAGGCCCATTTTGTATGACTTGCAAAGGATGGAGATAGAGATGAAGGCTCCAAGTACCCACATGATGATATCAAATATACGAGTAGAACCGACTTTAATCGATAAAGTTAAAGCTGCTCAAGCTACGGACATAGAGCTGATGCGTATGAAGAAGAAAGTGCAAGAAGGTTCTATTCCAGAAGCAAGAATCGATGAAGAAGGAATACTTCGAGTTCACTCTAGACTCTGTGTTCCTAACAATTCTGATTTGAAGTACAAGATCATGATGGAAGCACACAATACACCATTTGCAATCCATCCTGGAAGTACCAAAATGTATCGTGATCTACGACATACATTTTGGTGGAATAATATGAAGAGAGAGATTGCAAAGTTTATCTCGAGGTGTTTAACTTGTCAACGTGTAAAGGCGGAACATCAAGTACCAAAGGGTCCATTGCAACCACTTGAGATTCCGAAATGGAAGTGGGAACACATTACCATGGATTTCGTTACGGGTCTTCCCACGGTTTCTCAAGGCATAAATGCTATTTGGGTTATTGTTGATAGATTAACCAAGTCTGCTCATTTCTTGCCGATACGGGAGACTTATTCCCTTGAACGTCTTGCTCGTATATACGTAGATGAGATTGTGAGACTGCATGGCATGCCAGTATCCATAGTTTCGGATCGTGACCCAAGATTCACTTCAAGATTTTGGGTTAGCTTGCAAAAAGCTATGGGCACAGATTTACGATTTAGTTCGGCATACCATCCTCAAACGGACGGACAATCAGAGAGGACTATTCAAACTCTTGAAGATCTATTAAGACTTTGTGTCCTAGATTTCAAAGGGAGTTGGGATAAGTACCTACCATTGGTGGAATTCTCTTACAATAACAGTTATCAGGCAAGTATAGGTGTGGCCCCATTCGAAGCATTGTATGGACGAAAGTGTCGCTCTCCAGTATGCTGGGACGAGGTGGGTGAAGCAACATTGTTGGGACCAGAGTTGGTACGCATGACTACAGAGAAGATCCAAACGATTCGACAACGTATACAAACGGCACAGGATCGACAAAAGAGTTATGCGGATCTTCATCGGAAGGACGTGGAATTTGACATTGGGGATCATGTGTTGTTGCGTGTGGCTCCATGGAAAGGAGTTACAAGATTTGGGAAGAGAGGAAAGCTCAATCCACGATTTATTGGTCCATTTCAGATTCTTGACCGAGTAGGAAATGTGGCCTATAGACTTGCGTTACCTCCAAGTATGTCTCGTGTTCATAATGTTTTTCATATATCTGTGTTACGTAAATATGTGAAAGACCCAGACCACGTTATTGAGTTAGAACCGGACGAGATAGCTGAAGACTTAACGTACGAAGAGGTACCTGTCAAGATCTTGGATAGAAAGGAGCATGTCCTACGCACGAAGGTCATACCACAAGTTAAAGTTTTGTGGAGAAACCATGCTATTGAGGAAATGACCTGGGAGTTGGAAACGGAAATGAAAGCGAGGTATCCTCATCTTTTCGAAACACCAGGTACGTACGTCAATTTCGAGGACGAAATTTCATAAGGAGGGGAGGTTGTAAGACCCCAAATTATTAATAAATGAAATTTAAATTCCCTCTATTTATTATTTTGAAATAGTAAGTGTTAAATTGATTAATGAGGTTAGTTATGGGTAAAATGCGTAAATATTTTAAATAAGCAAGTGGTTATAAAATATTCATTGTTGTCGGGGAATATTCGTTTGGTCGTGGAATATTCTTCCTGTCGGGGAATATTCGTACGACGGCGCAGTCTTTTGTGGGCCCCATAACGGAAAGCGATTGGATGAAGAAAACGACAAGTATATGTTTTTTATTAATAACGGCGTAGTTGTTACCGTTAATACTGTTGGAATACCCGGTGGTTAAAACACAGTAATACGCGTTGTTACACAGTAGCACACTGTATTGCACCAATTATTGATTCTTACGTAAGAAGGCACTACTCAATAATGGTTACAGTAATTACTGTTCAGTATTTTATTTTATTGATTCAATAATTGCTGCGTTGATATTTTATATTACTGTTGTTTCAATAATTGTCACTACACAGTATTTCCCATTATCAGATCAATAATTCATATTATTTGAATAATATTATTAGATAACATTATTGGCAATGTCTAGAAAGTTCTGTCTAAGGAGAGGTTTGGTCATCTAATTGCGCGCCAGTAAGGAGAAATCCTTATTGGAAAGCCCCCTCTTTCCTGGGAACGGCCTGGTTGTCATAAATGTGATTCTGTAATATTATTTGTAAATAATTAATTATTGATTCATATGATAAGGAAATATTTATTTTTGTGGATATAAATGAGGGATATATTTTTGTGGTTAAAAATGAAGGAGTTAATGTTGAGGTTTTTATCAGTATTTTTGTCGGAATGGAGGTATTAAAAATCAGGGTTTTTGAGATATTTTGCGGGAGTTATAATTTTTAATCCGACCGTTGGATCGTGGTAATTTTTGGTTATGTTATACATATATAAGTTGAGTATATGTCCACAAATTTTGAACCGTTAAAAATGAACGTATGATTTATTATGAATTTTACGAGATGACTGGTTCAGAAATTGTTGAATTTTCGGAGTTAATCATTTTGGTAGAAAATTCTAGAATTGGTGGGCCCCACTCTTGGTTGGTGAAGAAATGTGCTGAGATTTTTTATTCAAATGTGGTGGGTGGGAATAGTAGCAGGTAAAGCCATCAGGTTGCAGGTTAAGTCTGCTTCGGCGTGCTAACATTTTCCTATAAATAGAGGGCTAAGTTAGAATTAAAAATCACACCAGAAACAAGTTTTCTCTCTTTCTCTCTCTAGATTATTGAGTGTATTTTGTGAGTATTTAGATACTTTGAGAGTTTCTATTCATCAGAGCAAGTGTCTTTCAGCCTTATACCGGTATTCCGACCAGAAGTACTGTCTGTACGAGGTAAGGGATGTTATTTTATTCAAAAATGATATTATTTCTTCAATATCATTATGCCGAAATATTGGTTGGAAATTTTTATCAAATTTGGAACTTTTCACGTCGGGGTTACTATTCATGAGTTACTATTCACGAGTTACTATTCACGAGTTACTATTCACCGAAAAATAAAATTTTCTTCTTTTCGTCCAAAATATCTATTTTGGGTACTAGCTTTGATTGTATCCATGTTTTGATCATTCTTGAATTCTACTTCACTATGAATAATTATAAGGTATTTTTGGACATGAATAAATCGAAATACGAATCCTTAATATTTGTTATTTTGTTTCACTGGATTCGTTTTCTTTAATATATTTTTCATCATCCTCAGTCCTAAATGATGATATTACTGAATATCTTTGGCCGTAGTGCAAAGATGAATGATTAACTGATGAATATCTTTGGCCCGTAGTGCAAAGATGAACAGGTGTTGAGATGAACATGACCGACTGGTGATACAAATGAATATCTTTGGCCTGTAGTGCAAAGATGAATATTTGATTAAAGATGGTTATTGATTGTTGTTACAGGGATAAAATATTGATGATGGACTTTTAAATCTTAGAAGATAGTAGAACTCATTCTCTACTTGACTCTTCTAATGGTTTGCTGTTTCCGCTGCAGTTATTGATTTAAAACTTGTTGTCTATTGTATTCTATTAGATTTTTCCCTGTTGAAGACTAACGATAATTTGTTCTGTATTATCTTAGTCATAATGTTCTTTACTGGGCTAGTTGAGCTCACCCTTTTCCTTTTTGTTCCATTTTTCTCAGGAGGCGAGAATGTAGCGAGTACTAGTCGGGGTATGGAATGATGGTTCTAGAAGTTACTTTAGTAGTCCTCACTATTTTTGTGAAATAATGTATCAATAATTGTAATGAGGGCTTATTTGAGTGTGGATATTGTCTAAATGACAATATTTGTATTTAAACTCACAGTTCTTGTGTTGTAATAATAAAGATGTAGTTGTTTCTGTACCATGTATTTTGGCGACTCAGAATGGGTGTTGTATACCTATTTTGGGGGCGTCACAAGATGATGAATGATGGAATATTCAGAGGTTTTATGCAATTCATGCAACAACATGTGAAAGCGGCTCCTGTCCACAACGTAGGTGGAAATACTGGAAACTCTCAGGCGGTCACCGCTAAACAGTTTAAGGAGCTGGGACCACCGGAGTTTAAGGGAGAACCCAAATCACTTGTAGCTGAAACATGGATAAAGCAGATCACCAAGATATTTGATGTCTTGGGTTGCTCCGAGGAGCAAAAGGTTCCCTTTGCCGCCTTTATATTGCGAGGAGAGACAGATTACTGGTGGGAATCGATAAAGCGTACTCAACCTGCCGCACTGAAGATGTCTTGGGAGAAGTTCCAAGAGCTGTTTAATGACAAATACTTTTCTGAGAGTATTCGTCACATGAAGGAGGTGAAGTTCATCAAATTGGAGCAGAATAATATGACCGTGTCGCAGTACGAGGCAAAATTTGTGGAGTTATCCCGGTTTGCGTCCCACCTGGTGGATAATGAAGAAAGAATGACGCAGATGTTTTTAAGAGGTTTGAAGCCGGAGATACGTCAACATTTTGTTTCTCATAAACTGTGTTTGTATTCAGATGCTGTAAATAGGGCTCAGTTGGTGGAGCGCGATAACGAGACAACGCAACCAAAAGAGAGCAGCCGGCAAAATGATAATACCAGTGAGAGCGGTCATCGAAGCGGTGACAACAAGCGTGGAGGGAATCAACAGGCCAGAAATGGTAACCACTTCGGTGGTAATCAGGGCCAAAACAATAAGAATGGGCATTTCAAGAAGAGGAGATTCAACAATGATGGAAAGACGTCAGCACCAGCACCTGTCGTTAAGGAAGGAGAACGACCACCTATCATATGTTTCAAATGCGGAGGGGAGGGGCACATCAGTCCAAACTGCGCGATGCCGTCCAAAGCATGTTATAATTGTGGAAGAGAAGGTCATTTAGCCCGATTTTATCGTTTACCGAAGACAAATTCAGCTAGGATGGAGGCACCAAAGGCCGTCCCAGAAAAGTCAAAACCGGTTGTGCAAGGGAGAGCGTTTGTTGTGACCTCCCAGAACGCAAGGAACCCGAATGAGGTCATCACGGGTAAGCTTATCATAAACTCTAACGAAGTCTATACTTTATTTGATACCGGTTCTACCCATTCTTTTATTTCTCCTACTTGCGCTCATAGATTAAATTTGATTTCGGAGAAATTAGACTTTGACTTAGCAGTTGAAACTCCATTGGGAGAAACCTTCATTACATCCACGGTTTATAAGTCTTGTTTGGTTCAAGTTGGTACCCACACATTACCTGTCGATCTTATTTCATTAAAAATACTTGCATTTGACGTGATTCTAGGGATTGATTGGTTAACTACTCATCATGCAAAAATTGATTGTTTTCGTAAGGTTGTTAGCTTTCATATTCCTAATCGACCTATTATGCGAATTCAAGCAACCAAACCATTAAAATCAATCGCTGTCATCTCAAGCCATAAAGCTATTCGTTTATTGAAAAACGGATGTCAAGCTTTCTTAGCTCATGTCACAGATCTAAACAAAAATACGTCAGCTTTGAATGATATTTCTGTTGTTAATAAATTTCCTGACGTATTTCCCGAAGAACTTTCTGGCCTACCCCCAGAGCGTGAAATTGAATTTTGTATCGACCTTGAACCCGGTACAAAACCCATTTCCAAAGCCCCATATCGAATGACTCCTATTGAACTTCAGGAGTTAAAGACTCAACTGCAGGAATTGTTAGACATTGGTTTTATTCGTCCTAGTACTTATCCTTGGGGTGCTCCTGTTCTGTTCGTGAAGAAGAAAGATGGGAGTATGCGACTTTGTATTGATTATCGGGAGTTGAATCATGTCACCATCAAAAATAGGTACCCATTGCCACGTATTGATGACCTGTTTGACCAGTTGCAAGGAGCATAATTCTTTTCAAAGATCGATCTTCGTTCTGGATATCATCAGCTGAAGGTTAGAACTGAGGATATTCCAAAGACTGCCTTCAGAACTCGGTATGGGCATTATGAATTCTTAGTTATGTCTTTTGGATTGACTAATGCTCCTGCTGCCTTCATGGATATGATGAACAGGGTATTCAAGGAATATTTGGATCACTTTGTAGTCGTCTTTATCGATGACATCCTTGTTTATTCCAAAAGCCGTGAAGATCATGAGCAACACTTGAGGATGGTACTCCAAAAGCTTCGTGAATACAAACTTTATGCCAAGTTGAAGAAATGCGAGTTCTGGCTGGAAGAGGTAGCATTCCTTGGGCACGTAGTATCAAGTCGTGGAATATCTGTTGACCCGGCAAAGATTGAAGCAATTCAAAGCTGGGAGCAACCTAAATCAGTAACCGAAGTACGTAGCTTTCTCGGTCTAGCTGGTTATTATCGGAGATTCGTGGAGGGATTTTCTCGAATCGCTACTCCATTAACTCAGCTGACTCGGAAAGATACAAAGTTCGGTTGGAGCGAAGAGTGTGAGCAGAGTTTTTAAGAACTCAAGAGGAGACTCATTTCAGCACCTGTTCTAACAATACCATCTGGCTCGGAGGGATTTGTCATCTACAGTGATGCTTCGAGCAAAGGGTTGGGATGTGTTCTCATGCAACATGGAAAAGTCATAGCCTATGCATCAAGACAACTCAAGGAATATGAGAGGAATTATCC
The DNA here is from genome assembly GCA_016801055.1 of Panax notoginseng. Taxonomy (NCBI): domain Eukaryota; kingdom Viridiplantae; phylum Streptophyta; class Magnoliopsida; order Apiales; family Araliaceae; genus Panax; species Panax notoginseng. The sequence goes on from CM029012.1 coordinate 251,318,394, forward strand.
TACTCATGATCTAGAGTTGGCAGCTGTTGTCTTTGCACTTAAAATTTGGAGGCATTACTTGTATGGGGAGAGGGTGGAGATCTTTACGGATCATAAAAGCCTTAAATATTTCTTCACTCAAAAGGAACTCAACATGCGACAACGACGTTGGCTTGAACTGTTGAAAGATTATGATCATACCATTCAATACCATCCTGGAAAAGCGAACGTGGTAGCTGACGCATTGAGTAGAAGACCATATGCAAGTACGAGTGCGATATTGTCAACACAAAGGCCCATTTTGTGTGATTTGCAAAGGATGGAGATAGAGTTAAAGACTCCAGGGACCCATGTGATGATGACGAATATACGAGTAGAACCGACTTTAATCGATAAAGTTAAAGCTGCTCAAGCTACAGACCTGGAGCTGATGCGTATAAGGAAGAAAGTGCAAGAAGGTACTATGCCGGAAGCAAGAATCGATGAAGAAGGAATACTTCGAGTCAACTCCAGACTTTGTGTTCCTAACAACCCTGATTTAAAGTATGAAATCATGATGGAGGCGCACAACACACCGTTTGCAATCCATCCTGGAAGTACCAAAATGTATCATGATCTTCGTCATATATTTTGGTGGAGTAATATGAAGAGAGAGATAGCGCTGTTTATCTCAAAGTGTCTAACTTGTCAACGAGTCAAAGCGGAGCATCAAGTACCAAAAGGTCCATTGCAACCACTTGAAATTCTAGAATGGAAGTGGGAGCACATTACCATGGATTTCGTTACCGGTCTTCCTAGGGTTTCTCAAGGTATTGATGCGATTTGGGTCATTGTTGATAGATTGACCAAGTCTGCTCATTTCTTACCAATACGAGAAACTTATACACTTGAACGTCTTGCTCGTATGTACATAAACGAGATTGTAAGACTGCATGGTATGCCAGTATCCATAGTTTCTGATCGTGACCCAAGATTCACTTCACGATTTTGGGTTAGTTTACAAAAAGCTATGGGCACAGATTTACGATTTAGTTCGGCATATCATCCTCAGACGGACGGACAATCAGAGAGGACTATTCAAACTCTAGAAGATTTATTAAGACTCTGTGTCTTTGACTTCAAGGGAAGTTGGGACAAGTTCTTGCCATTGGTGGAGTTTTCCTACAACAACAGTTATCAAGCAAGTATTGGCATGGCTCCATTCGAAGCAATGTATGGAAGAAAATGTCGTTCTCCAGTATGCTGGGATGAGGTGGGTGAAGCAACGTTGTTGGGACCGGAGTTGGTACGTATGACTACAGAAAAGATTCAAACGATCCGACAACGTATAAAAACCACACAAGATCGACAAAAGAGTTATGCTGATCTTCATCGAAAGGACGTGGAATTTGATGTAGGAGATCATGTGTTCTTACGTGTTGCTCCATGGAAAGGAGTTATGAGATTTGGAAAGAGAGGAAAGCTCAATCCTCGATTCATCGGTCCATTTTTAATCCTTGATCGAGTAGGAACTGTGGCTTATAGACTCGCTTTACTGCCAAGTATGTCTCGTGTTCATAACGTTTTTCACATATCCATGTTACGCAAATATGTGGAAGACCCGAACCACATTATTGAGTTAGAACCGGACGAAATAGCGGAGGATTTGACGTATGAAGAAGTTCCTGTTCAAATCTTGGATAAGAAGGAACATATTCTACGCTCTAAGGTTATACCTCAAGTCAAAGTTTTGTGGAGAAACCACGATGTTGAGGAAATGACTTGGGAGTTAGAATCTGAAATGAAATCAAGGTATCCTTATCTCTTCGACATACCAGGTACGTACCCTAATTTCGAGGGCGAAATTTCATAAGAAGGGGAGGTTGTAAGACCCCAACTTTTATAAATAAAGATGAATTTTCTATAAATATCATTTTTGAATATTATGGAGTTAATTTGATATAATGTTATAGTTGTGGGTAATATTTATAAATTTTGCAAAGTACGCAATTTGTTATATAATATTCGATTGGTCGGGGAATATTCGTTTTAACAGGGAATATTCGTACAACGACACAATCATTGGTGGACCCCACAATGGAATTATTGTCGGATTGAGAAAACGACAAAAATATTTTATTAAAAATAACGGCGGAAGTTTTACCATTGTTACTGTTGAACTACTCGGTAGTAAAAGTACAGTAATACGTGTGGTTGCATAGTAGCACACGGTATTAATTATTAATGCTTATGTGAGAAGTCACTCAGTTTGATTCCATTATTGTCAGTTAATAATATGAATTATTTAGCGATAATGACGTTTTGTTTTATTCGTATTATTAACGTAATAAAACAGAAACATCTTTTTATATAAAATAAAATATTTTATTAAAGTTATTCTATAAATAGAATATATTATATTTTATTTAAAAGATTTTTCTTTAAATATGGACCGTCAGATTAAAGTAATCAATCTGGACCGTTCATGGATTAGTTACTATGCATTCTATTTTTCTATAAATAGCAGCTCACTCCTTCATTATTTCTTACGAATTCACTGAACTCTAGAGAGAGAAACTATAGAGAGAGAGAAGAAGAGTATTCTGCTACTTAACTACTTCCTTACTTCAGCTCTTCTTTAAAACGGTAAGGGGTGTTATTCTTTCTTATTCATGAAGAGAACTATTGTTATTCCATTTCTTATTATTCTGTTGGAATAACCTGTATACGCGGTCTACCCTATACTTGGTGACATTCTCCTATTATTCTGTTGGAACATCCTGTCTGTGTGTTTTACACCGGACCTGGTTCCGTTTTTATTATTATTCTGTTGGAACATCCTGTCTGTGTGTTTTACACCGGACCTGGTTCCGTCTTTATTATTATTCTGTTGGAACATCCTGTCTGTGTGTTTTACACCAGACCTGGTTCCGTCTTTATTATTATTCTGTCGGAATATCCTGTCTGTGTGTTTTACACCGGACCTGGTTCCATTATTATTATTCTGTCGGAATATCCTGTCTGTGCGTTTACGCCGGACCTGGTTCCATTATTATTATTCTGTTAAGAATAACCTGTCTGTGCGGTCTATCGCATGCATGGTGATTTCTTTTGTTATTCCATTCTTTATTATACTCAGTTGGTTAAGTTTTGACTTCTATACTCCATAAAATTTATGGAATATCCTTGACATTTGCGCTTCATCTAGTATCTATTCATAAAAATATTCTCCTGATCATTCTTGAATTTTACTCCACAAAGTAGTATCATGTTGACAATTTGGACGTTGTTAATTCTTGGATAAATTAATTCTTGAACTTGTTTTATTGAATTCTTATATCATTATCATCATCCTCATGTTTATATTCTGTTGAAAGTCATCTGTGGCCTGTAGTGCATAGATGGACTTGGTATGATTATGACCAGGGATTATTCGGTGTAATCATGACCGTAATGTTACAAATGATGTGGTAAAAGTCCTCATTGGGCCGTAGTGCATTGATGGACAGTTATTGACATGATCATGACCATTAATGAATATACGAATATCCTTGGCCGTAGTGCAGGGGTGATTCGATGATGTGAATTATTAAGCTGAGTCTCAGCGATCACAGTGTTGGAAAATCTTTTAAATCATAAAAGATAGTAGAGTTTATTTTCTACTTGACTCTTTTAATGGATTGCTTATTCCGCTACAGTTAAACTTGATGTCTATTGTATTTTATCAGTTTAACATTGTTGAAGGCTAATGATAATTTATTCTGCATTATCTTAGTCATAATATTTCTTACTGGGCTAGTTGAGCTCACCCTTTCTTTCAATGTTCTCTTCAGGAAATGAGAACGTAGCTGGGGCAAGTCGGGGAACGGAGTGATGGTCCGAATGATAGTATTAGTTAGTAGTCCTCACTATTCTATGTAATGGTGTGTTAATAAATGTAACGAGGACTCCTTTTGAGTATGAATACTCTCTAGAAGATAATATTTGTATTCAAACTCACAGTTTATGTTTTGTCGTATTGTACACGACAGTTGTATTAGTAAGTTGTATTTGTATTCTGTACTATGTATCTGACGACCCAAGATGAGTGATGTATACCTAATTTTGGGGGGCGTCACAATGTTACTTTTGTCGTATTGGGTCAAATGGTTTGGGCCCCGCTACTTGACTATGATATTGGGCTTAGTCATTAGATTGATCCATTATGCAGGCTGTCACTTATCCTATCTTTGACCGGTAATCATCACAAAAGGTAGTAGTTGACTGTTATGTCTACCACCTTTTTGCATGGCATTAATGAGGATGAGACTCCGATTACCGGCGGGAAGTAACAGTGGTAGCAGGTAGGGAAGTAAGCTACATACTTTCGGCTGAGATGACCGGGGGTGAGGGGAGGTGTCAGGAGATAGTGGGTGGCACGGTAAACCGGGTCTAGGAAACGTATGGGGCAATGATCACAAAAAGGGAGAGGTAACAAAACACAACACACAATCATATTATTTTTCTCTCACTCAGACACTAGTCAATATTTTTCCTCCATTGTTAACCTTGTGATCGCCTGTACTGACTCTCACGCCGGAGCTATCCCCCGACGATCAGGCCGTCAAGCTTTTGGTGTTGACTTGTTGAACTGTGCAGGATCAGAGCGTCTTACGTGATTGGGACGCGGGAGAAGATCTTGGCGTTAACATTGGCGCTACAAGGAGGGGTGAGTTCTAGTGTCCTAAGTATTTTTCAATCACATCGTGGTCGTTCTACGTCGGTATTTATGGGGAAGAGTAGGACACCTACACCTGAGGGGCAACCGATGGCTGCCAGTGAATCAATACCGCGACTATCTGTCAAGGACCGTTTGGGACCTGCACTAAGTGTTCATGCCAGCACGGCGTCCAAACGATCGCATGGAGATTCTCGTCTGAGGGCTGTGAGCAAAGCCAAGAGAAAGCTAGTTTTCACAGCAAAGAAAGGGTCTGGTCATGGCCGGAAACGAGTAGAAGGCACCTCGCCTAGAACTCGATACCGGGATGACCAAGACAAAAAGGCTTCCCGCTTGGCTAAGATGGCAGATGAAGCTGATAGGGCCATGGAGGCACTGGTGAAGCAACGGCAGGATATAGCTGAGCAGATGTCTCGAATGGCAGATTTGAGGGACGAAGCGTCCAGCTATGTCAGGCATCGGAGTGGGAAAGAACCTGCTCATTCAGGGCGTGAGTCTCGGGGTCTACCTCGAGAAAGAAGAAGGTCCAGAAGCCCTACTCCTCAAAGATCGAAGAGGGCACATCACCCTGTTGGTTCTAAGGAGCAGGGTCGAAGCGAACGAAGAGGTCGATCCAGGGATCGTACTCCTGAGAATACAAAGAAGGCGCTCGTTGTTGCGCATTCCCACCACGGCAGCCGGGTTCAGAGACGAAGCAGATCTAGGGGTCGTACACCCGAAAGTCCACTGAGGGCACTCCGCCCTGTGGACCATCGTTATCGTAAAAGCCCCTCGAAAGTTGGGGGTTCTATGGCAAGAGACCGGTCCATTCAGAGGAGGGAGGAGTCACCGAAAAAAGTAGCATCGTCCCAACCCGAGGGCGTGGAGCATCTAGTTAAAGAGGTGAAGGAGCTTCGGAGGCAGCTTGCCAAGGTACAGAAAACGAAAGATACTTCGAGAAAGAAGGCATCCCCTTTTTCCGCAGAGATTCTGAAAGAAAAAGCTGACCCCACCAAAAAGTTGCCTCACATTGAAAGCTATGACGGATCGGGGGATCCCTATGACCATAGTCAGGCGTTCGACCGACTGATGGATTATTATGATTTTAGCGATGCTGCTAAGTGTCATACTTTTGTCACGACACTCCGAAAGGATGCCAGGCAGTGGATGGGGACTTTGCCTTCGGATTCGATTTCATCTTGGGCGGACATGTGCAATAAGTTCCACGCCCGCTTCGGGAGCAACAAAAGAAGAGGAAAACCAACTGGCTCGCTGGCTCAGGTTCGACAGTATTCGAATGAGTCTTTGGGCCAATATGTAAAGCGATTCCGTGAAGCAGTCGACCAAGTGACAAACCTGAATGATCTACAAGCCGTGGGACTATTTCAGAGTGGGTTAGATCTGATAAAATCAGAGAAGTTGGTGAAGAAATTAATGTTCCACCACCCGAAGAGTCTCGCGGAAGCTTTCGACAAAGCGGAAGGTTATATTGTGGTAGAGGAAGCCATGAATAGCCTCAAGCGCCCTTCTTCAGATCGGCTTAAGGGGACAGATCGGGACAGAACAGAGGGGAACCAGAGTAAGAATGAAGGAAATAAAGGTCGTCATGACGGCGGGTCAAAGAAATACAACAATAATTGGAGACAGGGTAAAGGACGCTCATCCGCTCCAGCCCAGAGGGTAAACAGGACGTATACTGCACTCAACGCTGACAGGGCTGTTATCTTAGATCAGATTAAAAATCAACCTATCTTCGAGCCACCCCGAGATAATATTAAGCCCGAAAAAGGGAATTCTCGTAAGTATTGTGACTATCATCAAGCCTCGGGCCACGATACGAACGACTGTGCTAGTTTGAAAGATTTTATTGAGAGAAAGGTGCAAGACGGGGCTTTAGTTCATTATGTGGCTGTCAGAACGAATCAACAGCAAGATAGAGGACCTGTTCAGGCAGCCCAACCAGTTCAGCAAGTGTTCCCCGCTCCTGGATCGCCAGCAAGGCAAGTGATAGATGTCATTACTGGGGGTACTTCGGGCAAGCATGTTGGAAAGAAGCGCCGAAGTTATCTGGATTCGATCATGTCGGTGGCGGGTACCCTCCCGAAGACTAACAAACCCTTCCCGGGTACGATAATTTCCTTTACAGATGATGATTACCCTTCGGAAACCATCGAACCGCATGAGGGATCATTGGTGGTGACGGCACAAGTGGGTTCGGTGGATATGAAACGAATGATGATCGACAATGGGTCTTCTATGGATATCTTATATGCCCATGCTTATCAGAGGATGCATCTTGATGGGCAGAAGATGGAGATCGGGCATGAGGCCCCTTTATATGGCTTCAGCAACGATCCGGTAAAAGTGGCTAGAACCATCGAACTGCCGGTTATCTTCGGTACGGCCCCCCAACAGGTAGAAATTATTTGCAAATTTTATGTTGTACATGTAGATTCTGCTTATAATGCTATTTTGGGGAGGCCCACTTTAACTGCTTTACAAGCTGTAACCTCAATCCCTCATTTCAAAATCAAATTTCCTACGGCTCATGGGGTTGGGGAGGTGAAAGGAGATCTGGATCTGGCTAGAAGATGTTATAGAAATGTCGTGATCACTTCGGGAGTAGGGGTGTCAAAGCAAAAACAGATCATGGCAATAGAGATCGAATCCTTCACGGAAAGTAGCTCAGAGCCGTTGGTCATGCCAGCTGAAGAAACAGAAGAGATAAAGCTCATCCCGGGCAAGGCTAACAAAACGGTGAAAATAGGTTCGGGTCTGCCAGAACCTCTCCGGACGAACTTCATTGAACTCCTGCGGTGTTATGTTGACATCTTCTCCTGGGAACCTCAAGATATGCCGGGAGTGAGCAGGGATATTGCAGAGCATCAGTTAGAAGTGGACCCGTCGAAGAAACCAGTTCGGCAAAAGAGGAGGATCTTTGCGCCTGAGCGCCAAAGAATCATCGATGAAGAAATTGCGAAGCTGCTAGCTGCTGACTTCATCTTCGAGATCGACTATCCGCAGTGGATGGCAAATGTGGTGCTGGTCCAGAAGCAGAACGGAAAATGGCGAGTCTGCATCGACTATACAGATCTGAATAAAGCTTGTCCAAAGGATTTATACCCGTTACCCCACATTGACCAGCTCATCGATGCAACTTCGGGGTATGCCTTGTTGAGCTTCATGGATGCATTCTCTGGCTATCATCAGATCTCCATGTGTAAAGAGGATATACCGAAGACGGCGTTCATTACGCATCGTTCGGTATATGCCTATAAGAAAATGACCTTCGGTCTCATCAACGCCGGGGCCACTTATCAGAGGATGATGAACAATGTCTTCAGGCATCAGTTGGGCAAGAATATGGAAGTATACGTGGATGACATGATTGTTAAGAGCATGTTGGTGCATAAACATCTGGATGACCTAGAAGAATGCTTTCAGACAGTCCGTCATCACAAATTGAGACTGAATCCTGTCAAGTGCACCTTCGGATTAGGGGCTGGCAAGTTTCTGGGTTATCTGGTCAGTCAGAGGAGAATTGAAGCCAATCCAGAAAAGATTCAAGCGATCCTGAACATGAAGACTCCTCAGTCATTTAAAGATGTTCAACGTCTGACTGGAAGGATTACAGCTTTGAGGAGGTTTATGTCCAAATTGGCAAAAAGGTGTTTGCCGTTTTTTGATACGTTGAAAGGGCCGAAGAATGCCAAGACGTTCCAATGGACTTCGGAATGCGAAGATGCCTTTCAGAGCATCAAGTCCTACTTATCTTTGGCGCCTTTGTTGGTGAAGCCCGCTTCTACTGAGCCTTTGTATTTGTACTTAGCAGCTAGTTCGTTGGCAGTAGGAGCAGTTTTGGTGCGAGAAGTTGGGGATGAGCAGCACCCGGTTTATTATGTAAGCCATGTCCTTCGGGATGCTGAAACAAGGTACCCAAACATTGAAAAGTTTGCTTTTGCTTTAATAACTGCTAGTCGAAAGCTTAGGCAGTACTTCCAGGGTAGGTTGGTAATAGTCTACACAGATCAGTCTTTGAAGAAAATATTGGGCAAACCTGAGGTATTAGGGAGATTAGCTGCATGGACGATGGAGTTATCTCAATTCTTCGTTGAATATCATCCCCGAACCGCCATCAAGGGGCAGGCCTTGGCAGATTTTGTGGTCGAGTGTTCGTTTTCTGAAGCTGATGAAGTTGTGGTAGAAACTGAAGGGTCTGACAGCATAGTCGCAGTTCTTCAGCAGAAGCAGAGTTCGTGGACACTGTATGCAGATGGGTCCTCTACCACGGACGTCAGCGGAGCAGGGATTATTCTGACCAGTCCGGAGGGATTCAAGGTACAACAGGCCATCAGATTTCAGTTTAAAGCGACGAACAATGAGGCGGAGTATGAGGCAGTGTTGGCGGGATTACGACTAGCTAAAAGTCTCGAAGTGCAAAGAATAGTTATCTTCAGTGACTCTCAGTTAGTCGTTAAACAAGTCTCCGGGGAATACGAAGCCCGAGGTCGTAGAATGATTAAGTATTTGGCAGAATTGAAAGAACGACTTCAGTATTTTCAGTTCTACGAATTTAAGGGGGTCGAACGTAACGACAATTCCATTGCCGATGCACTCACCAAATTAGCCACTACGGATGTTAACGTTTTTGATGGGTCGGTTTACTTGGAAATTTTGCAACATCCTAGTGTTCATCATGAATCGGTAATGTGCGTTGACCGAACCAACTGCTGGTTGACTCCATATCTGGAGTATCTGGCAGATGGCGTTTTACCTTCGGATCAGATGCTGGCCAAGAAAATCAAGTACAAGAGTGCTAATTTCGTTCTGATAGATGGGGATCTGTTTCGAAGGGTCTTCTTGTCTCCACTGTTAAAATATTTGACTCCGTCTGAAGCTGAATATGCTCTTCGAGAAGTTCATGAGGGCATCTGTGGCGACCATATGGCTGCTAAGTCATTAGCCTACAAAGTACTTCGTCAGGGATACTACTGGCCTACCATCTTCAAGGAAGCGAATGAATACGTCAAGAAGTGCAAGAAATGTCAGCTCAATAGTCCGATCCCACATCAGTCACCAGAAGAGCTATACTCAATCTTATCTCCCATACCCTTTGCTGTCTGGGGGTTGATATACTAGGTCCACTACCAAAAGCAAAAGGTCAGGTCAGCTTTGTTATAGTTGTCATTGACTACATGACCAAGTTGGTAGAAGCAAAACCGCTTAGGTTAATAACTGAACAGGAATGCTTAAAGTTCATCAAGGAGTCGGTAGTATTTCGGTTCGAAATTCCTAAGGTGGTGATTTCAGACAATGGACGTCAGTTTGTGGGATCAAAATTCGAAGTATTTTTGAAAGAACTGGAGGTCCAGCACAGAAAGACTTCAGTAGCTCATCCTCAGTCTAATGGACAAGTCGAAGTGACCAACAGAACGCTGCTGAATGGAATCAAGCGCAGATTGGACGAAGCAAAAGAAAGATAGCCAGAAGAGCTGCTCAGCGTGTTATGGGCCTATTGGACCACTCTGAGGACCACAACAGAAGATTCACCTTTCAGACTGGCCTACGGTACTGATGCCTTAGTCCCAATTGAAATTGGATCTCCAAGTCTTCGAGTTAGTCAGTTCAAAGAGATATACAATGACGAAGGGCTGAAAGCCAATCTTGATTTACTTGAAGAAGTCAGAGAAACAACCTTGATCAAACTAGCAGCCTATCAGCGAAGAGTAGCTAAGCATTATAACAAAGGGGTAAAGCTTCACAGATTCGAAGTAGGGGATTTCGTTCTCAGAGAAGTCGAAGCATCTACACCCCAGAATTTGGGAAAGCTGATGCCGAATTGGGAAGGGTCGTATGAAGTCATAGAAGTACCGAAGCCGGGGACTTATCGGTTGAGGGCCTTGGACGGATCAGAGATCAAGAATACTTGGCATGCAGGCAGGCTTCGAAAGTATTTTTAGTAGATACAATGTCAGTACACCGGAAGTCTGTAAATGTTTAAGTCATCAACAATAAAAATTTCCTTTTTCTCAAACAAGACTTGTCTTCATTGCTGTTAATGTCATCGGTGTAAGGAGGTTCGGATGGACTCACTAACCATTCGATGGTAGACTCATCGGCAGGTGGTCCTTATGAGTTTGTCAGGCCCTGCATGGTAGGCAAACGTCATTGGTGTAAGGAGGTTCGGGTGGACTCGCTGACCATTCGATGGTAGCCTCATCGGCAGGTGGTCCTTATGAGCTTGTCAGGCCCTGCGTGGTAGGCAAGTGTCATCCTAAAGACGTTGTCAAGCCCTGCGTGGTAGGCAATTGTCGATCTCTAGACCTTGTCAGGCCCTGCGTGGTAGGCAAGTGTCATCCTTAAGACGTTGTCAGGCCCTGCGTGGTAGGCAATTGTCGACCTCTAGACCTTGTCAGGCCCTTCGTGGTAGGCAAGTGTCATCCGTAAGACGTTGTCAGGCCCTGCGTGGTAGGCAATTGTCGACTTTTAGACCTTGTCAGGCCCTCGTGGTAGGCAAGTGTCATCCTTTAGACTTCGTCAGGCCCTTCACGGTAGGCAAATCCCCAATGAAGCAGATCTACCTCACACTTTGGTAACGAATAAGTATTTCTTTACTTTATTACCTAAATTTTTCTAAGTGTTGAGTTCAGAAGGCCACATTCTTTAACTTCATCTTGTCTGTTATATCTAGTTGTTAATTAACAGTTTAAGTTAAGTCCACGAAGGAGCTTGTACATTTTTCAAGCTGAATCGATATTGAAGTATTGATAAACAGTAAATGCACCGAAGTCATAAGGAATAATGTTGATATTTCATTTACATAATATTGTTTACAAAACGATAGAAACTTTTACAGAAATCCTACAGCTAAGGAAAAAGAAAATCATATTTAGGAATCAGCTTCGTCTTCCGAAGAGTCGAGAATGGTCGGATCAACCTTGGTTGTGACAAGTCTTGCCTTGTCTTGCTTCGGCACTCGTCATATCCATCCGAGAACATTTGGACAATCTCCTCGTTTAACTCAGCTGATTTCCGATATTCTTGTTGAACTTCTCTCCGAAGATTTTCGGTCAGAGGGGGACCCAAATCTCTCAAAGCACGAAGTTCTCGAAGCTCCTCTTCGAGCTTTACCCGTTCCTTCAGATGTCTCAAGTCCCTAGCTTCGAATTCATTCACTTGCAGCGCCAGGCTCTTGTTAGTTTTCACCATTGTTTCGTTTTTCCCCACAAGAGCTTCATTTCTACGAACCAGGTCTACGTCCGTACTAAAGGTTATTTGGTGGGTGGCTTCGACTGTCTCCAGTTTCTCTTTTAACTTATTCAAATCCTTTTGGAGGCATTCGTTATTGAAGAGAGCGGTACCATGGCCCCTTCTCTCTTTGCTCAGAGCCGACGTCAGAATAACGTTCTCTCGTCGGGCTGCGTCTTCTTCGGCTTCGGATCCTTTATATCGGGGAAGAAGTCTCCCAAAGACAGCATTTGCCTACAGACATTCAAAGACAGTCGTTGAATTATTAGAAGAAGCACACAATTTCTAAATATTCAAATTGGACAACTAACTCACCTTAGCCTGGTAACTCATGCTTTCTTCGATTAAATCCCTAATCGAGCTGTTCCCGAACCGATGGTCATCGGTCTCCCGAACGAAGGAATCGAACAGCTGAAAGAGAAAGTTTGCATTGAACTCCGGCCATACGGTGGGAGAAGATGTAGCTTCTCGCCTGAACGCTGAGGGGGAGGATCGTTCCGGAGAGGGCATAAATGGTTCGGGAGGCGGTGGTGGTTGATTGTCGGAAGGTTGTTTCCTTTTGCGGGACAGAGGTGTAGATTCGGTTTGTTTTTCGAACTCGTCTTCAGAAACCTGAATCTCCACAGGAATGATGATCGAAGGATCAACTTCAGCAGTGGGAATCCGAAGTTCGTCGGCAGACAAAGGGGTTACCTTGGTCCTCCTCTTCTTGATACAGAGGGCTTGCATCCGCTCCTTCACAGGCATATCAATCAAACTTGCTGCAGAAGCAGGTTGAGATTCTTGAGGGTTTGTCCGGACTTTTCGAATAGCCCTTTTCTTTCTTCGAGGTCGGTTAGGTTCCTCTTCAGCGACGAAGTGTGCCGATTGATCCTCGATGTTTTGATCTTCGAAGGCCGAAGGTTCCTCAGGGGGGACTTCGGCGGAAGGCGACGAAGGCTTACCGGAGAGGTACCTATCCAGATCCTTTCGATCGATCGAAGTCGGTTTGATAAGAGACACTGTATATACAAAGAATCAGTTTAGGCACTACTAGTATAAATCAATAAACTGTACCTTGATATAAGTCAACTCACATTTGTGGTCGTACAACCACACTTGCTTGCTTAGGAGTCCGAAGCTCCATTCCTTCAGAGGTATCTTCTCTATAATACGCGTCATTTCTCTTACACGCTCCTCGGATATATCTCCAAAGTCTGCAGAGACGCGATCAGAAGTAGTCCAGTCCAGAATAGAGGAGATTTCGGGGCCGTTAACGAAGAACCATTTATTGTGCTATCCTCGGTTGCTCGAAGGAGTGTCCATTAGAGACCGCTTCTCTATTCTGGCATTGGGCTTAGGGGCTATTTTACTCAGCACCTTGAAGCCTTTTTCCCTAGACTTCCCAACCGAGAAGAGGATAAAGAAAGAATCAACAGTGGGAGGAACTCCTATCTCGTAGCAGAAGGCTATGTAAGCCAGTATATGGATATAAGAATTCAGCACCAATTGGGCGACCCAACTCCAACGAACCCTAGGAGGGTGATCAAGAAGGCATGGAGGAGAAACCTTACTCCCTTCTCCAAAAACGTTATCGGGACGGCGGTCCAACCGTTGGGGCGCTGGTACATTCTTTCATAGGAGGCTGCGATCCTCACCTTGTGGGTATCCGGTATTTGATAGCGAGTCCGAATATTGCGGAGCTCGACCTCAGTAACAGTGGAGGGGGTGTTAGCGTGAGGAAAATCTTCCTCATTCTTAAAAAATTCGGAGGGGTTGGGAAGTGGTTCAAGAAACGGAGCTTCTTGGGTATCAATTTGGGGGTTTGAGTTCAGAGCCTCTTTGTCAGGGCTTAAGTGGGGGGTCACGGAGGTAATGGGGGTTACACGAAGTGGAGAACTCTTATCAGAGCTTTGAGATGCCATTGTTGAGAATTTGTAGAGAAAATAAAGAAATTTGAGGAAGAGAAGGAACCATCCAAGGTGAATGGATGACAGCACTTATAGTGAGTGGTCTTTTCAAATTTTGCACGAAAACCAAGGGCGGCGCATTAATTGGAGGTAATGATGTGAGAGAAGAAGGGGTAACGTCTGATTTTGGTTTTAATGGGTTATCCAGAGTGGGCTGGCGTTCATTGGATCTTCATTTTTCGTCCTTAAGGCTGTTGGGCATGTGCCATTTGGGCTTCTGGATCCATTTGAATTAGTGACTGTTACTTATCAGTTGGACTTCGGTGAGATTCCTTTCTGCCTCTTTGGTTTATTACAAATCCCTTTCACTATGGACTTACACTATTTACAGTCTTCCACTAAACATCCTGTTTAATAAAAGACTGAGGGGCAATGTTGGGCCATAATACTTTTCATATTGGACCAGACCGAATGGGTTTGTCCTTTGGATTATGTTACTTTTGTCGTATTGGGTCAAATGGTTTGGGCCCCGCTACTTGACTATGATATTGGGCTTAGTCATTGGATTGGTCCATTATGCAGGTTGTCACTTATCCTATCTTTGACCGGTAATCATCACAAAAGGTAGTAGTTGACTGTTATGTCTGCCACCTTTCTGCATGACATTAATGAGGATGGGACTCCGATTACCGGCGGGAAGTAACAGTGGTAGCAGGTAGGGAAGTAAGCTACATACTTTCGGCTGAGATGACCGGGGGTGAGGGGAGGTGTCAGGAGATAGTGGGTGGCACGGTAAACCGGGTCTAGGGAACGTATGGGGCAATGATCACAAAAAGGGAGAGGTAACAAAACACAACACACAATCATATTATTTTTCTCTCACTCAGACACTAGTCAATATTTTTCTCCATTGTTAACCTTGTAATCGCCTGTACTGACTCTCACGCTGGAGCTATCCCCCGACAGTCAGGCCGTCAAGCTTCTGGTGTTGACTTGTTGAACTGTGCAGGATCAGAGCGTCTTACGTGATGGGAACGCGGGAGAAGATCTTGGCGTTAACATTATGGAATTGCATGCATGCCCTCGAATGAGCATCCTCCTTTATTTTCTCTATCGAACCGTGGTTCTACCCTTCTCCAATTCATAATTTTTGTAAAAGTACCCATTTTTCTTCTCATCAATTAAATCCATCGAATAAACCACATAATTTGTAATTGTGCTGAAAAGTTGAAGAGGTTGATATGATTTTATTGTGATTTTTCCTTTATTCATTGTTATATATTTGACTTTTCATTTGTTTCCACTTTCCACCTAGAAGACATGTTTTTTTGTATGTAATGATTTCAGGAAAGATGATAGAAACTAATTAGTTTAGCTGATTAATATGTTTTGGTGAGCTTGTCAGGTGAATGGACTAATAATTCATGTTCTGAACTTAATTAACTGATGAATGCTCATCACATCTTTTTTCAGGTTCTCCCTTTTTCATAATTTCAATTAAGGTGCAATTATCATTTCTGACCATGATTTTTGTGTGAAGTGATGTTTTTTTTAGTTTAGGCAGGATGCGTTTACCTTTGAGCTGCCTCAAGGTCGTGGGTCGGTCAGGATTTGTGTGGAATAAACAGGCTAGGGCCACCGATTATTATTTGATTCACGTACGGCACATCTGATCTCATGTTCGTTGGCTTTTTTGTTCAGTTTAGCCCATTTGTTGATTTTATTGTGGATATGCTCTGAAATATTAATTAGATTGATGCTTCTTCATGTTCAGGTGGGATTATTTACGACCAAGTGTTTCATGATTTAGTTGTTCTCTTCTGTCGAAATTGTTCCAACTCGATACATCTCTTTTACAGTTATTGTGTATAGTATAATATATATATATATATATATATATATATATATATATATATATATATATATAGGCTGCATTTAACGACTCTGATGCTTGTCAAGTTAATGGTTCACAGTTGATATACAAGTATTAGTATTAGTATATAGATAGATAGAAGCAATTCTCTGAATCCATATAACATGTTTTTGCATCAATTTCATTCCATTTTTTTTTTCTTCTTTCTGAATTTAGCACACTAAGTAAAAGGCAATATACAAGACTTGCTTATAAAATGTTTGATGGTCACCAAGAGTGATGTGTTTGCTTGTATGTTTATTACAAATAGTTACGAAACTAATGAACCTTTAAAATAGGATCTCGAATTTTATATGTCAATTCATTATTTAAACTAACTCGCATTCAAGGGGTTATCAACTAAGTATATTTATTCAAATATTTTAATGTGCAACATAGGTTACAAACTCTCGGCCCAAAATTCTTAAAGTACTTATTAGGCCCAACCTAATCATCAAGCGAATATAAACTTGTTTTATATTCTAATAGTGTCATTGTCGAAAATATCAATTGTCTTCCTCCTCTCACCTTCGATACTTATAATTTTTGAGATAATACCAATAATTTTTAACCTGATTAAATGACTTAATTTAAGTTTAATAACATATTTATAAGGTCTTTTCAATAGAAAAAACAGATGTCACGTGCAAATAATAACAAAATTTTAAAATTTATTAGAGCACTCAGACGAAAGAAATGTCACCTATCTTTAGATGTGACAATATAAGTGGTTAACTATTGAGTAAACTCATATTAACGGGAACCAAATGGATTGGTTAACTATTTTTATTTATATAAGTTGGTTAAGGTTTGGAACCATATTTTTAAAAAGAAATATAGGTCCAAATCGGTTAACCATTTTTCGACTTATATTTCATTACAAATCTAAATCAAAAGTTCTTTTCACTCCAAATTTAGAAATTTTATATTCAAAAAAATAATAGTCAATAATTATGTATACACCCCCACCTCGATCCCGCCACCATCCCCCATAAAAATAATATTTACTGATTATGTACCCTCACCCTGCCCTCCCTCAACTCCCTACCTCAAAAAAAAAAAATAATATTTACTGATTATGTATATACTCCACCATGCTCACCTCCACCCTCATTTTTTTTTATTGATTCTATATATACATCCCCACCTCAACTCCCACCCCAACCCCAAAAAAAATTTAATATTCATGTATACACCCCCACCCTCACCCCCACCTCACTCCCAGTCCAAAAAAATAATATTCAGTGATTATGTATATAATTCCGCCGGCACCCAAAAAATAAATATAATATTTAGTTATTATGTATACATTTTCTACCCCCACCCTCCAAAAAAAATAAAAATGCTTAGTGATTATGTATAATAGATGTAATAATAATAATAATTATTATCTGATAATAATTTATTAGATAATAAATTAATAATTTAATAAAATGCTTAGTGATTATTAATAGATGTACATGATATATCTAATAATAATTTATTTAATTGGATCATAATAGATGTAAGTTTGAAATTTAAAATATGAATCCACCTATATTTGAACCATAACTATATGATTTCAACCCACACAACCCATATTAAAAATAGTTAATTTAATTTTAATTCTTAAATAGAACTATAATCATATTTTGTAAACTAAAACCAACCCATAACCATATTTTGACAAATCTACCTACCTTATATGTTTCTAAAATTTTATTACTTTTAGCACATGATTTTTCTTTCTATTACGTGTTACAAAATCTATTTAATTAATGAAAATATTTTGCACACCCAACCTTTTTTATTTTTTTAATTTTTGTGAGAAAAGAAGAGTAAAAATTTAATAAAAAATAATTGAAAATATCAGATAATAAAAAAATAAAATAAAATAACTTGTGAAAATGCACGTATTGTCGGAGGAAACTTATCCCAAACCAAACCAAGTCGTTACGGTTATGCTATGCTCATATGCTATGGATTCCCAAATAACCGGAAGTGGCGCCAATCTGTAACGGTAAAAAAAAATAAGAGAGAAAAATTCGATCAAATCCATAAACACACGGTAGTACGTGTAGTGTCGGTGCTTATAATAAAGTGGTGAACAGAGAGTCAATAGAACGCACAATACAAAGCTCCATGTACCTCCGTACCGACTAGTATTCATTACCTTAGCTAAAAGGCAAAAGCAAAGCTAAAGCTCGTCTTTATGAACACTAACAAAGAGAGAGAAAAACAAAAGAAAGAAATCTAGAGAGAGGAAATGGTGACACGTATAATCTTAAAAATGGTGTTCCTGTCTCTCTACTCTGTCTGGGTCCTCCTCCGAAAAAGATCTTTCTTTTTCTTTTTGTAAATTTTCTCCTCTAGAAATCAATCCATTGCAGCTGTCCTCCTGACCTCCATTACTCCGTATATGTATATGTATATGTATATGTATGAATGTTACTACAATATAGAATAGGAGTATTTATTTAGAGAGAGAACGAAAGAAGTGTTTATTTAGTGTTATTTGAGGTGCCCCATGTGAGATGCTTTTACTGATACTGATGGGTATTTGTTTAGTAATGGATGGACCCATTTCTCTTTCTCTCTCCTCCATTTAATTATTCCTCCATTTTATTCTACTGGCAAAAGGGGGTGCTAGAGCTACTTTCTTTTATTGTAAGATCAAAGGTCTCTGAGCTTGGCTGAGCTGAGCCGTCCGCCACCGCCACCAGAATGAGGCTCTACTACCACAATCACAGTGGAGGAGGAGCTATTGTTGGTGTATTTGTCCTGCTTCTCCCTATTTTATTCTCCACTCTTTTCGCTCCCTTGAGCCTCGCCTCCCCATCCATTTTGTCGGTATGCCATTTTGCATTTTAATCCCTACTAATTTAATCCCCGTCTTTGTATGAATATTCATTGTTTTTCATTTACGAGAATAGTTATTTTACTTTTTCTCCCATTTCTGCTATCTGGGTTTTGTTTGTTTTGATAGAAATATAGTTTCTTGAGAAGAATTATCTTTTCCTTATTCAAGGCCTTGCTTGGGTTGCTGGATATATTATAGTTGAATTTAAGATTAGGCAACTGTTGAATTTTTCAGTAAAGCATAATTTCAATCTGACAGGTTGGTGGTTATTTTTGTTGGTTATTGCATTATAGAATTCCCTGCCTTGAAATTGTTATATATAAGTTAGGGTTTCATATTTAATTGATTGCTGCAGCAGTAGATGAAAATATTTGAGGAACAAAGAAAGTCCTGCATTGAAAAATTGAAGGGTAATGCTGTAAATGTCAAGTTGTAATAATTTGGGTATTCACGGTTTTGAATTATCAAACATCAATAATTTGGTAGGTTTTAATTTATAATGGACTCTGAATTGAAATTGACTAGACTTCATCACATTATCCTAACAAATGGAAGCTAACAAAGAATTTTTGGTCATAGTCAGCCAACCTTTTATTGACAGAGTTATCAAATGTGTGCCTTTCTTTTGGCATGTCTAAATCAATAGCAAGTTAATTGTGTTGGTGCGAGATAAGTATGATACTACCCGCAGATCAATTGATGTGCATATCAAAATTGAACTTAAGGGCTAGTTGTGCTTCTAGTAGCTCATAGTCTGATTTGCTTATGCAGGAATTTAATGCTCCAAAACCTAGACACTTGCGTCTGCTTGAGAGTGCTATACTGCGTCAAACTGTGAGTAAGAGTTGATTGAGCTGCATTTTTGTTGCGCTTTTTATTTGAAATTCTGAATACAAAATTTAACTCACTTGATTTTTTCTCTTTTAGTCAAATGAACAGCAATCTGATCTATGGATGCCCTTGTCCAACCAAGGATGGAAACCCTGTGTAGGGCCAGCCACTTCCACCTGTGAGTGATGATATTTAGTAGTAATAGAGGATTTCTATTTTAGTATATTTTGAATTGTACTGAGGCTTGAATATTTGGAGCAAGTATGGTTTCTACGTGCATTTTCAATTTATAGTATATTTTCTCATGGATTCATCCATTAATGTAGCAGCACCATTACCCGAAAACTCTCAGGGATATGTACAGGTGTTTCTTGATGGAGGGTTGAACCAGCAGAGAATGGGGGTATGTATTTAGGAAGAGCTTATACTAATACTAATAGTTGACAATGATATTTTGACGGACTCATACCCTTGATTCACTTTATGACGAATTGTTTGCATATCTAGTAATTTGGTGCACTTCTTCCTCCAATCAGATTTGTGATGCAGTTGCTGTTGCTAAAATATTGAATGCAACACTTGTAATTCCTCAGCTAGAAGTGAATCCTGTTTGGAAAGATTCAAGGTCCTTACACAAATTTATTGTCATGTTTCTTCTCGTTGCATGTACATTTTACTTTTTGATTCTTTGAAACGGTTACTAATACGAGTTTGCAATCCCCATCTATATCCTTTTGCTTCCTGCAGCTCATTTATGGATATATTTGATGTGGATCACTTTATCGATGTATTGAAGGACGATATTTCTATAGTTAAAGAGCTTCCTGAAGATTTCTCTTGGAGCACAAGGGATTATTATGCTACAGCTATTCGAGCTACTAGAATCAAAACTGCACCTGTTCATGCTTCAGCTAACTGGTATCTGGAGAATGTGTTGTCTGTCCTAGAGAGGTTGGTAAATTTGATAGACTCGACTTCAAGATATCATGAAAGTAGCTTAGATTGATATAGCTATATGTTGTGCACCTTTGTCTTTCTTTCTGATTGAAGAATTACAAGAATGGATTCGTCTCCTAAAACTCCGACAAATCTTGCAAACTGAATTATATGTAATTTTTTGATGAAAGAAAGACAACAATTCTTTTGGTGATTTTTAAAGGATCTAGGTCTGAGATCACTTAATCCACTAAGAAAAGGGTTGACACACAATGATATTGGAGTACTTCTTTAGATGGTCAAAGTTTTTACTTGTCATGTATTCAATAAGTACCTGTAAAATGTTTAATTTGAATGTATGCCCAAAATTTTAAACTGGTGGGCCAAGACACAAGATCCTTAATTACTTTTAGTGCCACATATCAAGGACTAAAATTTTCCTTTCACTTCCCAGTTCTGAAATATGTGGGTGCTGGAATTGTCCATGATGCCTGATGGAATGGAGACTTCTGAGTTCTGAAGATGTAAATTGTATTCCTTTGTTTTAATGCATTACTCACAAGTCGCAACTTATGTTTCTTGAAATTTTGAGATGTATAATTGCAGTTGAATCTTTTTGAGATTATTAACAGTAAGCCTCTTGATAATTTTGGCATTATTTAAAAGAACATAGGTTGAAGATCTATGTAGTAATTAAGGTTAATTTGCTAGTAATTTCAAGCATATTGTTTTCCGAACATTCATGGGAAAAAATAACTTTGTTGCTGCTTTTACTGCTTAAAGAAAGATAATGTTAACAATCATGCAATTGGTAATCTGCATTTGCTTCATTCATGGGAAACGTAACAAACTATAGTACTTGGAATTTGATTATATATAGGTAGCGCTCAGTGTCAATCCTAAAGGAATTAGCTTGACAATCATGTTCTTTGATGTTTGAATCCCTTGACTTGGTGACACTGAATTTTGGTCGTCACAAGATATTCAGCTTACCTAGGACGCTTAAATCAATTGCTGGCTTGTGATAAGTGTCTAGTTCATGAAACAAAAAGGACTTAATTCTGCTTTTCGTAATTATTTATCCTTTTCATAAGCTTTTTCTCCAACGCATGTAGACAACTTTGTAAATAGTGCATAACTTTGATTCTTATACTAGGATGTTGGCTCATTATTTTGTTAATGATCCAGTTATGGAATAGCTGCCATCTCACCATTTTCACATCGACTGGCTTTTGACAACATGCCCAAGGATATGCAACGTCTACGCTGCAAGGTTAACTTTCAAGCACTAAGTTTCGTACCTCATATTAGATCTCTTGGAGATGCTCTTGTCAGTCGCCTCCGGTATCATCAAGGGAACAGTGAAGTAGTTGGTAGCAAGTACATTAGAGCAGGGAAGTTTGCTGTTCTACACCTTCGATTTGACAAGGTATGGGCCAGCTATATTATGAATATTTCAGATACTTTTTGAGGTTTTTCCTTTAAGCACCCGTGGGCTTGAAAATGAAGTGGATAAGTAGTACATATCAATATATCATTAATGATGATGAAACAGGCCTTCTTGAAGTTTCTTGGTAGTTTCCACTTTTAAGGCAACATGTTTTTGCCTGCTCCAATATACCAGTACCATAAAAACTGTTTTTGCACAGCATAGCCTATGTCTTAAGTTAAGTTCTGTGCATTTGGGTGGGATCAGGGACAGATACAAGAAGGGTCTAGTGGGGTCTGTAGACCAACCAAATTTTGTATAGCATAGGGGCTCAAGTAAAGTTTATGCAAACTTTTAGGGGTCCAAGTGTCCAACGGCATAATAGAGAAGTTTTGGGGTTCAATAATAATATTTTCAATTTAATAAGATACCTTAAAATTTATAAAAACGTATTTATGTACCCTATTTTCATATTTTCTTAACTAATTACTCTCTTATTTCCCTTTTCATTTATTCTATGTTCAGTTTCTTATCATTTTATATTCCAAAATTATTACATAGTTTTATTACTTCTTTGTCATAACTAATTAGAATATATTATTTCAATAATTTATTGTAATAAAACTGACACAGTACCTCTGGGGAATCTTGACACTCCTCCCTCTGGGGATTAGTACCTTTGTAAACTTCACACTTTGTCAGCCTGATGGTTGTTATGTTTCTTCCATTATTGTAGAATCCACTCGTTCAGCTTGATGGTGACATTGGTACTCATTCAAAAAATTTGCTATACATCAACTTGATTACATTTCTTTCATTCATAACATCTGACAGTTTAGACTGTAATGCATATGTACTCTTCTAAATGTGCTCACTTTTCAGGATATGGCGGCCCATTCTGCCTGTGATTTTGGCGGGGGTAAAGCTGAGAATCTGGCACTTGCTAAGTACCGGCAAGTGATTTGGCAGGGAAGGGTCCTAAACTCCCAGTTCACTAATGAGGAGTTGAGGAATCAGGGGCGCTGCCCATTAACTCCAGAAGAAATTGGATTACTTCTAGCAGCTTTGGGCTTTGACAACAATACTCGTCTATATCTTGCATCCCACAAGGTTTATATTAAATTTCTCTTAATATAGTTTAATGAAGCACCATTCAGAAATAGATTAAGAATCCACTTCGAATGAAGAAATAATAAAAAAAGATATTGTTTCCAAATATCGCAATTATTCAATTAGTAAAATCGAAGCAAGTATCTCCTTTCGATGAATGCCCGAAACAACCACTTCATTTAAGTAATGAATATTCTTTTCTATCATTATATCAAAATACTTCAGTCCGTACACGCAAGAAATAGGCCAATTCAGTAGCTGATTGGCTAGGGTTACTTCTTTCTCTTCGGTGAAACTTTACCTATTGAACACTGTTAATGATTTTTCCAGGTATATGGTGGGGAAGCTAGGATCTCAACATTACGAGAACTGTTTCCATTTATGGAAGACAAAAAGAGTCTTGCGTCTTCAGAAGAAAGGGCTAATATAAAAGGAAAGGCTTCTTTATTAGCTGCTGTTGATTACTATGTCAGCATGCACAGTGATATCTTTGTCTCTGCTTCACCAGGGAATATGCACAATGCAATGGTAAGAATTTCTACTAAGGATTAGGGAACAGCAGCATAACTCATAACTGGGTTTCATCCAATGCATGAGTTCTTAAGCAGTAATTTTGCATGGTGGGATCCATATAATTGTTGGTTTTGATATATTGGGATGTAGGTGGTTTCTGCCATATTTCTTTCCAGTGTTCTCGTATGTTTTTTCTTCCACCGTGGGAATCACTGGCAGGATATCTTGAACATGCATAACTGAAGAACCATGTCCACCATTAATTGAATTGAAGAAAAACATTATCATCCTTAATTTTTAGGCCGACTTTTTATACTTTATCTGCTGAAATTGGCTCAAGTGGTTACAATTATTCAGATTTAGCTAAAAAAAGAGAGGATCAGAATGTATTGTTAATATGACATTGAACCCCAGAATTAATGCTAGTTTCCTTCTACTATATAACAGGTAGGACATCGAACTTACCAGAATCTCAAGACAATCAGGCCTAACATGGCATTGTTAGGGCAGCTTTTCCTGAATAAGAGCATGAGCTGGTCAGATTTCCAAGCAGCAGTAATTGAAGGCCATAGAAACAGGCAAGGGCAACTCAGAACACGAAACCTGAAACAGTCAATATATACATATCCTGCACCGGATTGCATGTGTCATGCTTAAGTTGTTAGCCTGAAAAAATGGAAGTGTGCTATTTGTCATATAATTTGTCATTGCATTGATTGTTCATGGTTCTTAATGGTTAAAATAAGATGCACCATCGCCCCCTGGTTTCTCCTATGTGTAGAGTGATCACATTTTACTACGTCTTGATTTTAGTGGGAAGGTAGTATCAGTTTGTATTTGTCTTTGTTCTGGATACAAAATATACAGTTCGTGAAAACCACTCAGTGTAGCATATGATATAATGTAATATATGATTCAAATTAAAAAAATTGTCGGCTCATCTTAATAAAGTCAGATATATCAATACAGTATATGCTTTCATGCGTGGACGAGTGTGTTTTTCATGGACTACTATGAAAGGGAAACTACATGGATTTTTTTTTCTTCATTTTGAAAATTTAAGTTTGATGGCAGAGGTTAATTCTTCCTGAAAATTATTGTGCTGTTGATAGAATTTGCTAATCCGTCGCCTTTTTGGCTGCAAAATGCTCCTTCACCTAGCTCCCCTTGTATTCCTTGATTACAAGAACTAGCAAGTACATTGTGAAAAAACTGACCAAGACATGGCTAAGTTACACAATCAATGTCCTGTACTATACTTGAAAAAGAGTGTCCCTATTTTCTGATATTTCAAGTTCTTGTCCGAATATTCTGTACAGGCTCATATATCACACTTGGAGGAACTTTCTGGTCATTGAATTGGCCATGAATGCACACCTACGGAACTTAGTTGACAATGGATTTAGGATGTTTCCTTTTAATTTAAATATTTATTTGTCTAAAACATTGTGCCCCTCCTTCAGCATAGCTGGTTCTGCATTCTTACAGAACTGGCAGTTCCCGATTCTCTCATCTCGAGCTTCTGATCCAATGACATGAGCTTTTGCTGAAGACCATCTCTATTGTTCTATCCTTGTCTTCCAACATTTTTGCAAGTCCTTCTCTCAATCTGAGCTCATGTTTTAGAAGAGAGATCCTTTTCTTTCTCCATGTCTTTGAGATCCTTTCCCTCCTTCTCATCAGCAAGCTTCTACTGAACCTCCTTGAATTTTGATTTCAGAACCAATAACATCACAGAATATTCAACATTAACTACATTGTCAGAGAATGACAAACTCGTAGCTCCACATTGAGTCCCTTTACAAGCTCTCCTTTACTCTCTTGCTCAGCCCTGCAGGTCCTCCTTTTCTGAACTCCATTCAGCTTCTTTGGATTTGAATTTTGTCGAACAGTCCAAACCTTTGAGCTTGTTCCGAAGCTTTGACATTGAAGAAGAAGAAGTTCCTGCTTCCTGGAATTCTTTGGGGGATAATTTTAACTCCTGATTCTCTTGCTCTAGCCGTCTGACTCTGTATTCCATCTCTTCGAAAAATGGGTGCACAACAAGCAAAATTTGAGACTATTTTCTTATATAGAGAAGAATGATCCCAAGTGTTTGCTAAATTGTTAAACACAGTTGCACAGATATCACATATCCATGATTCAGTTTCAGTACGTACTAGTAGCACTGTTGGAATTATTAAACCACGAATGAAACAAACAAAAGGAAAAAGTATCAAAACTTTCCCTCCATTTTCAAAAACACCTAACCTGGTTGTGAAGTTAGGTTTCAGCCATGACCAAAGGAATGCATGCCCCACTACTGTTAATTAAAGTCGAAGCACAGACAAATTTTTTGAATATATATATATATATATATATATATATATATATATAGATTTTCTCTTATAAGGACTCAAAATAAGGACTCAAAGTAAGGACTGCATTTTTTTTTGTTTTTTTTTTAAAACAACTAAAAAAAATATTTAATATTTTATGGAACTGAAATTTTTTCATAATACAATGTTTTGGGCGTGTTTTGGATACCTATACCAAAAAATGGTGGTTCAGTCTGCACAGACTGTACATACATGTTTTTGTTATACGTACCCAAATCACACTCAAAACACTTTTTTTAAAAAAACTTTCAGTTCCATAAAATATTAAATATTTTTTTTAGTTGTTTTTAAAAAAAAAGCAAAAAAAAACAAAAAAAATGCGGTCTTTACTTTGAGTCCTTATAAGAGAAAACCTCTCTCTCTATATATATATATATATTATGTCATGCGTGTGATCTTTAAATGTGCAATTTGAAAGACTTTGCAAAAATAACAAATTTTGTAATTATTTAAAAGTAAAAAGAATGTTTATTTGATTGAAATTCAGAAACTACAAAAATCATTCAGTCTTGGATTCAACTGGGCTGAATAGTAAGGGTGTTTTGGTTATTAAATATGTCCTATATTTGGGCTTTAAACCACAGCCGAAGCCTTGTATAATTAATGGTTTCTCAAATGGAGATTTTAGTCCTCTAGTTGGGCTTGAAAGCACAGCCCAAGCCTTCTGTAATCAATGGGTTTCCAGTTTGTTTGTAGCTAAAATCATCAGCAGACTGAACGTCCACTTCTATCTTTTGGGTTTTGTCTTGTCTTTTCACCAGTAATATCAAAATATATGATTACTAATAGTAATATTAACCTATTATGCTTTAACTTTTTGTCTAAAGTGGTGACTGCTGGCTTCCAATGCTACAAGTTTTCTTATATTTTAATTTGGATTTTTAATCAATTGATATATTATTTGAAAATTCAGACGCAACACTACCTCCGTTCCAAATTATTTGATCGTTGTTAATTTTTAAAAGTCAATTTATGATATTTTTAAACTCAAAATTAGGACGACTTATTAAAAATTATAAAATAATAAAACTTACAATAAATAATACTTTACAGAAAATTTACAATATTTATCATTTTATTAAATGAGTTATTTTCATTTGGTGAAATTCAATACATCCTCTTAAAATGATATATATATATATATATATATATATATATATATATATATATATATATATATTGTCATTTGGTGGCTTAAGTCACATGCAAATACTAAAAGTGGGTGCGATCATATTAACACTAAAAATCTATACATATTGAGTGGCATTTGGCCCAGTGGTAAAATGAAGTTGGGAGTAAGATAATTGGCATTTCAAGGAAATAGTTTGTGAGTTTAAAAAATTATTAATATATTTATAAAAAAAAAAAAAAAAAAAAAAAACTCCAAGTGGAGGAAGTAGGAAGAAAAGCTAGCATAGACAAACCTCATGGTCAGTGCAACTGGCCATCATACAAAACTTTTGACCAAATTTTGATATGCTTAATTTAGCAATCAAGGGTCCCACAAAAGTATGATTATTATATTTTAAGTGTTATGTGTAATTGGTGACAAAGAGCAGTAATTTGTATTATTAGATGACTATAATTAAGTAATGCATCATTGGAAATTATGGTTTTCCCAAACCATACAATTGGTGAGTGGACCCGCGTCATTTGGCTTGTCTTTATCATTACTTTTATATACTAAAAAAACATTTTAGTAAAATATAGATACACAGTAGGGTTTAGTGTTCAATATTCATATATTTTTACTAATTTATAAATTATATTATTACATCTATTTGTATAAAAATCGACATATATTTGTTGCAGTTGGGAACCCTCTAATAAAACAAAACATTATAATGGGCCCAATGAGAATTAAGTTTGAAAAAGATATCGACTATAAGATTGTAAAATGAATCAAATAGTTCGAGTTTAATTTGTACTTATTTGATTAAAAGTTAGATTCGAACTCAACTCGAAATATAAATAATTTAAATTTATTAAAATTCGATAAATTACTCGAACCTCTTCAAATTATAATTTTTAATTAATATTCAAATCATATTTATTTAATTTAAAATTGTAATTAACTCGATAATTAAACAAATTTCAATTAAATTTTATTTTATACTCAATAAATTTTATAATTTTATAAATAAAATTTGAGTAATTCGACTTCGTTTAGGGGGTTAGGCGAATAGGACATGGATCTCCAGCAGGCTGACATTGATCATAAGGCCAACTGCTTAAAACTTGACACACACGCAATGATTGACACACACTCACGTCATTTAAGTCGTCTCATTATCCACAAATCTACGGCCCATATTTTTTCCTTTATTTTATTTTCCCAGGTGTCATTTGTTGGATCCTGATTGGACAATAAATATATCAATTTTTCCCGGACGGTCAATTCAGAGTCTTCCAACCTGAATCGTCAATTTAACCTTCTCCCAAACAGCATTATTCTTATATATATATATATATATATATATATATATATATATATATATATATATTAATGCAAAGGCTATAACACTGATGTCAATTTGAGAGAGAGAGAGAGGGGGGGTGAGAGAGGGTTGGATCATGGGAGGGTTGGAGAGATAGCAAGGTTTTTTACTCATTTTCATTTTCCGACGGAAAAGTTGGGTCATCCGGTGATTACACCGTTGATTCTTCCGGCGAGAATTCTATTTTTTTCACTGGTATCAGTTATCACTGTTTTATTTCGCCAATAACTTCCAGTTCCGGGAAAAGAAATTCCTTTTTTGCAATTGGGTTTGACTCAAGTTTGCGATTTTGAAGAATTTTGTTTAACTTTATGATTAAATCCGGTAGCTTTTGGAGTTAAATTGAGG
Source organism: Panax notoginseng (assembly GCA_016801055.1). Taxonomy (NCBI): domain Eukaryota; kingdom Viridiplantae; phylum Streptophyta; class Magnoliopsida; order Apiales; family Araliaceae; genus Panax; species Panax notoginseng. Next base: position 251,346,979 of record CM029012.1, read on the forward strand.
ACTTTGGGTTATTTGAGCTTGTTTCCTAAGACTGCTTTGAAAAGAGTTTAGTAAATTTATAGTTTTTGATGCTTTTAAATTATGTTATATACTATTTTTTTTTTCTGAGAAAAGCTTTTTGACTTTAATTATTGTTGGGGAGTTGGATTAATGGTAGTTGATTTTTCTTCCTATATCTATGAATTTGTATTTATGTTGTTGGAGTTGACATGATGACATGTTTGTGAAGTACTGTAAGATACTTTTTGTGGGCTCAATATTTAGAATTAGAAGTGGGGGATTGGGAGAAAGTTTAAGAGACTTATGTAAGATGATTTGATGATGCTTTTAAATAGCTTTGTCTTTTCTCAATTATACTTGATGTTTATTGAATCTTTCGTTCAATTTGTTGGGTTGGATTAATTTGATTGATTATTTCCTATTCTGATGGCCACTGCTAAAGGCAGGAACCACTTTCAATTCTACCCATTTTTGGCCTCCAATCCATAGATAGGATTCATCCCATTCTTTTTACTGACTTGTATTTGAAACTATGGCTGTCCCTTTAACTCGTTTCTCGTGGTGGGTGTGGGGTGGGAAAGAGAAAGAGCCTGTGTCTAATGGGTCTCCACTAAATTCTGCTTCTGATTGGGGTTTAGGATTGAGGGAAATGGATTCTGTGAAATTTCCATTTGTGAAGGGGGACAAGATGGCTTCTCCAAGTAGAAAGGTTAAGAAGAAATGGCAGAGTAGGGAAGAAAGGAGAATTGATAAAGAGTATGATGTTGTGTTGGTGCCATCAGATGGTGTTTGTTTGTCAGGTTCTGAATCCGATGATTCGGACTGGTCAATTGGGTGGCTGGAACCACACGCCCCTGATTTACAGAGTGATGAAGAGGTTGATAATAGTTTTGCTGTGCTGGTCCCTTGCTATAGAAATGATGTCAAGGAATCGGAAAAGGAGCCAAATGATCAGCTCTTGACTGCTTTTAAGAATTTTCCAGACGAGTACTCAGATGGTTAGTCTTTTTCTCTCTTTTCAGTTCAAATTATTTTCTTCTCATTTTAGTTCTTGCGCCTTCACTGATTATCTTGGTTTCTTTTTTCTTGTATGATCTGATCCTTGTATGTGTTGAATTGTACTAGTTTGATCTTCAAATTTGAACATACCCTTTGACATTGGCATGACAATAGAGCTGCAGTCATGAGTTCCCTAGTTCTGTTGCTTAGCTTTTGTAAAGTTGTTTTTGGTGTTTGGTCTTGGCATAGTGTAGCAATATTTTTGAGTTCCTGTTTTCAGTCTTTGGGGTTTCCCTTTGTTAGATGATAAGTAGGATTGCAAATTTTCTTTTACTCCAAAGAAAAGAGACCCGTCAACTGTACAGTGAGCAGTTATATTATCATTCAAGCATCTCATTGGTGTTCTATTAGTTTTTTTATTTATTTATGAGAACTATCAAATTGATGCTCAGAATTATGGGGTGTGGTGTATGAGAAAAGGCAATTATGGAACACTCCAACTCTAATTAATGGCTGTAGGAGCCCTGGGATCACTAGATGTCCCTTTTTCTACTCAGTTTTGGGCAACTGCAGCCATTAGCATGTTAAAGTTTGTCTTTTTTAAGCATGGGGTCTTTTAAACATTTTTTTTGGCCTATGATATGTTAAACAATTTGATTATCTCAATGGATCAAATTTTGGTTGTTTAACTACATTTTGTCCTGCATAGCCATATCTCTGCACAGTTTAGCACAACCCTTGTAATTTGTCTATGCTAATACTCTTTCACACTATTTATTGGTAAAAAAAGGAACTCCTTGATATGTACTTTCGCCTAAATTTAAAATATGTTTCTTCTTCCTGATGAAAGTAAAATGTGTTTATAATTATATGCTTATGTTACTCTAAGTTGTAAATCATTCTGAACTTTTTCCTCCTTTTTGTTTGGATATGCAAGAGGGCCAGAAGTACATGCAGCAGTTGCTTTCTTCTCGTCAGAATTTCTAAAGCCTGTGTATATGCTTGGCTCTTGCTCAAGTACTTCATGGCATGATGATTAATCTGACAAATCATGTTCCATGAGTTGGTGTTCAAAGTTGAAGTAATCAAGTAACTAAAAAACATACAAAAGAAAATAAAAAATAAGAATAAGAAAATAGAACAGTGGAAATGTTATCAGCTTCTGCATCAACATTTTGTATAGCAATGTGGACTGCAGACGATCAACATCCATCTAAATAGAGGATTATGCCTATTGGTTGAGAAGCCAGAGTGAACACCCTTGATTTAATGAAACCACGATGAAGGCACATCATCTTACAGTTTTCCAGCACATTATCTTTTGTTTATTGGGTTATAAGGGTTAAGCTTATGTAAAAGCCTTTAAAGGAGGGAAACTTGACATACAATGCAGATTCTTTAGTGTACATTCTGCTACTGTGAATATGTAATACATGTCATGCTTGCTCACTGCAGCTGTAAATAATTCCCTTCTCCCCTCTAAAGGGGTGAATTCATGGGCTGGCTCTTTTTGGTTCCCTGTTATATAATACAATGATCATTCTACTAAACTGTAATTTCGTTTTTGGAGTCTATTATGTTTACCTTCTGAATGTTCTTATTATCTTGCATCTGAAAGCTGAATGTTACTTTTGTGTGTGCGATTTGTAGGAAGCTAGAGATTCGTGTGTTTTCAATATCTTAGTTTGCAGTTACAAACCAATAATGGATGCAGTGACATATGGCACTTGCCAGTTACAGGGGCAAGTCAGAAATAAGGGTGTAAATGAATCGAATTGAGTTGAAGCGAGTATTGAATCTTGTTTAGCTATCTAGTCGAGCCCGATTTCAAATCGAGCCCGAGCAGTTTGAATTTTTCGAATAATATGATCCGAGTATCAATAGAAAATTACAATTTGAAGAAGTTTGAGTAAACTTATCGAACTTTAAAATTTGTTCATATTTGACTCATTTATATTTCTAGTCGAGCTCGAATCGAACTTTTAGTTGAGCGGGTACGAATCGAGACTAAACGGTTTGCTTATTTTACAGTCTTAGCCAGAAAGGTGCCAATTTCTTAGGCATCTTCACCGTCTCATTTTCCCTAATGATTTGAATGGTGGTGAACATGTCATCCCCATCCGATGCTAGAATTAGGATTCTCTATGGTCCAGATTTAAAATGGGTTGGAATGCGACATCATGATAATGATAAGAAATATACAAAGAATGAAGACTCTCCATTTCATTATTTCATTTGAAATGGAGAGGATCTTAGCCCCGATGCTTAAGGTTTCCCATCAAGATAAATTTAGCATTTATCCCTTACACGTGCATGCATGTGATCATTGTGGTGTATGCAGTTCCCAAATGTTGCATTGTCTTTTGTGCTTATATAAGAGTAGCAGAAAAATGAATGATTCTACTCTGTTGGTGAAAATTTTGGTTCTTGTTTCCCCAATTAACATAAACAGAAGGAACATGAAATTAGGCCAGGCCAGGCCAGGCCACCGCTCGTGGGGGTTATTGTCTCATTGGAACCTATAGAGCATGTGAAGTGATGAAATAAGCAATGCGCAAGCTGTGACACAACATGTGGCCCTTGCAACTTACGTGTAGAGTAATGAATAAGGGTGAATAGGTTAGGTGAGTGAGTTTTTGTTCTTGGTTGCTAAAGGGAAATTAGGCCTTTCAGTTTCATATTGTTTTTGTTTACTTTCCTATCCGGCTATAATCTTTTCTTGGCCTCCCTTCACAACCATGCATGCATGTAAAAGTTAGGATTTTACAAATTTAGCTGCTTCATTTAATTTATTTTATTTTATTAATAAGAGCGGAGTTGTCATAATAATTTATGCTAAAAAACACAAACATTGTCTTTTTTTTTTCATCTTAAAATTTTATATTAAGAATAATTACTAAAAAGATTATCTTAATTTATATATGTCCTCACTCCTCATCAAATCATAATGCCAAAAAAATATAAATAAGAAGTCCAATAAAATTCTTATTTAGGTATATATTTATATTTATACACAAGTATATAATACTAATAATTTAAAGGGTGGTACGATAGTTTCGCGGGAGAAAGGAGCTCCCAACCATGAACCTCTATAATGAGGGGTAGTGTTAGTGCCCTTCACATCCATTCTTTCTCTCTTTCTTGCATTGTTTCCTGCATGTGGCACATCTTTTTCTAAAAGGAAACTTCGTTTTTTAAAAATAAAATAAAAAATAAATCTAAATTAATAGCTCTTCAGATTGTTTAATACTCTCTGTAAATCTCTTTCTTCATGGGCTCAGATTGGATTCCTGCAGTTGTTTAGGGGGAGAAATATATATACATAATTTCCATATTTTTTTTCTTTTTTTCTTGTCTACAGAAAGAAAGAGAGAGAAAAAAAGAGGAAAAAAACAAACAAAAAACAGATCAACAAGTTGAGCAGAGAGATGTTACAGAGAGCTGCAAGCAATGCATATTCCTGGTGGTGGGCTAGTCACATTAGAACTAAGCAATCCAAATGGCTCGAACAAAGCCTCCAAGGTTTTCATTCTTAACTTCATCTATTTTTATATATATATATATATATATATATATATATATATATATATATATATATATGTGTGTGTGTGTGTGTGTGTGTGTGTGTGTGTGTGTGTGTGTGTGTGTGTGTGTATGTATATATGCATATATGATCATTGTTTATCTTAATTCTAATTCCATGCTGAATCAGAATTTTCCTGATAAATTCTGTTCAAGTGCTCTGTGATATTCATCTTCCAGTTGATTGTTGATTCATGCATCCATATAGATTCAAAAGTGTTTTTTTTGTTGGTTATTTGTCTTTCTATTGACTAAAATTACAGATACATTATTGGTCATATGTAGATTGTATATTGGTCTATTGACTATATAATCTGAAATTGTGAATTTAATTTGAATATCGATGGATTATGATATAATTTTATAGGTGAAGATACAGTGTTTGAATTAAAGCATACTCCCTGTTTGTATATAATAAAAAAGCTGTCCCTTTTTCTGAATTTTGTTTTTTAAGATTATAGAAATTGTAGCTTCTAATTTCAATGTAATTGCCACCTTCATATCTGGTTATTAAAAAAGAATGTGGGAACGACTTGCATATTAAGTTCAATCAAAATGTAGAAAACAATAAAGAACAAAAACAAATCCAGATATTTGTGAAAATTTAATAAAAGCCCAGTTTTTCTAAAATAAAAATCATCTTCCTACCTTTGATATTAAAATCATTCAACAAGTTCACCGAGTTGTTTAATATTGTAGACATGGAAGAGAAGGTGGAATATACCCTTAAGCTCATTCAAGAAGATGGAGACTCCTTTGCAAAACGTGCAGAAATGTACTACAAAAAAAGACCAGAGCTTATACAGTTCGTCGAAGAATCTTATCGGGCTTTTCGAGCCTTGGCAGAACGATACGACAGCTTATCGACAGAGCTACAGAATGCCAACACCACCATTGCTAGTTGCTTTCCAGAGCAAGTCCAGTTTGCAATGGATGACGAAGATGATTATAATTCTCCCATACCTCAAAAGAAATTTCCACAAGGGTCAGCTCCAAATCTCCCAAAAATCCCACCACAGGTTCCAAATAAAGCTTTAAGGGGCATCATATCCAACGCCTCGAAGAAACTGCAAGCCAAGAAGAAACCAGCATATGCTAAGATGAAGCCTAATAAATCTGGCTTGACGAAAAGTGAGGCGGTTGAAGAGATTGACAAGCTTCAGAGAGATATTCTGGCCTTGCAGACTGTGAAGGAGTTTGTGAAGAGCTCTTACGAAACTGGGCTTTCTAAGTACCGGGGGATTGAGAATGAAATCAAGGAAAAGCAAGAAAAAGTTGGCAGATTGGAAGATGAGTTTGGTGGTGTAGGCTCGGTGATTGAGGATAATGATGCGCGGACTTTAATGGCTGAAGCAGCATTGAAGTCGTGCCAGGAGACGTTGGCGCAGCTGCAGGATAAGCAAGAGAAATCCGCGGACCAAGCAAAAGGAGAGAGCAAAAAGATTGAGGAAGCTCGTCGAAGACTTAAGTCACTCAAGCAGGAGTTTCTCCCTGATGAAACTACTTGTGATGAAACAGTGGATGAGAACTTTGATCACGAGATATTAGGGGAAGAGTTGAAAGGCTTTAACATAGATGGGATTGGGCCCGAGGGACAGAAACTGGAGATACTACGGGGGAAGATCAAAGAAAAACTTGAGGCGGGGTCCAATGGATCGCTCACGGTGACAGAACTGGCTGAGAAGATTGATAATCTTGTGAATAAGGTTATCAGCCTAGAAAGTTCAGTTTCTTCGCAGACTGCTCTTATTGACAGGTTAAGAACAGACTCTGATGATCTTCAGACACAAATCCGAGGCTTGGAAGATGACAAGGCAAGTCTGGTAGACGGCACTCACAATTTGAGCAATAGGGTGAAGGTATTGGAAGAAAAATTACGACGACTTCAGAGTTTAAACCAGAATGTTGTAACTCAAAATACTAGCCTCCAAACGCATTTTAGTGAAGCTCATTATAGTCTTGATCAACTGTCGGAGAAACTTCAAAGCGTGAAACCAGACGAAGAGGGCGAGGTTACAGGTTCCAATATTGAAGGAAAATCACAAGAAGGGTTGGATGATAAAAACAAGGGAAAAGGTAATTACAGTGCGGTAAGCTCCAGAATTTCAAGAACAGAAGAAAAAATGGATGAAACTGAGCAGAATATCAGCGCATCGCCTGTTAAGAGTCAAAAGGGAGAAGACAAAGAATCTCATGGGAAATCTGAAACAAGTCGGTTCGAAAAACAACAGGACAAGGCTGAGAAGAAGGAAGGTTCGTCCCAAACTACAGAGAAGCCTACCAATGTTGATCCACAAAAGGCAGAGGAAGGGAAAGATAAAGAGCCTGAAGAGGAGCTAAACTGGCAGCAGATTCTTTTGAATGGGTTGGAAGATAAAGAAAAGATTCTAATGAAAGAATACACTACAATTCTCAGGAATTATAAAGAAATCAAGAAGAAGCTGACTGACGAGGAGAAGAAAAATGATGCCCTCTTTGAAACAGCAGTTCAAGTACGAGAACTGAAAAATGCTGTTGCCAAGAAGGACCAAGAGATTCAATCTTTACGTAATAAACTGAACCCTGAGCAAGCAAAATCTGGAGATGCACCTGAGGCAAAAGACGCGGCTGAAAGTGAAGATTTATGTCGGCCTCGAACAGAGGAAGACGAGGAAGAAATCAAGTTATTGATTAATCAACCTCAAACCATGTCACCTGTGGAGGAAAAGCTCAGGGGTAAGATTGATGGAATACTAGACGAGAATCTGGATTTCTGGTTAAGGTTTAGTACTACATTCCATCAAGTACAGAAATTCAGAACTGAGATCCAAGATTTGCAGGCTGAAATAACAAAATTTAAGACACCAAAAGAAGTAAAGAAGCAAGAGGGAAAGTCAAACACATCAATGTTTACAACTTCAGATGTCAAGTCAGACCTTAAATCAGATGTTCGGGCAGTTTACAAGCACCTTAGCGAGATAAAGACTGAATTAAAAGTGTGGTTAGAACAAAGCGAGTCACTGAAAGATGAAATGCATCACAGGTTCTCGTCCTTGTGCACCATCCAAGAAGCAATAACAGCGGCCTTGAAGGAGGGCGTTGAGGAAGACGAGATCACGTTCACAAGTCATCAAGCTGCAAAGTTCCAAGGTGAGGTTTTGAACATGAAGCAAGAAAACAACAAGGTAAATGATGAATTGCTAGCAGCTATAGATCATGTAACTAGTCTTCGAAGCGAAACCGAGAAGACTCTAGCAAAGTTAGATGAGGACTTTGGACTTACAGAATCAAAACCAACATTGAGGAGTAATACTCGGCCTCGGATTCCTTTACGCTCATTTATCTTTGGGGTTAAAGAAAAGAAGAAGAAGCAATCAATCCTTTCTTACATGCATCATAACAGAAAATATACATCATGATCCGAGCGCTGGCCTTCATATGTAATTTTTTCTTGATTGGTTGGCTTTTCTTCTTCACTTTTATCTTTTGAAGTATTTCTAGGGCGAGGGTGAACGAAGAAGAGGTCTTGTAGATGAAATCTAGGTAGAGAACAAATGGTATTTGTGTTACTTCTCCCTTAGAAGATTAGGCAAGTAAGTTTATTTTTGAAGTACACATTTATTTTCATAGATCAATATTCCTCTGCGCCATGTTTGAGTAAATTCATCAATTCCAGCAGAAACATTTTCATGTGTATTATGTCTCCTCAAACCATTAATAATGTAATCAAGACTCTTTATACAAAGAAAGATCAACCAAATTACGAGGTAGTATGATTTTACTAAGATATTTGGAGACCAACATAAAGATATTATTAGAGTATTAAATGCAAATCAGGGTTGTTCTGAGCTTCTGTTGCTCCAGTGACCCTGTGAGGAACTACTTATCTACAATCCTGAAGCTATGATCTTTGGAATCATAACTAATGACTCTGTGTAATCCCTAAAAACCTTGTATTTGATTCTCTAAAAGTTCTAAGGATCACCTGGTCTTCAAAGATCTTAACGACAAGGTATACTTACCTAATGGTTGTTAAGTTCCAAGACCAAGAAAAAAATATCTTTTTAATAATTTATGTGTATATAATTCGGCGAAAACTAGGACGCAATAATAGCAATTACATACAGAAGCGACTCAACTCACAAGAAAAATCTGACCAATCAAAAGTACATATTTTCAAAGGTTTACAAGAAACTTAGATAATTTGTTCCTTATTGGGCTATGCAGGATTCTGCTGTGGTTGATATAGCATACCATGTCAACCACAACATTATTATTGTGCCATGAGCAAGTATATATAGTTTGAAACAAAATAAAAGCATAAATGAACTAACAGTCGCTACATCTTCTGCATATTCACAGGCTAGGATTCCAAAAACCACAGGCAGCTTTAAGCTCATAGCTCCTCCAGTGAATCAAATGACACTTCAGACACCACCTTGGCTCCCCTGCCTCTTGCCATGTAAAGACCTATGTGATGCATCAATTCCTGCAACAGAGAAACAAGACATTACTGCTTAGTATTAATGTAATTGGAATTATTGCATCTGACACCAGGACATATTTTACTATGTTTGCACCTTCATTTTAATGCAACAAGGACCAAGAAGAAAAACATTAAATAACATAAGCAAAAACAAAAATTAAACCTTTCTTATGTTTATAATTTTGTAGAAGTTTAGTTATCAATCTGAATGAGTACTCAAATTTAACCTATTCAGATTTTCAATTTTACCTATAAAAAAATAGGATTCCAAACTGTTTTCCTGAGAATAATATTTAAAAGGTGATCAATAGTTCTAGTTCTAGAAACTCAAGGGTTAAGTCTGACAGGCTCCTTTCGCTTCAAAAGTACAAATACATTAAACTTGTGTGTCCTTAGTTTTCTACTTTTCCTCTTAGATTTTAGATCTATATATGACAGCTAACCTTTCTTCTTGTAGAACATGTTCTCAAATTAAGGAAGGTATCACGGTAACTATTTTCTCAGTTCAACTGCTAGACTTGCAAAGTTACATCAACCATTTTCTTCATGCTACTTAATTTTGATTTTCATTCAACTTCTAACAATTCTAGTTCAGATTGATACATACTCTATACTCATTAAATGGCAGCATAACATAAAAAAATACCGACCCTAAGAATTTTCTCTACTTACTCTGGTGCTAGTACCGGTCATTCTACTAAATATATTTGATTATGCTTGTTCATGCATGTTGTTTATCATTTGACAGTTCCACCAAAGCACTGACAAGCAGTAACATGCATTAAACTTCAGTTGTAACTGCTTCAAGTAAATGAATCTACATAATCCAACTTAAGCTACAGTGACCAAACCAAAGGGAATGGTTAAAGTAAGAATAAGACCATGGCTACTAATATACTAACATTGTTTTACAGAAGGATGAGGTCGTGATACCCAAACTAACAAAACTACTAGCTTTCCCAATATGTTATAGTGAGATTTCATATCGATTGGAAAAGAGAAAATTTAATATTAGCCATTTAACCTAATCACAACATACCAACATACAATCACAGCATACCAAAAAATGTATGTACTGAAATAATCACATACCTGTGGGTGAGCTAGAGCACCTTTAATGCTCCTGGATACATGAACCGGAAGATCAGAAGTAGCACATCCACGGGAATACACAACCACATCCTCTAGAGGGGAGAGAAAACCACGATTTCTAGCAGATAGTGTAGAACACACAAAATCTAGAACACATACATCCGTGCATATACCTACAACCAACACCTAGCGGGAAAAAATAGATAATTACTTGCAAGGAAAAATTATTATACAAATGCTTATATCTTATTTTTGGGATAGAACATAATCTAACTGTATATGAACTCAATCAAAGAGTCAATGGAACAGTGAAATTAGAGCTAAAGATGTTCTGTTGGAATACAAGAAATACTTACCACTTTTATCTTATTTGTTTTTACCCAGTTTACGAAGACATTCGACCCATCTTTCTCCAATGAACCAAGGAAACCATCAATGCAGTCCTTGCATCGAAGTGTTACATTTGATTCATTCTCTAACCATTGCAAAGCTGCAATGTAGGAAAAGAACAGCATGAGAGACTGAAAACATTACTAAGTTGTCAACTGCTAAATTAAGTCACAACCAGTATATCCGCTAATTTTCAGCAACTAAATGAACTGATGCACAGGATAAAACATACCAGGAACTAATTTCGATTCATCTGTTCCGGCTATACAGTGAGGAGGGTATGGGTGCTCAGGGATATCGGGATGATGAGAATCAAGGAAAGCAAACACAGGCCATTTCTTTTCACGGAACAATCTAGAAAGCCGCACACACTCATCAACCATACCAGAAATTTGTTTATCGGGTACACTCGGAGCCTTTGCAAAAAGTTATTCAACATTAAGATTATAAAATTATATGATATTACTATATCCTTATAATAATATACAAACGGAATCAATAATAAGTGAGAGAAAGCATGCAAATCAAATCAAAATTGTTGGTCTAACAAGAGAGAAGAAAAGGAGAAAATGCAGTATGTGGTCACTAAAAGCAGCAATTAACATGACAAATAAAACAAAGGTATAACTAGAATATTCATAATGTTAAATGCAATGACAAACAGTAAACAGCTCAAAACAGGTGGAACCTTTGCAGCCCACAACAGAACATGAAATGGACACTTTCATTAATTTTTAATTCGTAAATTGAGAGCTTAGAAAATACTCCTAATAATTTATCAAAAGTTAGCCTAAGTAATTATATTGGGATCAGGATTTCAGTTTTTTTTTTTGTGCGTGTCGGGCCTCGAGTCATGACAAATTCTAAAATGCTTAAATATAAGTTATTTATTTTCCTTCATTGTTAATACCTACTAGATGCTGTGAAACTTCCCTTTGAAAAAAATAGAAATTATATCTTGTAATATTTGCTATTTTTCCTGTGATTGAGGACTAAAAACAAGAAACACAAAAACTACAGGAATTACTAACTAACGTGGCTGCTATTTTTATATCCCCTTAGGTTTCGTAATCTATACACTTTTCCTTCCTCCAAGGCAAAATACTAAAAATCAAAACATATAAGGAATAAATAATAAATACTAGCCCATCAGGTAAGCTAATAGAGGTAGATAAAGAGGAAATTACCAAATTGCCAGCACCGACGGTGCAGAAGCCATTAACGACGTCGACGAGAACGAGACCAGTATTGACGTCTCCGGTAAAGAAAAAAGACTCCGGTTCAACGGGAAGCTCATTCTTCAACAAATCAATCGTATGAGAGGCCATTTTTAATTCCAATACCATAAGAAAGAGTAAGTTGGATATAAAAGACTTGACTTTCTCTCTCTACAATATCACTCTTTTTCTCTCTCCTCTGGAATCAGTTGGTTGGAGCCCGGAGAAAAAGATCCAAAAAGAGAAGGGAAAGGGACGCGAATGTGAATCTCCTCACCCCTAACAGGCTGCTGTATGAACGACACCGTTTAGAAATCTACCTTTTTAGCACAGATTAGAATTAGGAAAAATTTTACGGACATAAAAATAAAATGCGAATGTATTTAAATTTTATTTAATTATATTTTGACATCAATAATAAATAAAAATTTAAATAAATAAAATTTATATATATTTATATTTAATTTTTATATCTGCCTAACAGAGCTCTAAAAATAGATACCTCAAAAGTCAAAAGGATGTTCTTACTTTTGACATCTTTTAAAGATGACTCTTGTTCAAACTTGACTCATTAACAAGCTCGAGCTGAACAAGTCGAGCCGAACCAGACTCGCAGACATACAGTTCGTTTACTGACCTATTTTTGTTAGTTCCAACTTCCCGTGTACTATCAATGAATTTATAAAATGTACGAACTCACGTGCAAAAATACCAAAAACTCAGCCCCATTGTGTGTACAATGCAATGGAATTGTACAATTCATCTTATATTAATTCATTATCAATATAGAGCACACTTGTAACTGCCATGTAACTGTTCAATAAATATATTAGACCACCTTCTTACTTAAAATATTAACCTATTAAGTTGAGGCTCTTTGAATCCTTCAATAACTCTATTCGACTCTAATACTACTCCACCACGCCAGAGTCAAACGTGTCTGAGTAATTTCCTAGAACCATCTTGAGTCCGCTCCACCCGATTCAAATTATTCCGTGCTCCACCCACGAGGCCTGCGAATTCACCCCTGGAGTTGATACTTAGACTCTATTTGCTCCACCCACGAGGCCTGCGATGGAGTTGATACTTGGGCCCATCGAACCATAAGTTTTGATACTATTTGTACGATCTATCCCACATCAATTCATCGTCAATGCAGCGCACACCTGTGTAGACCGACTCAATAAGCATGTTGGACCACTTTCTTACTTAAAATTAAGGATAACCTATTAAGTTGAGGTTATATTATACTTATTAATCCATCTACACTCTTAAAATTATCTAATGTAAGATTCATGTGAAATGTCCTAATAGATTATTACTCTAATAAATACTCATGTATTACAGTTATGTTGTTAGCGTCTCACTTATAGGACGATTCGAGTATTTTATGTAAAGATTCTAAACAAGGACTTTGGATTCAAATAATCAAATGAACCTTAACAAGTGGTTTTAATTTTAAACTGCTCCCCATTATTCAATCATTTAATAGTCAGTCATTGTTTAATAAATGATGATTACAACTTACAAGTAACTGTATAAATAAATTGAGTCGCGTTGAATATTGAGTTGTTCAGATTTGGTTCATAAAATTTATCGAGTATCAAATAAAATTTGACTAAGACTTGTCTAACTATCGAGTCGGATATGATTTCGAATTTGGTTCGAATATCAATTGCAAATTATAATTTAAAGATATTCAAGTAATTTATCAAATTATATATTTCGAGTGGAGCACGAATTGAATTTTTAATCCAACGAACTGTTTTTTTCTCATTTTACCACCTATTGATCTGACGGAGTTGTATTAATTTGGTTCTTATTGTTAACTTTGTTCTTCCAAACAATGGTGGGCACAATACGGCAAGGGGTCATTTGAAAAAAGTAATCCCTCTTTAAAATAGTAACAATAAATATAATTTGACCACTTCAAGATTTGAATCCTTTTTCCAGGGACTTTTCTATGTTTTTATTGAAATTATATTTGGTGATTTTATTTTTTATTTACTATTTTCTCCTTTTCACAATAAAAGAGTCACTTTGTCAATTTATTTTGTTTCGCAAAAAAAAGTTCTCTGTCGATATAAAATGACACAATATCATCAAATTTGTCAGTAAAATTTCATATTATACATCACCACTACTAAACAAACTCATATTTATGCTAAACATAGAACTCAAGTATTTGCAAGTTCCCAGTGTCATTTTTCCTTCTTGGCATCCTGTGGCAGCTGGAGACCCATAAGGCCTAGTAAATTGGTAGCAGGACCAGGGAGTCCTTCTTGAGAAGAAAAGGAATCAAGAAAGCTTTTCACAAGGTTCACATCCACATCTATTGGAGTAAACTCCTCGTCCATGTCTCCTGCAGCAGCATTTGATGTTCCCTGCAGTAAAGTTTATGCAAAACATCACGAGTATTAGAACCAAGGATGAAATAGAACAAGTTAAATGCTGAAATGACACACAAATGTCTACAAAGCCTAGAATAAAAAAAACACTATGGTTATTCACTAAAATGCCAGCTTTATGATAAGCATTCATTACGCCATCCATTTTCTCTTTCAGATGATGGAACAAGTTGGCATAAGAAAAGTAGCCAACACTAATTCTGGGCAAGCTGAATATAATTGAAATATTTTAGAAGATAGAGAAGAAAAAAGGTTGAAGAAAACAAATTTAATGATTTTATATAACTAACCTCCTCTTTCTTTACAGCCTGCTCATTTGCACGGACAAAGCTTCTGTTGAGTGTTGTGGTCTTTAGTTCTTCACTCAGAGCATCAGAATAGGAACCCATGAAAGAATCCCCTACTTCATTATCCGCAGAAGGCTCCATATCATCACTCTCATAATCGGAGTCATCTGCTCATATACATTATCTTACACTGTTACCCTTTCATTTCAATACTTCAAAGATAAGAGTAGTAACTCGCATGCAATTATATTGACGTAGCCTGGATGCAAATTTTTATAGGGATAGCTTCAGTATATAAGGCCACAGATCCCAAATGAAATCTTTATCACCGACTTTAAGCTTTCCACAGAATTTGGCTTCCTTTAAAGGAAAGGCTGGATATTACTGGTACCTATGTAATTAATTTTTACAGTCTCATTTTTCCATGGTATGGCTATTAATCTAGTTAAGAGTGAGTCAAGACACTAAAAATTTATCAGCAAGTACAGACTAGGATAACAGCAAGCAAGCAAGAAGATGAAGGAAATATTGATCTCCATATTTAATCTAAATATATTGACCCGAGTCATCGAACTGGAAATCACACTTAGATATCAGTATCTCTAAATTGGGGGAAAGAAATCGAGTTCTCGAAGCGTACATGTACTTGAGTTTTCTTTTTCCTTTTTTTCCTTTTGACTAATCATGTATTTATGCCCCAACAATGTAGAACTTGGTCTTTTCTATTTTTTAAGATAGAATAAAATACCATGAGAAAGAAATCATCATCAAAAGAAAAATTTATTGATACGAATAGGCATCAAGTGATATAGAAATCATGCCACAGAATGTAATGAAAATAATCCTAGTTCTTACCAAAATCCATGTCTGAGGAGGAACCTTCTTCAATATCAACATCACTACCAGTAAATTCAGAACCAGGAACTTTCATTACCGACTCTATGTCTTTCATGAAACGCTCCGCATCAAAATCCACATCTTTAAGGTTTCTTCAAGAAGAAAGCAACAAAATGCATCACTTATTAATATTAGCATGTACCGCAATAATATTAGAATAAAGATAAACAGAGTCTGAAAAAACAGGTTCGCCTATCATACCAATGAAAATTTTCACTTCTATGGAAACTAAAACTACATTAACCAAAGACTTCACACTTGAGGTGGTCAAAATCTGATTCATGTACAGTTATACTCCTAAGACCCATCAGCTTCTTTAACAAAACTAATACTTTGTAAATAACTTTTTTTCGCTAAACGTCAAATAATAAGAAGTTGAGGGATATTTATTTCTGCTATAATCAATGAAAAACCGATTGACTTGTGGATACATGTAGACTAACCTGTTCTCTGGAACCTCTGCTCCCTCATAACTAGACATTTTTTGAACAAATGCTTGCATAGATTTTGCGATCTCCCCAAGACCATAATCTTCACCAGATGAGAGAACAGCATCCTGTTGCTCTTTTGATTTCTGTTTCTTTTTATCTTTCAAGTTATAAAGTTCCATCTCCTTCTCCCTCTCAAAAAGAGCAGCATTTAACTCATCCTCCCCATTGTAGAGCCAAGAATCATCATCCGAAGGGAGGAGCTCCTGACCCTTGAAATTATCAGCTGAACAGGGAAGAGCAAGAATTTCATCTATGCGCCTTACTGGAGCACTCAAAATATCACTGTAACAACAGTAACATCTCAGCATTGATAGAAGTATATATATAAAAACACCGGTAATAGTGCCATCAAAATGGAAAACTGCTAGCAACAGTAGACAAAGCAGTTATATCACAAGTAAAATAGTTATAAAGGCGGAATTAACAAGGAGTGCAGACAATTAAAAGCAGAAGTATGCCATAACGTTCAGCTGTTTCACCTGGAAAAGGAAGGGGGCATGCGAAGAGGTGTTCAGGAAAAGAATAGCATGGGAACAGGGAATTACTTAATGTTCTTGGTGCATTTGATTGTCTCAAGAACATATAAAAAGTAAAGAATATCAGAGCTGTATTAGGCTAGAACCACGCCCCATACTAATCTATAAGGTGACATCAAAAACTATTTATATCACAACGTTCACAGCTAAGCTAACTGAGCTGCAACTATGAGCAACAACTTGTGTTTTCAATTGCTACATGTGTGCACTGGAATTGATTAAATGCATATTCCAGATAAATTGAGCTAAACTCAAACTTTTTAAGCGAGTTTTCCAAATGTCTTATGGTCATTGGTCATCAAAATTCAAAGGGGGACTAATGGAGTACTCCAATTCACAGTCTGAACTAAAACAAGTTACATAAACTGTAAATTAGAAAGAAAAAAAAAAACCATATAGCATACCTTGCTCTAGAATGCAAAGAACTGTTCCTGTAATACTCTTCAGCGTTCTCCATTAATCCCCAGTACTCCTTTGACCCAGGAAGCAACCCTCTGAAATAACCACTCTTCTCCAAGCTCTCCCTAAATGCCTCCCACGTACTCCCTTTCCCCTCTGCCCCCTCCCTTTTCCTCAGCTGATAAATCATCTCAAACCCACAAGCAATCTTCATCCCTAACTCGGCCTCAGCATATCCTCCCTCACTCCTACCCGGCATTGGATAACACTTGGGTGCCTGAAACGTCTGCTGCATTAACTGCCCATACATTGCCCTTGACATTTTAGCCAACACCTCAACAAAATCCTCCCCACTCCCATTTGGCAAAAACCCATTCATTTTAGCAGCATATTTCATCGAATCAATATCTCTATCATAAAACCCCTCTACAGCTAAAGAAATCAAACAAGGCTCGTGCTTTAATATCTGTGCCACTGAAACCGGAACCCTGACCCTAACTTTATGAATATTTCGGTCCGGTCTTTCTGAAAAGCCTTTGATTCGGTTTTTAATTGATAACTGGACCGCATCTGCAGCTATGGATTTGCTTTCTTCTGAATTTATAAGGAATGACAGTGAATTCAAGAGCGTGGGAGTGGAGGGGTAGTGGGATTTTGGGATAATACAGAGATTACCGTGGCGAATGAAGACACGGTTAGTGCTATTGTTAGGATTCAGCCAGCGGGGGAGGTGGAAAGCGGCTTCAATGAGGAGAAACTCACCGTCGGTGTCCCAAATGCGGATAGAGAGATCAGGGAATTGCCGCGAAATTTCAAAAAGGAGGAATACTACGAGCCATTCGTCTTCCTGGTTATCGCCGTAACGGAGCTTGCCGTGGAGATGGAGGATTTGGTCGGCGGATGAGGGAGAGAGTGTGAAGGGCTCGTGTTGCCAGATATAGTTGGAGGTGTGAGGAGAGAGAAAATGGAGGATTTCGAGGTGGAGCGATTGAAGCTGAGCGGTGGAGCTAGGGTTTGGGGATTGGGTGGGAATGGAGAAGTCCGGTAAGATAGAGAAGAATACGGTGTCGTCTGGTAGTCTAGAGAAGCTCTTCTGAGAAAAAATTGAGGAGGAGGAAGAAGGGTCGGTCTCTTCTGCCATTGCTCTGCTTAGTTCTTCTTCTGAGTGTGCCTGCCTGCTAAAATTTTCGACTTTCCTTTGGACAGTTGGAGGGTTCTAGAGGGGTTTTAAATGGACCAAGGCGGTTTGGTTTGGATCCGGAATTGGTTAGAGTTGGTTGAATATATTTACAAAATATATAAAATTATGTGCGTCGTACCAATATGTATTAGATTGTATGTGAATAATTTTATATGATAATAATATTACTTACGGGATAAATTAATTTTTGGTACCTGTACTGGGACAAGACTTAAAATTTAGTACCCGAAATAAAAAAAATTACAAATTGGTAATTGCACTTATACTTTGTTAAACATTAGGGACACGACTTATAATTTGGGACCCGAAGTGAAAAAAGTTACAAATTAATGATTGTACTCAAAAAATGTTACACTTCGGTAAACAGTAGGGTTTCATCTTTATTCTGTTTGAAAATTAGGGTTCTCTTCTTCTGTCCTTCTTATTCTCTCATTCTTCTTGTCTCGATTCTCCATTGATTACTGGTTCTCATATATTTATTAAAGGGTTTTCAGTGTTTAATTGAAAGGATGAGCTCTTCTTGGAGTGGAATCGTAAATAAAATCGGGGAAGAAGATTGTAGTTCATGTAACAAAAATAAATGGATTACATCAGAGTTCACAAGTCGGTGCCCACTGTGGAACAATGGTGCGAATGTGGGAGGCAAGAAAAGATGGAACAAAACATCGAGGACCTTATTCACGTCGACTTTGCTTCTATCTCTGTATGTGTTGTCTCTCCCGTTTGATCAATTTTAACGATTATTTAAAAATTAGAAAGTACAAGCACCAGGTTACAATTTTTTTTGAGTACAATCATTATTTTGTAATTTTTTTCATTTTGAGTACCAAATTGTAAGTCGTGTCCCAGTACAGATACTAAATATTGATTTATCCCTATTACTTACTATCACATAAAATCGCTCACATATATTCACATATATATTGGTATGACCCACATGATTTGCTCTACACGTGGACCATATCAATATGCATGTGAGTGTATGTGAGTAGTATGTGAGCGATTTTTATGTGATAGTAGACTTATTATTTATCTAGTAACATCTGGTTTTTTTATTCAAAAAAAAACCAATTTAGAAAACCAAAGAATAATAAAATTATAAACTGTTACAAATGATAACTAATAATAATAAAATTATAATATGTTATAAATGATAAAAAATTTACAAAAATATTGGAAAGAACTCAAAATATTTTAAATAAATATGGATGAATTTTTAAAATATCATAGGTAAATTTAATCAATGAAAATAATTCTCAAAAACGAGAAAAATAGAACTTCAAAAATTAAAAAATAAAATTTCATAAAAGATGATAAAGAAACTCTCACACAAAAATGATAAAAATTTGTTTAATTTTAGTGAATGAAGATCTCATAAGATAGAATATTAAATAAATTAAAGAAAAGTCTTAAAAGGTTTCTATCTTAACAATAAAATAAGGTTAAGAGCGTAGTTGACATAAATGAAGAATGAAGTTAAACTACATAATTCTACTATGGATGTTATTTTATAAAACAAAATACTAGTATCATTTATTACATGCTAAGAAAGTACATAAATAAAATCACAACGTCTAAATATCTTCCCCTCAACTTTAGTGGGGTTAAATATTTTTTAGGTCACTCTACTATAGTTCGATTTATAAATAAGTTATTGAATTTTTTTTTCTTACAGTCAACTCATTAAACTTTAGTTTACTAACACAAAGTTATAAAAACCGTTAAGTCAAGGTTGACTTAACGGAAATGATGATGTGACAGCTGACTTGTTTAAAAAAAAGCCTATGTGGTAGTTAGTATGCGACGTGGCAGTGAATATGTAGATTTGGATGAAAATTTTTATGGAAAAATAGAAAAAAATATTTTAAAGTATACTATAAAATATAAAAATATCCAAAAAACAAGAAAATAAATAAATACAAATAATTATTTTTAATAAAAATTTAAAAACGCAATTTTTTTTATTTTTTATTAAAAAAATTAAAACGCATATTTTTTTTAATAAAAATAATTGTTTTTTTTTATTTTTATGAAAAAAAATAATTAAAACTACAGTTTTTTTAATAAAAATAAATATTTTTAATAAAAATAAAAAAAATGCAGTTTTTTTTAATAAAAATAAAAAAAATGTAGTTTTTTTTAATAATAAAAATGCAGTTTTTAAAAAAAACAGCGTTTTTTAATAAAAGAATTTTTTTTATATAAAATGCGTTTTTTATTACATTTTCTTTTATTAAAAAACTGCATTTTATTACGTTTTTAATAAAAATAATTATTTATAAATAAAAACTTCATGTTAAAAACTGCAGTTTTTTTTATTTTTTTATAAAATGCGTTAAAAACCGCATGTTAAAAACACAATTTTTAAATTTTTTTTTTATATAAAATGCGTTAAAAACTGCATGTTAAAACAGTTTTAAAAAAAAATTATTTTTTTATAACATGCGTTAAAAACGCAAGTTTTATAATTTTTTTTTAATAAAATGCGTTAAAAACTGCATGTTAAAACAGTTTTTTTAAATTTTTTTTTATTTTATAAAATGCAGTTTTTAAAGTAATAAATAATTATTTTTATTAAAAACGTAAAAAAATGCAGTTTTTTAATAAAAGAAAACGTAATAAAAAACGCATTTTATAAAAAAAAATCTTTTATTAAAAAACGCTGCATTTTTTAAAAACTGCATTTTTAATATTAAAAAAAAACTACATTTTTATTAATTAAAAAAAACTGCATTTTTTTTATTTTTATTAAAAAAAACTGTACTTTTTTAAAAAAAATTCATAAAAATAAAAAAAACCAATTATTTTTATTAAAAAAAATGCTTTTTAATATTTTTTAATAAAAAAAAATGTGTTTTTAAATTTTTATTAAAAATAATTATTTGTATTTATTTATTTATTTTCTTGTTTTTTTGGACAATTTTTATAATTTATATTATACTTTAAAATATTTTTTTTCCATTTTTTCATAAAAAATTTCATCCAAATTCACATTTTCACTGCCACGTCACATATTAACTGCCACATAGGCTTTTGTTTAGACAAGTCAGCTGTCACATCATCATTTCCGTTAAGTCAATCTTGACTTAACAATTTTTGTAACTTTGTATTAGTAAACTAAAATTTAGTGAGTTAACTGTAAAAAAAAAAATTTAATGATCTATTTATAAGTCAACCTACGGTAAAGTGACCTAGAAAATATTTAACCCCAACTTTAGTCGGTACCATCCAACATTATAACTTTACTGGGCAATAATATAGTCCTCCTCCCTCCCTCCCTCCGTCCCTCCTAAATATAAATATAAATATAATTTAATTTTTTAAAGTCAAATTGGTGTATTTTTAAATTAATATAATTCATTTCACCTGTGAAAATAATTAGTTACAAATTTTAGATAGCTTATAATTTTATTATTTGAAATTAAATAGTACATATTTTTTTAATTTAAAAATATCTTCATTGATCCGATAGTATACGGGACAATTCTTTTTTAGGATTCGGTTACCGTTAATTTTAAAGTAAGTTAGGTACTGTTTGTTTACAACTGATTGTCTCTTAATGGACTGTCTCTTATTCGCTAAGAGGCATGATGCTATTTGTTTGTTCTTTTTGTTACCTTTGAATGCCTCTTAATCGGTAAGACAGAAAATGAAATCTTAATAATTAAGAGGTACTTCTTAATGAATTTTTTTGATAATATTTTTTATATAAATATATTCAACAATATTATGTATTCATTTTTATTAAATTGAATATTTAAAATTATTAAATAAAATTTTACCCTTTAAAATGGTAAAATTGTGTCATTAAGAGAAAACTTATTTTTTAGTTATCAAATAATTTTTTAGATTCAGACCTCATAACCATTTAGATGATCTAATTTATTAAGACATCATAATTATTCAGATATTAATTCTCAGGTTTATCAAATACAACCTTAATCAATTGATCAATATAATATTTAACACGTAGAGAGATCACCTCCCGATCAATTTATCGACACCATATTAATTTCATCAATTAAACAAAATTAAATTCAGGTTAACCATTCCACTTTCTCGGTGTTCTAAGTGTTCTCAAGTATCTACAAGTGAAAAGTGTAAAACACACAATTTTGAATGAAAAGCTTGCAAATAAGTTTATTAAAAGTGAACACCTGTATTATGTTTTTAACCACATAATCATCATTCTCATTTCTAAACGTTTTTGCCTGGCCTCACCCGAGTTCCCCATTCAATTCATTCATGCAGTCTCCCAGTCACCGAGTTTTCCGAGTCTACTCACTAACCTCCTGCCTGGTTTTGACAACTACCCTTGACAAGTGACAGGACTCCTCTAATTGAGCTGGCTTTCTCATTTCACAACCGCCATGAACAAGGGCGTTTTGGTAAATCTGCGCCTGAGAGCTCCAATTGATAGCGACTGGTTTAGCAGTGAACAAAAAGCCAGTGTAGAAGGAAGCTGCTAAATTTGCTTTACTCATCATCTTCAGCTCTTTCCACCAGTCAACATTATCACTTGACTCAGCATAGTTAGTACTTTCTTATACCGTGACACCTCTTCAAAACTCAACCCCTTTTCTTGGTTATTTTCTTGAAAAAGCTGTTACCAAAAAGCTGCAATGGAAAAGGGGTCGAGCTCTGAAGCTTCAAAAAAATTTGATACTAAAAAGGGTAGAAAATTGAGTTCTATGCTACCCAATATGGAGCCATTTATACCACGAAGAGATCACAATCCGAGAGAGTTAATGTCTTGGGCTAAGAGGACTGGTTTTCATTCTAGTTTCTCTGGAGAAACTGGGGTTAGTGTGAGTGAAAAAAATGACAGTGATGGGTTTGATTTGGAGAAGGGTATGGAGAAAAATGGGTCAATGTCGCCCAAGATTGAGATTGATCCGGTTCTGGGGAGAGCTAGGAATAAAAGGATTGAAATTGAACCGGTTGGTCATGGATTTCGAAAGAATGAAAAAGATGGGGGTTTTGGGCCGAGGGATGGAGTAGTGAGAGGTGAGAATCAGAACAATAGAGCTGAGATTGAGCCAATTTTGAGAGCTGGGAACGAGCAAAGAAGAGTTGGTTCGAATGGAAATGGTAATAGGGCTAAAAATGGTGATGGACATGGAGTTCTGGCAACTAGTAATCTGGTCACTGAGCCGAAGAAAGATGATGAAAATGTGGACAGAGATGTGGGAATTGGAATGTATCGGGATGGTGAAGAACCTGGTCATGAAGGAGGGCAACAGTCATCCACAATGAAGTGTGGGATGAGAGATAAACCTGGTTTTGGTGAGTATAACTTTACAGTTTGAATTTCCTGATTTGGTTTTGTGTTAATTTTTATGTTTTCCTTTACAATTTTTATGGTTATATGATTTGTAATGAAATTGAATTGTTAGATAAGATTAAAAATTTAAAATTGGAAAGTATTCAATATAAGCAATTGAGTAGAAAGAAACATTTGTTATTCACCAAATAATGCATCCAATCACATTACTTATACGATCTTAAATGTGTAAATTTTGTTAACTTAAAATTGGATTCTTGTGTCTACCTTAACAAATTCTGTGAGAGGTTGAACTATATTTTTTTTGAAAGTCCATGAGATGCAGCAGTATATGAGAAGTCCAGTAAGATTGTGAACTTCGACCAATTTCAAGGAGAAAAATGGGCTCTTTTTGCAATTCTATATTAGAATTCATCAATGAATATACTCTTCCATACATTGGTTGTGGCATAATTGGTCACATCACACTTTATACTTGAAATTGAAATAGAGTTACTTTTGAAGGTTAAAGGCACTGATTGGTTTAGTTTGATCAACCTAGAAAATGGTCCTTAATGAAAACATACAATAGAGTACAGTATGAAAAATATCAAACCTCGACATACACTGCGTAACAGTAGGGAAGAAGAATCTTGCCTCTAGTTTGGGTTTCAAGAATTAATCGTAACACCGGGCTTGGTCTTTCAAATATTTACAGAAAAAGTGTACAAGGATATAGGCTCAACCTCTGTTGCTGCATCTACTGTCATCAGTCATCACCATTAGACTTTTACTCATACAGGAACTGTATCGTTTGTTCCGAATAGAAGATATTCTCCTTTTACTATAATGTAGGTAAATTACTGACCTTTTTCAGTTTATTTTTTTTATCTGCAGTACCACTTATATGTTTCGGTTTGCAGCACTATATATCACTGGCTGGTTCTCTGATTTTTATCCCATTGATCATTGTACCTGCCATGGGTGGAACTGATGTGAGGATGAGTTCTTCATAAATCGTAATGTTTCATTTCTCGTGCAACCTAGATGAGAGATGTTGATTCAGTATATATTGAAATCTCAATTTTCTGATGACGACAGAAGGATATAGCGACTGTCATTTCAACAATGCTGTTAGTGTCCGGCGTTACCACAATACTTCACTCATACTTTGGTACCCGACTTCCACTGGTCCAAGGGAGCTCACTTGTGTATTTAGCTCCGGCTTTGGTTATTATGAATTCTCGGGAGTACCGAAATCTGACTGAACATGTAAGTGATGTTACATATTTAGCTGCACGTAGCATTTTTAATATTGTTGTTTGATATACATGTACTCTTTAAAATGTATGAAGAAAATATATTTGTTATAAACATGCCACAATATTGATACAGGATATATGTGGAAAAGCCAAGTGTTTGCAATTAGCCAACTTAAGTTGGTAAATACGAATATAACATCTTATTGTGTTTTTAACTTGCACGAATGCCTCAAAGGAGTGTGAAAAGTCAATTTTACAAATTTTTTTTTAGTCAAGGAATAATTGAAAAAATACTAGATGATATTTATATATAGCCATCTTGGATGTAACCTTGTCCTTGGATTTAGGCACTAAATATTATTCCTAGTGCCTATATACTGGGACTTGCATTATCAATTCATAGAGCATAGTGTTATAATAATATTTCCTGAGCAGAAAAAGTTTTTTGTATTTTCAGAGCATAACATCTATATGTGAAAAGCTTTTGGATAATTAGTACATTATTTCCACAATGCTGTTAGTGTACCCATATGTGAATTGCACTCGCATAAACAAATAAAAATGTCTAGATAAAACTTAAAAGAAAAGGAATGCTTTGCAAGAGTTTGAAGTGATAGGACTGTTTAAGTAAGCTTGTGCAATTCTTTTGCTTGTTGAAAAGCATCAGGGCAGGATAGTTTTCTCTATGTACTTATCTTCCTTTTTTTCCACAATTTATTTGATTGAGAAGGGCATATTTCATTATATACAGAAATTTAGGCACATAATGAGGGAATTGCAAGGGGCTATAATTGTTGGTTCCACTTTCCAAAGCATATTGGGTTTCAGCGGTTTGATGTCGCTTTTTCTAAGGTATTCTCTCTCTCTCTCTATCCTCTTCCTGCCACCCCAACAAAAAAAGAAAAAAAGAAGAGAGAAAAAAAAAGTCACCTAAATGACATGCTCAAACTTTTTTGTGTGAAATCATGCTACAGGTTTATAAACCCTGTTGTGGTTGCACCTACTGTTGCCGCAGTGGGCTTGGCCTTTTTTAGCTATGGTTTTACCCAAGCTGGTAGTTGTGTGGAGATTAGCCTTCCCCAAATACTATTGGTTCTTATTTTCACCTTGGTAAGCAACTTTAAGAGCAGACTTCTCTAAAACTTAGGTTGTTAGTAGGCATAAGAATAAGATAATCATATTTCTAATGTGCATCTAGCTTTTCATAGTTCAGCTATCTGATGATATAATATTTGTTTTGCACCCTGTGGAAAGAAAATGAAGATTTTTTTTAGTTTGAAGGCTTAATTTATGTGGATATTTACAAGTTCAAGATATTCACGTTAGTTTTTTGCATATTTTTCTAGCACCTCCGAGGAGTATCTGTTTATGGACAACGATTATTTCAAATTTATGCGGTATGTATTTATATCATATACTTATTGTTGTTATTTATATTCCTCTTTTTTATAGCTTATCCCCATTCCATTCCTTCTTCATGGCTAACAATGTCAACCCTCCATCTCAGTCAAACCTATTCTACACTTTCCTTTCCTTGACAATATGATAAATAGGAGTTTCCAATTCTGTAGCAATGATGAATAAATGGAACTACAAGCCTTGTTAAGTAGAATAGTCCTTGATACCCGTTGTTAATACTGCCCTCAAACCCAAAAAGTAGGAACAATTTTGATTGTATGAAGTCAATTTGAGACATTTTTAAATTCAATTTTGATGTGATTCAAAAAATATAAATCTTGTAATTAGTAATACTTTTATAGATAAAATTTATAATTGTATTGACTAAAGATTATATTAATTCATATCAATTTTGAATTTAAAAATATCTCAAATTGACTTCAAAAGGTCATACTTGATCTTATATTTTGCAATGGAGGGAGAGGGAGTGTATCTTTAAAGTCATCCCCCCATCCCCAACATCTAAATCCCATATATCATAGAAAGTAAAATATAAGTAACCCAAAAAAGGAAAATGACATCAACAGACTTTAGTTTATTAAGTTGTTGCTTTGAGTTATTATCTTTAAATAGATTTCTCCCTTCCATGGTGGTTCAGTCAATAAATATTATCTAATTACTTTTGGGTACATCATCATTCATTGCAGGTTCCTCTGAGTGTTATTATTACATGGGCATATGCATTCTTTCTGACAGCTGGAGGGGCATACAATTACAAAGGCTGTAGCTCTGATATACCAAGCTCCAATATCTTGATTGATGCTTGCAGAAAGCATGCATATACCATGAAGCATTGCAGGACAGATGTTTCTGATGCATGGAGAACAGCTGCATGGATCAGGATTCCCTACCCTTTGCAATGGGGTATTCCGATATTCCATCTAAGGACTTCAATCATCATGATCATCGTGTCACTGGTTGCGTCAGTGGACTCGGTTTGTACCCTTTAAGTCAAATGCATCACTGCAAGTCTTGTCTTGAAGAATATAGCTCCAGTCTAATCTGATGCAAATTTTGTACATTATCAGGTTGGAACATATTACTCTTCATCCCTGCGAATTAATTCAAGGCCTCCTACCCCTGGTATTGTCAGCAGAGGAATTGGCTTGGAAGGTTTTTGTAGTGTACTAGCTGGACTTTGGGGTTCAGGGACTGGGTCAACAACTTTGACAGAGAATGTACACACTATTAACATTACTAAGGTAGCAAATCGAAGGGCTTTGGAACTTGGAGCGGCTTTCTTGATCCTCTTCTCGTTTGTAGGTATGGATTTTTTGACTTCTCCGACACATACTTAGGACAGTGACCGAGATGCTCCACAAATGCAGGTATTTATGTTATGTTTGTTTGTAGAAAATGTTGAAGCACAAGCTCTACAAGAGGAATTGTTGCTAAGCTCAGCCTGGTTACACTATGTTTGATTGGATATTGAATGTGCAGATTTAAAGCTACAGAAACAACTACATAAACTATTTATGCTATAATTAATCTTTAACCTATATTTTATCGAAGATGTGAATTGATAAAGTTGGATGCATATTACTCCGTCGTCGTGTGAAAAAAAGTTACTTACCTGAAAAAGAACTGTTAAGATAAATGGCCTAAATTCTTTTGTTTTTTTGGGTAGGTATGCTTGCCCCGAGCTATGGAGATAGGAAGAGGTTATTCCTTGAGACCTCTGCCATTCTCCTACTCCCTGGGGTTTAAATGGCCTATATTCTTTCCCAAAGAGATCTATGAAATCCATTGATTAGAAAGCCAATGCTTTGTAGAATTTGTTAGGAAAGGGTGTATATAGAAGAAATCTGTCAAATTTTTTTTTGTTTGAACTTTTTGCCATCGACCATGATATGTAAAATGCGACAATGGAGTGTTAGATTGGTATGATACTTATCAGGCTGACTGGAAACATTTTTATCCTGCCATTTTCTGTATGCTTAGTTCTCTCTCTTTCTCTCTCTCCGCGTTATCTATTGGTAATGCATTGGTAAACCTAACTGGATGAAAGTTAATAACTTGCCAGTTGACATGTATTTAACAGGGAAAGTAGGTGCCATTCTTGCTTCTATACCACTGGCATTGGCAGCGGCTATACTGTGCTTCATGTGGGCTCTGACTGTGGCCTTAGGACTATCGACATTACAATATACTCAAACATCAAGTTTCAGAAACACCATGATAGTTGGTGTATCTCTGTTCCTTGGTTTCTCCATCCCAGCATATTTTCAACACCATCAACCAGAATTAATCTTGATTCTGCCTAGTTACTTTCTTCCTTATTCAGCAGCATCAGATGGACCAGCCCACATTGCTAGTAAACAAGTAAGTCATTGCCATTTGTTTTTCATTGTTAAAAATTCTCAACATCACTAATTTTCTTTTCAGACACTATAATCTGAAATTATTTCATTCTGGAAATTGTATAATTTTTCGTTTACAAATGAGCTTGTTGAGAGAGAGAGAGAGAGAGGGAGAGGGAGTTCATTTTGTTTCCAGCCAGAACAATCACCAAGTTACAAGCGTTCTTTCAAATGGTTGAAATGTAAAACAATTAAGAAGAACAAAGGAGGTGAAGCCGTGAAGAAAATTGATGACCTTAGGCATTTTTCTTATTAAATTATCTCGCCTTAATTAATTCGATCCTTTTCAAATTGTACTCCAATATTTTTTCATCTACTACATGGTTTATCAGTTGCCTTGAAATCGAAGTGGGAGTCTGTTAAGAAAGTGATATCACATAACTGATTGTCAAAAAGTGGTACCTAAATTTTTTTCGTAAATTTATCAGCATGCTACTGTCTTCATATGTAAAGTATGGCCAACATAAGAATGCACAACCTTGCAATTTGTACATTGCATTTAAGAGCTCTTCATTATTTAAATCTGTGTTTTACAGTTTCTCGTGCTTGTTTATTCTTTCCTTGTAATAATGACGACCTGACCTCTTGTTTTGTCTATCAGCTTGACTTTGCGATAAATGCACTTCTATCGTTGAACATGGTGGTGACACTCTTGGTGGCATTTGTACTAGACAACACTATACCAGGTAGCCGGGAAGAACGAGGGGTATATATATGGTCAAGTGCTGAAGAGACAACCACAGATCCATCTTCTCTTTCAGATTATTCCTTGCCAAGTAAAGTTGCACGCTGTTTTTGTTGGGCAAAATGTTTGGGAGCATGAGTCTGTGCACTGCAGATAGATAGCCTGTGAAGGAGTTGCTGGTTTTCAAGGCCACTATCTAAGATTGTGGCCAAGTGTAGGTTGAAAGCAGCACAGCTCAAATAGGTGATAGATAAGTATACATTTATTTCTTATCTTACACAAATTTAGAGTTTCTTACATTTCTGGGTATTTATTTAGCTATGTAGTTTGTTTGAATTTTACAAGTGAGAAAAATATATAAATTATCCAATATTTATAAATAGTCATTCAATTTTTACAGAAAAAGATTTACTGCCATCTCCCTATCATGTTTTCTGTGCTTTTTCCTTAATGATACTATATTGATAAGTAAGATATTGAAAAAGATGAAGCATAAGGTCCATTTTGTGATGTATAGAAATATATTTAGTAGATTACATGTATGAAGTAGGAGCTAAGCTTTTAGTATGCCAATCCTGGATTAGGGAACGTAGGGTGTGATTAGGAGTAAGGTGCTTGTGCTTAAGCTTTAAATTTGTCATTGGGGACGTGTTGTGCCCTGTCCCTAACCATTCTTCTATGGCTTGTAGCTCATATGAAAACCCATCTGCTGCCAAATGTGGGTCCTTCATTATATCCTGCAAATATATGGATAATATAACTGCTTAAATTTACAGTTGGAATTTTTGAAAATGATACTTTCATTTTAGGATGGAGGGAGTATGCACAAAACTAGAAACAAGATAGGTGGTGCACCTGGAATATGGGGCAGAGGAACACACTTGGTACATTTCTTGAGTTTTCTGTATTAGCGCCACCTTCAACTGCCACAGTACATTCTCTGTTTGCCACTAGATCATCTGCCATTTTCCTCAATTCATCGAGCTCTCTCATTATTATCCCCACCCTCAAATTTGTATCTACCCCTTCATTGGTGGATAAACACTGTATTGCTATCCTAGCAAGCTCCATTGCTAAATCCAAAGGCCATTCTCCCGCCATCTCGTCCAAGACACCAACCAGAGACACACGGTCCATCACTATCGCCTGTAGTACCAGTCCAGCCCAGTTTCTTCCAGTTAAAAGCTGTAGTACCAGATTTCCAAAAGCCCGAATATCTGACTTAATATCAGCCTCATCATAACACCAACCAAGCCTATAACCATGAATTTTAGCAACGTTGTTGCGATCGAGTAGGATTTTGGATGGGTTCAAGTTACCGTGAATTATGGGCCTGGGTCGGGCCTGGTGAAGGAAGCCCAGGCCCGCACGGACCTCGGCTGCTACACGAATTCTAGCATGCCAATTGAGACCCTGGTTTCTTTTCCTACAGCTTCTGGAGGAGAACAGTGTGTCCCTTAAGCAGCCATTGTGCATATATTCGAACACGATGCATTGTAGCTCGGAGCAGAATCCGAGCACTGCGACAATATTAGGATGCTGGACTTGGCAGAGTAACTTCACCTACATTATCAAGGTAAATCTGTCAGTCACTTGATTTAATAACTTGAGAAAACGGGAGGCAACCGACGGGTGACTATTTATCTTGTCAGCAGTCAGGTACCTCCTGCGAAGCCTAATTACTTGACTAACAAGTTACATCCGTCCCAAAATGAGAGTCCAACCGGGCCTAATTGTCATAATATACCTTAGTTTGGAAAGCTTCTTCATCCATCCATAACTGAACCATACATTTGACTGCAACCGTGGTAGCTTTCATGCGGCCTCTATATACATTTTTCCTATCACATGCAGATTTCAGTCTCAAGCGTTCAGAGAAATCATCAGTAGCCACTCTGATTTCTTCAGGAGTAAATTCCTTGTAGTTAAAGCTCAACTCTCTCAACCTGCTTGCATTAGCCTTTCCTATAGCATCTTTTTCTCTACAAAACTCAACTCTACCCAGAATAATATCTCTTTGCCTTCTGAGAACCTCAATCTCTCGAACCACATCTGCCCTTTTGCCCACTGAATTCTCTAGTATGATCTCAACGCGTGATTTTGACAAAGAGGATGACCTTAGTTTGTTTGAGAGCTCTAGTTGGAGTTCTTTAACTGAATTGAGCTTATTCTTCCTTTCTTCAACTTCACTTCTGATCTCATGAAGTTCCTCTTTGGCAGTGTCTAAATCTTTGGTTTGTTCAAGTCTCTTTGCCATTTTTGTATTTACACGAGCTTCCAGTTCTTCAGCCTGAGGAGTAAAAACAAGTATTGTTATGGATAATAGGAATGCTAAAGCATGACCAAATTAATTATACAACTAACAGTTATAGACATTTCATTACCTGACGCGTACATACAGAAATAGCCCATTCGGCTTTTGCTCGCCTTAGAACATTGGCCTTGGCTTCTCTTCTTTGCAACTGGATAGCATCCTGCGCTTTGCCTATTCTCATTTTCAGTAATTCAATCTTTTCTGCAGCAGTCTGATATTTGTGCCACAAAAATTGTTTCTTAAGCACATCATTACCAAATATGCATATAATTTATTTCCAAAACTAAAATTTTAATACTACAATATTTTGTGCTCTTTGCTACTACTATATTTTGCCACAAATGAGATGCTTTTATGGATGGGGGTCGGAGGGAGTATGAAATTACCATATTTTGTGCCATATCTTGCTCTTTGATGCTATTATATAAGATGTCATTTACCTCCTCACCATCTTCTTCATCTGCATTTGCATTTGAGGATAGCAATTGTTTGAAATAAGTTTCAATCTCTTCCACATGCTTCTCCCACTGGTTAGGCGAATCGTTGCTTGTGGATGAAGAAGGAGAGCACGGGGGACTTTTTTCAGTAGCAGAATTGTCCTGAAACATTTTTCCTAGCCACCCTTTGAAACTATTCTTTCTGCTAACCTTAGCTACCATATTTCCTTGATCATCTTCTATAAATCCTTCATTATTTTCCTCTCTCATGAAAGCCAATTTCCCTCCGCATATTACGAACAACTCACAAAAATCAGGTTTGTTCCTGTGAATGTAAAATTGTCCACTGTTTGCATTCCTAGATTTCCTGAACAACAAATGCACATATAGTGTTACTGAAAGTTGTTTTAATTAGTTGAAAAGGAGGGAGGGCTATTTGTAAATTTGTATACCATGTTGAGGACTTGATCATGAATGTAATTCCCATGACTAATTTGGTTATTCGAATAGTCGATATTAGTTCTACAATGATCTTATGAAGGGGTTCATCATACTTGTCAATGTTAAGAACCTCAACTTTCACCTGTGATGATCAAATAAGAAAAATTTGGACTAGTTTAATAATACAATACTCAATCTGTATATATTTATGTCCTTTTCTATCATAGTGTATATAAAACACTGCTGCTGCTGCCTTGAGCAAAGTTAGGTACAAACCTTGCCACAAAAGGCTATGTATTTGGTTAATGTTTTGTCAATCTTGAGTTGCTCAGATTTCCTTGGATTTTTTTCCACTTTCTCATCATTGACACAACTTTTGGGTGGTTTTCCAACTGCAATTGCAATACAAAATAGTTAATGAAATCCAACCAAACAAGAAGAGAAAATTAAGGAATTGAAAGATGAGAACAAACATAAGTATTTACATGGTGAGTAAACTTTCCCCATGTTATTATTATTATTGTTAACTGCATAGAGAATAAGTATGGAGAGTGAATTAGGAGGAGGCCACTTTTTTAGTACCCACTCCAATGTCCCAATACCATCTTCAACATCATTGCCAATGGCTACACACACCTTCTCTTCTTCACCTTCCATTCTCTCTCTCTCTCTCTCTATAGACCTAGAGACTGGTGAAAATGAATTAGAGGAAGAGGAAATGGAGTGGTTAGAGTTGATTTTTTGAATTTTAATCAAAGATTAATCAAGAGGTTTACAAAAGTTTTTAAACAATTGATTAGGTAACTTACTTTATTGGGGGTGGGGACAGACGCCCAAATTTGGACTTTATTTCTCCAGATTTAGCGGTGATGGGTCTTTTCTTTGGAATTGCCTCTTTGGTTTCTTCTAATTGATCCGATAAATATATGAAATTGTCTTGAAAATGCTAGGTTCTTAATTTATACCTTTGTTTGTTTAATAGTTTTATTACATATATATAATTTTAAAAAAAAACATTGAGTTAATCCCAATGAAATTGATAAGTTTGGATATCCTAGGATGATTCCTTGATGGGGAGTGACAGAGAGGATAACAATTTAACATAGTTTGACTTGGTAAGGAAAATAACTACTACTACATGAAAATTATTGGATATATATAGGGGTTAATGGAGCTACACAACTGTGCAAACCCCCAAATATAGAGTCTACAATCGTAGAATCTACACAGTCTACAATCGTAGATTAGTCACTCTACGATCTGAGGATTCACTTTACGTTTTTACAGTAGTAGAGTGACTATTCTACAACTACGATCGTAGACTATGTATATTTAAAACTTGTACAACTGTGTTTCTCAATTTTTTCATATATATATATATATATGTATATATATATATATTGGTAGATAATATTGCTGCAATTTATGTGCATTTGGACTAATCATCTGCTAGTTAATCTTTTATATGTATCATTTCGAGTACATATTTTTATAGTACACACTAACTATGTTTAGCCTCAAAGTGTGGGTCAGTCCCATAAGATTAAAGAAGTGGCTCATATTTTTCCTTTTTGGGTTACAAGGAAGGAGGCTTGGAAATTAAAGCTAAGAAAAACTAATTAATTACTGTGCCTATTTCACGTTTTATCTTCAAATTTTCTTTAACTGTTCTTTACAAAGACCAATCGACTCGACCATCCAAAAAATAACATTTTTCATATAACAATTTTAATTTTATAAGATAATTATGCCTAAATGTGTCCAAAATACATTCTATCAATATCAATAAAAATATTCAAAAAAAGTAAATGAGTTACAATTTGACATAGTATTATTTACACACAAAAAAATTATTTGCTCAAAAAGTAAATAAGAAAAACTTTTCTTTCCTTTCCAAAACTCCTAGTATTAACAACTTTCATGATACTCAAAATCCTTTACTACGATGTTATATAGATATATGTAAATTACATATAAAATTACAAATGAAATGGAAAAATTTATTGCTCATAATCCTCAACTTTTAGTTAACATCCTCCTTTTACTTTTTATGTTCTTAATATAATAATTACCAAGTGGAGAATCCTCAAATGATATCACTTAGGGGTGGGCAAATAAACCGGTTTTTTCGATTTTTGGACGAATCGGACCGGTCCAAACCGGTCGGTTTGGTATAAATTTAAACCGGTCCGGTTAGGTACAAAAAAACCGGTATATACCGGTTTTTCGGTACCGATTTCGGTCCGGCGCTTTTATGGTTCGGTATAAACCGAATCGGACCGGTATATACCGATTTTCTAATTTTTTTTATTATTAATAATTTAATAATAATAATAATAATAATAATAGTAATAAAATATTGATTATAATAATAAAAATAATAATAATATTAATAAAAATAATAATAAAAATAATAAAAATAATAAAATAATAATAAAAATATTAATTATATTAATTTTCGGTAAAAATCGGTACCGAACCGGTACCGCCGGTTCGGTATATTGGTCCAACCGGTACCGGTATCGGTACCTAAATTTGAGTAATTTCGGTATCGGTTCGGTTCGGTACCGGTCCGGTTCGGTCTGATTTTTACCGGTTGCCCACCCCTAATATCACTTGTCCGGAAAACATGAAAAAAAGATAAAAATGATCCATGTTTTGTAAACAAATTATATTAAGATGTGTGTTTTACCAAAGAGAATTGATATTTTTACTGAGGGTCCTACCTTCATATGAGAAGAATCTATGTGAAAATATTAAAAATACTTGTGAAATAGTGCTACCATTTGAGAAACCATATAATATACTCTCTGTCTCAATTTAACTGTTACTTTTCCTCCCACGAAATTCAATAGTTTTAAATACTTTATTGTTATTACAAAAATCTTGAATTTTTACTTAAAATATTTAATATTAACCTTTTCTTTTTTAATTGCAATAAAAATGTTAATTGTACGTACTCAATTTATAATGGAGAAGCTGGTATAAATAAAATTTTTGTTATCTCATTTACAATTACATCATGGAGCTTAGTTGGACAAGTGTTTAAAGCTATGCAATGCTCAAAGGTTTCTTATCCAAATTTTTATATAGTAGAATGTTTGTTTTGTATTGACCAACAAAAAAACGTAATATCCAAATATATTAAGAGTACAATGATCATTTTTACATTTTACTCAACATAACCTAAGAAGGGGAGACTCAAATTCACAAATCACATTATTTAAATAGTCCTTCTGGGCGACAGTAGTTTGGCGACAGGGGCAGCGACCAGATTTTTTTTTTTTGACTCCCAAATAATTTATAAGATTTATTGGAACTGAAATTTTTACAGCCTTGTTTTTTACATGTATCCAAATGACACCCAAATTACAGGATTATATAAAAATTCTAGTTCCATTAAATCTTATAAATTATTTGGGAGTCATTAAAAAATAAAAACCCCGGTCGCTGCCCCTGTCGCCAAAACCCGATCCCCCTAATGTTTTTGTTATTTAAAGGGGAAAGAGAATACATTGTTTCTCATAATTAAGTTTGGCTATAGATATATTCATTCATTAATAATATTATAGATATTTAATTATTTTGTTACCAAATATTATGTCGTTTTAACTTTGATTTATAGTCAAATTTGACTATGATAAATCACATATTATATTTCCCTTTATTTAAATTGTTTTGTCCTAAAATTTGAGGAATTAATTTTGGACATAGAAATTTAAATAGGATCATAAAGGAGCCATGTTCCCTGGCTAATTGCCATGGCTGCTAACCTCTACCTCTAACCTCTACTTTAAAGTAACAAACAGTTTAAATAATATGGGCAGAGACTTTGCCAAAAGGGGGTGTAGCTCATATGGTAGAGCGCTCGCTTCGCATGCGAGAGGCACGGGGTTCGATTCCCCGCATCTCCATTTCACATTTTTAATTAGAAATCAGTCGGAAATGGTCAAAGACGTTGTTCTTTTATCTTTCCTTCCCATCATAACCCTCCACCTGCTTCCCATTCCCTCATCTTTCTAGTTGTTTTCTGAGAAACAAAAAAAGACCGCGAGAGAAATTACTCACAAAAGACAATTGAATTGAACAAAGTCTACTAATTTATAATTTCTATTGAGCTAATTTAGGACACGAATGTATTTGAATTTCATATATTTATATTTTTACTCATAATTGAGGGTTAAAATAAAAATAAGTGAAATTTAAATACATTCATATCCAATTTTTATATCCACATAGAATTTTTAATTTCTGTTACGTTCAAATTTAGAAAATCTCATGTAATGGTTACAGCTAAGCCTCATATATATATATATATTGTAAGACCCCAACTTTTATAAATAAAGATGAATTTTCTATAAATATCATTTTTGAATATTATGGAGTTAATTTGATATAATGTTATAGTTGTGGGTAATATTTATAAATTTTACAAAGTAAACAAATTGTTATAAAATATTCGTTTGGTCGGAGAATATTCTTTTTGTCGGGGAATATTCGTACGACGGCACAATCATTGGTGGACCCCACAACGGAATTATTGTCGGATTGAGAAAACGACAGAATTATCTTTCTATAAAAATAACGGCTGAAGTGTTACCGTTAAAACCGTTAAAACTGTTGAACTACTCGTACAGTAATACGCGTGGTTGCATAGTAGCACACGGTATTGATTATTGATGCTTACGTGAGAAGTCACTCAGCTATACTCAATTATTGCTACAGTAATTGCTGCATCATATCTCTTAAATTATTGTCATAGTATCATCTGTATAATATGTTATATTATTAAATCAATAATTGAGACGTTGTGGTAAGTTTGGTTATTTTATGGGGGTCCATATGTCATTATCTAAGAGTCTCTTCGTCAATAGTAATTACCGTCGTCAATAGTAATTATCGTCGTCAATAGTATTTACCTTGGTCAATAGTAATTACCTTCGTCAATATTATTTACCTTGGTCAATAGTATTTACCTTGGTCAATAGTAATTACCTTCGTCAATAGTATTTACCTTGGTCAATAGTAATTACTTTCGTCAATAGTAGTTGTCCCTTCAATATTACCAAGAGTCATTTGACCCTTCGTTAAGACCAAGAGTCATTTGACCCTTCGTTAAGACCAAGAGCCACCCTCAGTTTTTCTATAAATAGAGGCCTAGGGCTTCATTATTTTTCACGAATTCATTCAAGCAATAGAGAGAGAAAGTATAGAGAAAATAAGAGAGAGAGAGAATAAAAGTATTCTGCTACATCACTTTTTCAATATCCAGTTCTTTTAAGGTAGGGAATATTATTTCTTTTATATTCATGAAGAGAACTTCTGTTATTCCATTCGTTATTATTCTGTTGGAATAACCAGTATACGCGGTCTACCCTATACTTGGTGACATTCTTCTATTATTCTGTTGGAACGTCCTGTCTGTGTGTTTTACACCGGACCTGGTTCCGTTTTTATTATTATTCTGTTGGAACATCCTGTCTGTGTGTTTTACACCGGACCTGGTTCCGTCTTGTTATTATTCTGTTGGAACATCCTGTCTGTGTGTTTTACACCGGACCTGGTTCCGTCTTGTTATTATTCTGTTGGAACATCCTGTCTGTGTGTTTTACACCGGACCTGGTTCCATTATTTATTATCCTGTCGGAATATTCTGTCTGTGCGTTTACGCCGGACCTGGTTCCATTATTTATTATTCTGTTGGAATAACCTGTCTGTGCGGTCTATCGCATGCATGATGATTTCTTTTGTTATTCCATTCTTTATTATACTCAGTTAGTTAAGTTTTGACTTCTATACTCCATGAAATTTGTGGAATATCCTTGATAATTGCGTTTCATCCAGTATCGTTTCATGAAAATATTCTTCTAAGCATTTTTGAAGTTTACCCGCAAAGCAGTATCATGTTGACAATTTGGACGTTATTAATTCCTGGATAAATTAATTCTTGAACTTGTTTTATTGAATTCTTATATCATTGTCATCATCCTCATGTTTATATTCTGTTGAAAGTCATCTATGACATGTAGTGCATAGATGGACTTGGTATGATTATGACCAGGGATTATTCGGTGTAATCATGACCGTAATGTTACAAATGATGTGGTTAAAGTCTCATTGGCCGTAGTGCAGTGATGGACAGTTGTTGGCATGATCATGACCATTAATGAATATACGAATATCCTTGGCCGTAGTGCAGGGGTGATTCGATGATGTGGATTATTTTATTAAGCTGAGTCCCAGCGATCACAGTGTTGAAAAACCTTTTAAATCATAAAAGATAGTAGAGTTTATTTTCTACTTGACTCTTTTAATGGATTGCTTGTTCCGCTGCAGTTAAACTTGATGTCTATTATATTTTATCAGTTTAACATTGTTGAAGGCTAATGATAATTTATTCTGCATTATCTTAGTCATAATATTTCTTACTGGGCTAGTTGAGCTCACCCTTTCTTTCACTGTTCTCTTCAGGAAATGAGAACGTAGCTGGGGCAAGTCGGGGAACGGAGTGATGGTCCGAATGATAGTATTAGTTAGTAGTCCTCACTATTCTATGTAATGGTGTGTTAATAAATGTAATGAGGACTCCTTTTGAGTATGAATACTCTCTAGAAGATAATATTTGTATTCAAACTCACAGTTTATGTTTTGTCGTATTGTACACGACAGTTGTATTAATCAGTTGTATTTGTATTCTGTACTATGTATCTGACGACCCAAGATGGGTGATGTATACCTAATTTTGGGGGCGTCACAGTTGGTATCAGAGCTTAGGGATATGATCCCTGACTAAGATGTGAGAATAGAACTAAGAGGGGAGGGGCACATCAGTCCAAACTGCGCGATGTCGTCCAAAGCATGTTATAATTGTGGAAGAGAAGGTCATTTAGCCCGATTATGTCGTTTACCGAAGACAAATTCAGCTAGGATGGAGGCACCAAAAGCCGTCCCAGAAAAGTCAAAACCGGTTGTGCAAGGGAGAGCGTTTGTTGTGAACTCCCAAAGAGCAAGGAACCCGAATGAGGTCATCACGGGTAAGCTTATCATAAACTCTAAAGAAGTTTATACTTTATTTGATACCGGTTCAACCCATTCTTTTATTTCTCCTACTTGCGCTCGTCGATTAAATTTGATTCCGGAGAAATTAGACTTTGACTTATCTGTGGAAACTCCGTTGGGAGAAACCTTCATTACCTCCATTGTTTATAAGTCTTGTTTGATTCAAGTTGGTACCCACACATTACCTATCGATCTGATTTCATTAAAAATACTTGCATTTGACGTGATTCTAGGGATTGATTGGTTAACTACTCATTATGCAAAAATTGATTGTTTTCGTAAGGTTGTTAGCTTTCATATTCCTAATCGACCTATTATGCGAATTCAAGCAACCAAACCATTAAAATCAATCGCTGTCATCTCAAGTCATAAAGCTATTCGTTTATTGAAAAACGGATGTCAAGCTTTCTTAGCTCATGTCACAGATCTAAATAAAAATACGTCAGTTTTGAATGATATTTCTATTGTTAATAAATTCCCTGACGTATTCCCTGAAGAACTTCCTGGCCTACCCCCAGAGCGTGAAATTAAATTTTGTATCGACCTTGAACCCGGTACAAAACCCATTTCCAAAGCCCCATATCGAATGGCTCCTATTGAACTTCAGGAGTTAAAGATCCAACTGCAGGAATTGTTAGACATTGGCTTTATTCGTCCTAGTACTTCTCCTTGGGGTGCTCCTGTTCTATTCGTGAAGAAGAAAGATGGAAGTATGCGACTTTGTATTGATTATCGGGAGTTGAATCATGTCACCATCAAAAACAGGTACCCATTGCCACGTATTGATGACCTGTTTGACCAGTTGCAAGGAGCACAATTCTTTTCAAAGATCGATATTCGTTCTGGATATCATCAGCTGAAGGTTAGAACTGAGGATATTCCAAAGACGGCTTTTAGAACTCGGTACGGGCATTATGAATTCCTAGTCATGTCCTTTGGATTGACTAATGCTCCTGCTGCCTTCATGGATATGATGAATCGGGTATTCAAGGAATATTTGGATCATTTTGTGGTCGTCTTTATTGATGACATCCTTATTTATTCCAAAAGCCGTGAAGATCATGAGCAACACTTGAGGCTGGTACTCCAAAAGCTTCGTGAATACAAGCTTTATGCCAAGTTGAAGAAATGCGAGTTCTGGCTGGAGGAGGTAGCATTCCTTGGGCACGTAGTATCAAGTCGTGGAATATCGGTTGACCCGGCAAAGATTGAAGCTATTCAAAGCTGGGAGCAACCTAAATCAGTGACCGAGGTACGTAGCTTTCTTGGTTTAGCTGGTTATTATCGGAGATTCGTGGAAGGATTTTCTCGAATCGCTACTCCATTAACTCAGCTGACTCGGAAAGATACAAAGTTTGGTTGGAGCGAAGAATGTGAGCAGAGTTTTCAAGAACTCAAGAGGAGACTCATTTCAGCACCTGTTCTAACAATACCATCTGGCTCGGAGGGATTTGTCATCTACAGTGATGCTTCGAGCAAAGGGTTGGGATGCGTTCTCATGCAACATGGAAAAGTCATAGCCTATGCATCAAGACAACTCAAGGAATATGAGAGGAATTATCCTACTCATGATCTAGAGTTGGCAGCTGTTGTCTTTGCACTTAAAATTTGGAGGCATTACTTGTATGGGGAGAAAGTGGAGATCTTTACGGATCATAAAAGCCTCAAAAATTTCTTCACTCAAAAGGAACTCAACATGCGACAACGACGTTGGCTTGAACTGTTGAAAGATTATGATCATACCATTCAATACCATCCTGGAAAAGCGAACGTGGTAGCTGACGCATTGAGTAGAAGATCATATGCGGGTACAAGTGCAATATTAACAACACAAAGGCCCATTTTGTGTGACTTGCAAAGGATGGAGATAGAGTTAAAGACTCCAGGGACCCATGTGATGATGGCGAATATACGAGTAGAACCGACTTTAATCGATAAAGTTAAAGCTGCTCAAGCTACAGACCTGGAGCTGATGCGTATGAGGAAGAAAGTGCAAGAAGGTGTTATGCCGGAAGCAAGAATCGATGAGGAAGGAATACTTCGAGTCAACTCCAGACTTTGTGTTCCTAACAACCCTGATTTAAAGTATGAAATCATGATGGAGGCGCACAACACACCGTTTACAATCCATCCTGGAAGTACCAAAATGTATCATGATCTTCGTCATACATTTTGGTGGAGCAATTTGAAGAGAGAGATAGCGTTGTTTATCTCAAGGTGTCTAACTTGTCAACGAGTCAAAGCGGAGCATCAAGTACCAAAAGGTCCATTGCAACCACTTGAAATTCCAGAATGGAAGTGGGAGCACATTACCATGGATTTCGTTACCGGTCTTCCCAGGGTTTCTCAAGGTATTGATGCGATTTGGGTCATTGTTGATAGATTGACCAAGTCTGCTCATTTCTTACCGATACGAGAAACTTATACACTTGAACGTCTTGCTCGTATGTACATAAACGAGATTGTAAGACTGCATGGTATGCCAGTATCCATAATTTCTGATCGAGACCCAAGATTCACTTCACGATTTTGGGTTAGTTTACAAAAAGCTATGGGCACGGAGTTACGATTTAGTTCAGCGTATCATCCTCAGACGGACGGACAATCAGAGAGGACTATTCAAACTCTTGAAGATCTATTAAGACTCTGTGTCTTTGACTTCAAGGGAAGTTGGGATAAGTTCTTACCATTGGTGGAGTTTTCCTACAACAACAGTTATCAAGCAAGTATTGGCATGGCTCCATTCGAAGCATTGTATGGAAGAAAATGTCGTTCTCCAGTATGCTGGGATGAGGTGGGCGAAGCAACGTTGTTGGGACCGGAGTTGGTACGTATGACTACAGAAAAGATTCAAACGATCCGACAACGTATAAAAACCTCACAAGATCGACAAAAGAGTTATGCTGATCTTCATCGAAAGGACGTGGAATTTGATGTAGGAGATCATGTGTTCTTACGTGTTGCTCCATGGAAAGGAGTTACAAGATTTGGAAAGAGAGGAAAGCTAAATCCTCGATTCATCGGTCCATTTTTAATCCTTGATCGAGTAGGAACTGTGGCTTATAGACTCGCTTTACCGCCAAGTATGTCTCGTGTTCATAACGTTTTCCACATATCCATGTTACGCAAATATGTGGAAGACCCGAACCACATTATTGAGTTAGAACCGGACGAAATAGCGGAGGATTTGACGTATGAAGAAGTTCCTGTTCAAATCTTGGATAAGAAGGAACATATTCTACGCTCCAAGGTTATACCTCAAGTCAAAGTTTTGTGGAGAAACCACGATGTTGAGGAAATGACTTGGGAGTTAGAATCAGAAATAAAATCAAGGTATCCTTACCTCTTCGACATACCAGGTACGTACCCTAATTTCGAGGGCGAAATTTCATAAGAAGGGGAGGTTGTAAGACCCCAACTTTTATAAATAAAGATGAATTTTCTATAAATATCATTTTTGAATATTATGGAGTTAATTTGATATAATGTTATAGTTGTGGGTAATATTTATAAATTTTACAAAGTAAGCAAGTTGTTATAAAATATTCGTTTGGTCGGAGAATATTCTTTTTGTCGGGGAATATTCGTACGACGGCACAATCATTGGTGGACCCCACAACGGAATTATTGTCGGATTGAGAAAACGACAGAATTATCTTTCTATAAAAATAACGGCTGAAGTGTTACCGTTAAAACCGTTAAAACTGTTGAACTACTCGTACAGTAATACGCGTGGTTGCATAGTAGCACACGGTATTGATTATTGATGCTTACGTGAGAAGTCACTCAGCTATACTCAATTATTGCTACAGTAATTGCTGCATCATATCTCTTAAATTATTGTCATAGTATCATCTGTATAATATGTTATATTATTAAATCAATAATTGAGACGTTGTGGTAAGTTTGGTTATTTTATGGGGGGCCATATGTCATTATCTAAGAGTCTCTTCGTCAATAGTAATTACC
The DNA here is from genome assembly GCA_016801055.1 of Panax notoginseng. Classification (NCBI taxonomy): domain Eukaryota; kingdom Viridiplantae; phylum Streptophyta; class Magnoliopsida; order Apiales; family Araliaceae; genus Panax; species Panax notoginseng. The sequence goes on from CM029012.1 coordinate 251,390,191, forward strand.
GTCGTCAATAGTAATTACCGTCGTCAATAGTATTTACCTTGGTCAATAGTAATTACCTTCGTCAATATTATTTACCTTGGTCAATAGTATTTACCTTGGTCAATAGTAATTACCTTCGTCAATAGTATTTACCTTGGTCAATAGTAATTACTTTCGTCAATAGTAGTTGTCCCTTCAATATTACCAAGAGTCATTTGACCCTTCGTTAAGACCAAGAGTCATTTGACCCTTCGTTAAGACCAAGAGCCACCCTCAGTTTTTCTATAAATAGAGGCCTAGGGCTTCATTATTTTTCACGAATTCATTCAAGCTATAGAGAGAGAAAGTATAGAGAAAATAAGAGAGAGAGAGAATAAAAGTATTCTGCTACATCACTTTTTCAATATCCAGTTCTTTTAAGGTAGGGAATATTATTTCTTTTATATTCATGAAGAGAACTTCTGTTATTCCATTCGTTATTATTCTGTTGGAATAACCAGTATACGCGGTCTACCCTATACTTGGTGACATTCTTCTATTATTCTGTTGGAACATCCTGTCTGTGTGTTTTACACCGGACCTGGTTCCGTTTTTATTATTATTCTGTTGGAACATCCTGTCTGTGTGTTTTACACCGGACCTGGTTCCGTCTTGTTATTATTCTGTTGGAACATCCTGTCTGTGTGTTTTACACCGGACCTGGTTCCGTCTTGTTATTATTCTGTTGGAACATCCTGTCTGTGTGTTTTACACCGGACCTGGTTCCATTATTTATTATCCTGTCGGAATATTCTGTCTGTGCGTTTAGGCCGGACCTGGTTCCATTATTTATTATTCTGTTGGAATAACCTGTCTGTGCGGTCTATCGCATGCATGATGATTTCTTTTGTTATTCCATTCTTTATTATACTCAGTTAGTTAAGTTTTGACTTCTATACTCCATGAAATTTGTGGAATATCCTTGATAATTGCGTTTCATCCAGTATCGTTTCATGAAAATATTCTTCTAAGCATTTTTGAAGTTTACCCGCAAAGCAGTATCATGTTGACAATTTGGACGTTATTAATTCCTGGATAAATTAATTCTTGAACTTGTTTTATTGAATTCTTATATCATTGTCATCATCCTCATGTTTATATTCTGTTGAAAGTCATCTATGGCATGTAGTGCATAGATGGACTTGGTATGATTATGACCAGGGATTATTCGGTGTAATCATGACCGTAATGTTACAAATGATGTGGTTAAAGTCTCATTGGCCGTAGTGCAGTGATGGACAGTTGTTGGCATGATCATGACCATTAATGAATATACGAATATCCTTGGCCGTAGTGCAGGGGTGATTCGATGATGTGGATTATTTTATTAAGCTGAGTCCCAGCGATCACAGTGTTGAAAAACCTTTTAAATCATAAAAGATAGTAGAGTTTATTTTCTACTTGACTCTTTTAATGGATTGCTTGTTCCGCTGCAGTTAAACTTGATGTCTATTATATTTTATCAGTTTAACATTGTTGAAGGCTAATGATAATTTATTCTGCATTATCTTAGTCATAATATTTTTACTGGGCTAGTTGAGCTCACCCTTTCTTTCACTGTTCTCTTCAGGAAATGAGAACGTAGCTGGGGCAAGTCGGGGAACGGAGTGATGGTCCGAATGATAGTATTAGTTAGTAGTCCTCACTATTCTATGTAATGGTGTGTTAATAAATGTAATGAGGACTCCTTTTGAGTATGAATACTCTCTAGAAGATAATATTTGTATTCAAACTCACAGTTTATGTTTTGTCGTATTGTACACGACAGTTGTATTAATCAGTTGTATTTGTATTCTGTACTATGTATCTGACGACCCAAGATGGGTGATGTATACCTAATTTTGGGGGCGTCACATATATATATATATATATATATATATATATATATATATATATATAGGGAATTAATCTGTGACAATCGGTTGTCATGAATACTGTTCAACAACCAAGTTTGTAGCCGTTTATCCATACATTGTAAGGCTCAGATTAAAAAAATTGAACCCCCTGTCACTATAGGCCGTAATGGCAGTCCATTAAATCCAAATCAATTGGCCATTTACATAATTGTCCCTCCTCAATATTTAATACCCCTGCCGCTACAGACTCCCTTGGCAAGGCCAACCCCAAAAGAAAAATAAAAAAATTACTCCTCCATAGCATAGTTGAAAGTTTCTACTTTTTTGAATTTTTTTTATTCATATTAAGATTTATCATAAATGCATTTAGACATAACCTTTTAAATATTTATTTTTAATACTAAAATATTTTGGGTTCCCAAAAAAAGAGTTACTGCTTTTATATTATAATTGTATAGAGATTTGCACTGATTTTATTAGTATGCTCCCCCACCCCAACTTCCACCCCCACCCCCCACCACACCTTAACTCCTAAAAAAATAATATTTACTGATTATGTATATATTCTCACCCCACCCCACTCCTCTCAAAAAAATACCCCACTCTTCCTAAAAAAATAATATTCAGTGATTATATATACATCTCATCTCCTCCCTGTCCACCCCCACCCCCAACCCCAACCCCAACCCCAACCCCAACCCCAACCCCAACCCCCTTCCTCCCAAAAAATAATAATATTTAGGCTGTGTTTGTTTTAGACTGAATAGGACTGAATGAACCAAGGACTGAGCGAATCAGCCATTTTGTTTACCGGTTTTGAAATCTGAATAGAGCTTAATGGATCTGAGCAATTCTTTGAAAAAAAATTGGCTGATTCGGCTAAACATATCTGAATAATGTTTTTTTTGCCCAAATAGCCATGACTTCTCTTCTTTCTACCGCCGCTCTCTCTTCTTCGTTTACTAGCAGCAAATGTTGAATCTGAGGAAACTGAAGCTATCAAAATAGTTTTAATTGACGCAAATTACAAAAAGATAAGAACATTTGGACTTAACCCTTTGGTGATTTTATTGGTGGCGTAAAGGATTTAACCCTTCGGCATATCTGATTCTTTTTCTGGTGCTTCTGGTGTTGCTGTTAATATGTTGATATATGAAAGGCTATGATGATAAATGTTTGCAAGAATTTCTTGAGTAAATCAAGACATTGTGGATCTGGCCCGTTGTTGTGGCAACCATGGCGGTGCTGCCCTCTGTCCTGATCATGTACAGATACTGATCATGTACTTTTCTATTTTTTTTCTTAAGCACTTCTATCTCCATCTTCTACATAGTAGTAACTTTCCTTTCCGTTACTTTTGACTAACCTTCCATTAGACGATGTCAACTTTTGCTTTTGTTTTAACTTTTTTTTTATGAGTCAAATGATGATCAATTTTAATGAGATAAGTATTAAAAAAAACTTATAAATTCATATTAATTTAATGAGATAAGTATTGTGTCTTTTAATAGATTTAGCAAAGGTTTTTGCTTTTCATTCTTTGTATTTATTTTTTCATCAATAAATATTGTATTTAATTTTTTTAATATGTTAAGATAAAATTTTATACTTGTTCAAGGGATAAAATAGTAAAAAAACTGTTATTCAGATGTTTCAGACATATTAATTATCAAACAACTTTTTTATTCAGATTCAGATTCAGATTCAGCTCATTCAGATTCAGCTAATTCAGATTCAGATTCATTCAGTTTTTACCAAAGAAGCCCTTACTCTTTGTACTAGTAAGTTTTAAGTTACCAATAGTAATAACAGAAATTGTAAGATATTATGGTCATTTTAGAAAAAGGTTGAAGTTAATTTTGTCTAGTAATTTTTAATTCCAAATGGTGGGGATTATAATACCACATAAAACATGGTATTCTCACAACTATTTTATAATCCCAGTACTAATAGTCTCAAGCTCAAATTTAAAAACAAATAAGAAGTTCTATCCCAAGTGTAATATTTACAAACAAACATAACTCAAGGGTGTAATGTAACAAGGTGTTGGCACTTTTTCACTCAATATATATGAATAACTATAGAAGTCGTTCCTAAGTATTAATTGTTGTAGGTAGACTAGAGTTTTTGTCCTGGATGAGAATAACTAGATTGTTCTGTTCCTTGTAACGACCTCTTCTACATACTCCCTCACTTCCACAAAAAATTGTCAAACTTTTTTGTTTCAAAGCGATTAAAGCTCTCGCTTGAGGCTGAGAAAAAGCAATCTTCAAGCAATATCGAGCACCAGCAGAGCAGCAGCAACAGCAAAGGTGGCATCAGTTTTGCTGCCATTCAGCCGGTATCTGCTATTCCCTACGGGGTGCCATTTGATTCCACAAGCCCGCTTCATCATCACAACTTCTTCGATCACCTTCATTCCAGCAATGCAGGCATTTCTGATACCTCTGGTTCTGTGTCTTCAGTAGCAAGTCCGGCGTCGACACCTGCTGAGTTTTTCCTTTGGCCTCACAAATCCTGTTGACTTTACAAGATAGTTAACTTTCTCAACAAATACCATCCACCTAATTTTGACCTCTTTGCTGGTCTCTGGCATTTTAAAATGTAAGTTGACCCTCATTTTACCCACCATTGAGCTTTAGCATAGCTGTTAGTATTAGCAGGGCTGAGATGCAAGGTTTTTGAATATGAGGATAGAGATGTAACTTCTAGGGACAAACACCGGAAATGTGTAAAGAAAGGGTTCACCTAGGACGGCTTGATGAAATGCTGTACTGGGATGGGTTTGGGGGCACTTGTTTTCTTGGGGAAAGGTTTTGGATTTTTGCTAAAATTGCTCTATTTGGAGTTGCTCTCCAATTATCAATTATCAGTTCAATTTTCTTAGTCGCATTGTTTGATGATAAAAGTATACTTCCTAAATTCTTAAATATAAGATTACTGCAAATCATCTTATAATATCAAACGGAGGTAGTATATGTGTTGCTGCTGTTGCCTTGTGAACCCTATGCTTAATGTCAGTGGTAGTCGAATTCAAGACCTCCAGGTTTAGGTTTACGATTAATAATCCCAAGTCCTCTCTTAGACCACTTAGCCAAGTGGCAGGGTTGTAGATCAAACCTTTTGCATTCATCTAACTTAAGTTTGTAGTTTCTTCTTTTCTTTTTTTCATTTGCAATTAAGTTGATCCTCGAGTTCAGATCAATCGTGGCTTTGTTGGAAGTTTGGAACTCCGATAGGACTTGAGGGGGAAAAGAAAGGAATAACCTAATGAGAAGGAATAAATGAAACTTTTTTAGGTTTACTTTAAACAACTCTCTTCTCATTCACACTTTGAGCATACCGCAGCCATTTCAAAATGAAAAAATTACAATTTCCATTTGAGGGGTTTAAATGCTTTTTAGGTCACTCTACTATAAGTCGGCTTACAAATGGATTATTGAACTTTTTTTTCTTACAGTCAACTCATTAAACTTTAGTTTACTAACACAAAGTTACAAAAACCGTTAAGTCAATGTTGACTTAACGGAAATGATGATGTGGCAGCTGACTTGTCTAAAAAAAAGCCTATGTGACAGTTAATATGCGAAGTGGCAGTGAAGATGTGGATTTGGATGAAAATTTTTATGAAAAAATGGAAAAAAATATTTTAAAGTATACTATAAATTATAAAAATTATCCAAAAAACAAGAAAATAAATAAATACAAATAATTATTTTTAATAAAAATTAAAAAACACAGTTTTTTTTATTTTTTATTAAAAAAAATTAAGATGCATATTTTTTTTAATAAAAATAATTGGTTTTTTTTTATTTTTATGAAATAAAATAATTAAAACTACAGTTTTTTTAATAAAAATAAATATTTTTAATAAAAATAAAAAAAATGCAGTTTTTTTTAATAAAAATAAAAAAAATGCAGTTTTTTTTAATAATAAAAATGCAGTTTTTTAAAAAAACTGCGTTTTTTAATAAAAGAATTTTTTTTATATAAAATGCGTTTTTTATTACGTTTTCTTTTATTAAAAAACTGCATTTTATTACGTTTTTAATAAAAATAATTATTTATAAATAAAAACTGCATGTTAAAAACTGCAGTTTTTTTTAAATTTTTTTTTATTTTATAAAATGCGCTAAAAACTGCATGTTAAAAACGCAATTTTTAAATTTTTTTTTTATATATAAAATGCGTTAAAAACTGCATGTTAAAACAGTTTTTAAAAAAAAAATTTTTATTTTTTTATAACATGCGTTAAAAACTGCATGTTAAAAACGCAAGTTTTATAATTTTTTTTTATTTTTATAAAATGCGTTAAAAACTGCATGTTAAAACACTTTTTTTTAAATTTTTTTTTATAACATGCGTTAAAAACTGCATGTTAAAAAAGCAAATTTTTTTTAATTTTTTTTTCTTTTATAAAATGCAGTTTTTAACGTAATAAATAATTATTTTTATTAAAAACGTAAAAAAATGCAGTTTTTTAATAAAAGAAAATGTAATAAAAAATGCATTTTATAAAAAAAATCTTTTATTAAAAAACGCTGCTTTTTTAAAAAATTGCATTTTTATTATTAAAAAAAAACTACATTTTTTTTATTTTTATTAAAAAAAACTGTACTTTTTAAAAAAAAATTCATAAAAATAAAAAAAACCAATTATTTTTATTAAAAAAAATGCGTTTTAATATTTTTTAATAAAAAAAATGTATTTTTTAATTTTTATTAAAAATAATTATTTGTATTTATTTATTTATTTTCTTATTTTTTTGGATAATTTTTATAATTTATATTATACTTTAAAATATTTTTTTCCATTTTTTCATAAAAAATTTCATCCAAATCCACATCTTCACTGCCACGTCACATACTAACTGCCACATAGGCTTTTGTTTAGACAAGTCAGCTGCCACATCATCATTTCCGTTAAGTCAACCTTGACTTAACGGTTTTTATAACTTTGTGTTAGTAAACTAAAGTTTAGTGAGTTGACTGTAAGAAAAAAAAGTTTAATAACTCATTTGTAAGTCGACCTATAGTAGAGTGACCTAGAAAACATTTAACCCCCCATTTGACAGATAAGAGTTCTGAAGGAAATATTGACTTTCGAGTAACCAATGGTAGCTATGTTCCAAAGAGTAGTGCTACGCAGACAGGGAGATGAGACAGGAAAATTGGACCGGTTGCATTTTTTATTTTTTATTTTTTATTGTGACTTTCAAAAAATGTATAGTATTTATTTCAATAGTAATTTTTATAAAATATAGTGTTTTAGGTGTAATTTGGATACACATACAAACACAGGGTTATACAGTCTGTATAACCCTGTATTTGTATGTGTATCCAAATTACACCTAAAACACTATATTTTATAAAAATTACTGTTAGAATAAATACTATACATTTTTTGAAAGTCACTATAAAAAAAAAAATAAAAAAATTGGACCGGTCCAATTTTCCGGTCCATATTTCCTGACTTGTTGATGTTCCAAAATTAAAAAAAAGGAAAACATACAAGATTTTCAAAGATACACTAGATGAAGTGATAACATAAAAACAAACATATGTAAACTAGATTCTCATAAATTCAATACAATTTACAGCCATTTTTTTCTTCTATAGCTGCATAATGTGTACCCCACTACTCTTTGTCTCCCTATCCATAGAAGGTACCACTCTTATATAGGAGAAAAAAAAGGGCTAAAGAACATGTATAAACATGGAGACACAGAAAGAGAGCTGCAGCCAAGGTAGTTTTGTCCTAATGGAAAGGGATGGGAAGGAAAAGTTAGACAATTTCTTTCTAAAATTTGAAATAAAGTGTCCAACTTTACCTTATAAGGTCGATTTCATCTTCCCATGCAGTTGATACCTCAGGGATTTACCATTCTGATGAAGCAAAAACTGTGGAGATTACTTTTAATTACTCCATAACAAGTTCTTTATGGCGATCAAGGTCCTTGAGGTAAGTTGTACAAGTATAATCTTCAATGCCACAAGCATCAACAACAACTGATCTCCCTCCCATAGACTTTTGTTTCAACTCTACTGCTCCAGTTCCACTCTCACCGTTCAATAATTGTACCACCTACGTACATAACCACAACACTCAATTTCATAACCATCAATCTAATACTGTACATATAAAGATGATCATAATCTTGTTCCTTGTAACAAGAAAATTACCCGGCTCATGTATGGACGCATATCAGATGAATGATGAAGGCATGTCGAAGCTGTTAAAATTGCTCGTTTCATATCAACAATGTCATAATTATCACCTAGTTTAGGATCTGCTAGTTCTTTCACACTATTATTCTCCAGCAGTGGTTTTGCCTATACAATAAGGTCCCAAGGCATGCATGATTAATAATTTATAGTCCAATTTTTATATTTTTGGCATTAGAAACATTAGGGTTGAAGTTTAAAAATAACAGTTTCAGGATAATCAAAACATACCCACATCACAAGGCTTTGTCGACAAGAATCAACCGAACGACGCCCTGTTATAAGCTCTAATAACAGAACCCCAAATGCAAATACATCAGTCTTCTCATCAATAATTCCATGCATGAAATATTCAGGGGCCATATACCTGTAACCAATTTTTTTTTTTAAAAAAATAAAATAACATAAGCTTGTGAAAGATATGGAAAAGCATAAACTTGTAATTGAAGCAGGTCTAGTCTCTTGATACCCGAAAGTTCCTTCAATAGGTGATACAACATGATGAACCCATTTCTCTGGGAGCCATTTTGCTAGCCCGAAATCCGATATCTAAACACCATAAAGAATCTCAGAAGCAAAAATGTATATGTATTTTCTAAGAACCAGAATTTAATATGAAGAAATATATATATATATTAATTCTCTGTCACAACCTAATCACAATAAAGTTAACAACCTGAGGTTCATAATCTTCAGATAATAATATATTTGAGGCTGTGATGTCCCTATGGATTATCCGCCTTTGACAATCAGAATGGAGATACTTGAGACCATCAGCTACCCCAAGCGCTATCTTAAACCTTATATTCCAGTCTAGGCTCTCTGTTGAACCTGAATTACAAAATTTTCTTATTAGTCATAGCCATATGAGTTTAGTTGTTCCGCCCGAATTAATTTAATTCCCACTGTTAAGCAAGCAAATAAATTATACAGGTACCATGTAGTAAAGTTGAGAGGCTGCCATTAGGTGCAAATTGGAGGACAAGGTGTAAGCCATTTTGAATGCTGAAGCCAATTAATTTAGCAGCATTGGGGTGGTTGATATGAGCAATGATCCCAAGCTCACTCAAAAATTCTCCAACTCTATCCTCATCTTTCTTCTCCTTCTTTGTTATCTTTTTCACCGCGATTACTTGGCCATCTGGTAAGCACCCTTTGTACACTTCAGCATGTCCCCCTTTCCCAAGTAACTTATCTATCACATTAAATTTAATCATAATTTTTTTAGAAGACAAATTAGTTGATGTTAGTTTCTACAAAAGCAGGCTATATATGGTAAATAAGAACTGTGCACATATATACAAAATTTACTGCAACTCCTAATTTGCATTATTACAAGGGAAAATGATACTCCCCCTCGTACAAAAAGAGTCCTACTTTCTATATAATTTCCATCCGTAATGGTACTTAATTATCGGGCAAAGGGAGATTTGACATAAACAACGACTTCAAATCTTCTTATAAATATTGCCTAACATCAATAAGGGAATTAACGCACACAACATTTGAATTCATATGCAAAACAATAATAATAGTTGGGCATGAATGTCTCCTGCAGAGAGTAGACAGAAGTGCATATAAAACAGAGGCGCCAGATATAAAAGGTTAAAAAAACAGAGAATTCAAACAAGTAACTTGCAACAAAAACAGGGGAGAAAGGTGTAAAGTTAAAAATCTTTTTGTCTAACCAGGGCTAAAATTTTTAGTGGCGGCCTGAAGCTCCTGGTAAGTGAAGTTCCTCCATGAAGGCTTTGGCACCATCCATTCTCCACAATCAATGGAATCCTCAGAGGCAGGACGACTCCCGAACTTCCACCTCAAACTCTTTCTTGATTGCTCGTAAACGTTCATCAAAGAAACTGAAGATAACCTTCTCACCGACTTCTTCTTAATATTATCAAGCATACTTTTCCACTGCACCGGACTATTATTATCCTCCGACGACGATAATGATAACCACGATGATGATGATGATGATGATTCTTCGTTATCGGCCGATTTCTCGTCCAATGACGATGAGCTAAAATTGCTGCTGTTATCGGAGTCTGAACCTGAAATAGGAATTTCCAGTACGCCTCTTGGAGAAGGATCTTCATCTTTTTCCACCTCCGTTTTTTTCAAATCTTCAGAGATTTCTCCTTGTTTTTCTGCATCTTCAACCAATTCTGTTTCTGGGTGTTCATGGGTTTCTACTATTATTTCTGATACACAAAAAGGGAAATTAACCGGAGCCAAGAATTAAATGAGATTAAAAGGAAAAAAAAAACTCAAAAGCTGTTGTGTAATTACCTTCCTCAGGGACCATTCTAGCCATATTGTGTTTCTTTGGAAAAAGAAGGAAGATTTATAATGATTTGAATGGAAAAATTGGTTGAAGATTTACATCGAGTCCTTTTCTTTCCCTCCCCTGTCCCTCTTCATACATAGATGGTAAGAGAGAGAAAGAGGAAGAGAGAGAAAGGACAGAGAGATGAGAGAATGAAAGAACGAGGGAGTTGGAAATGGTATATCTTTGGAGGTGGTTTTTCTTTTGGAAGATCAGAGCAAACCAAAAAATGAGCTTTTTGTGGTGATCGGAATATGTGCTATATTTATACATACACAACACACTATACACAAGCAAACGGGATGGTTATATATATATAGAATCCGGATCTTAAGCTCATCCTTTATCCAACTCATTCGAGCTCACCTTCTTAAGCAACAGACCCTGCGACGGTTCGGTCATATAATCGTCGTCTATACTTTTAGCGACGGGCAACATATAGCGTCGCTAAAAGTATAGACGACGGTTGTATGACCGAACCGTCGCCGGGTCTGTCGCTAAAGAGGGAGTGAGCTCAGGTGAGTTGAATAAGGGGTGAACTTAAGATCCGGATCAATAATATACTGTCCGGATCTTAAGCTCACCCCTTATCTAACATGCCTTGCTCACCCCCGTTTAGCGACGGACCGGGCAACGATTCGGTCCATCGCTATATATAGAACCGTCGCTATATATTTTCGGACCGAATCGTCGTCCAGTCCGCCGTTAAAGAGGAGTGAGTAATGTATGTTAGATAAGGGGTGAGCTTAAGATCCGGACCGTGTGTGCGTGTGTATATATATATATATATATATATATATATATATATATATATAGTCCGTTTTTTCAGCAAACTGGAAGGAGTGAACCGACTATAGCGACGATTTTTTCCGTCGCTATAGCATAGAAAGCCAATTTTTTATGCTATAACGACGGAAAAAATCTTCGCTATAGCCAGTTCGCTCCCTCCAGTTTGCTGGAGGGAGCCGGACTATTTTTTGAAGGGAGGATAGTTTTATAAATTTTAAATGCTTATGAATTGTACACACGACAATCTTACGATAAAATGTATTACATTATTGAGTATCAAAGGAATACCGTTATAACTATAAGTAAATTTCATAATTAAAATCAATAGTTTCCCGAGTAAAATATAATTAAAACATGACGTAATTTTAATCATCAAATCAACCATGATAGTAGTTAGGGCCACTTCGGGAATGATTTATTTTAAAATGATTTATAAGTTCTTTTAAGTTATGATTTATAAGTAAAAATGTTCGGTATCAATTGGACTTATAAGTTATAAATTAAGTTAAAATAAGTTATGAAAGTGTTCGGCTCATAATGATTTATAAATTAAAATAAATATAAAAATTATTAAAAACAACATTAATAAAAAAAAGGACAAAATAAAAGAGGGACAAAATAGACATTATATTTAGTCAAACTAAATTATTTTAAAAAGACTTATAAGTCATTAAAATGACTTATAAATCATTTCTAAATAAGTCATACATAGTTACTTTTTTTTGACTTAAAAACTCAACTTATAAATTAAAAAATAAATTATTGTCAAACACCTTAATAGTAAAAAATAATTTATAAGTTAATTTGACGAACTTATAACTTATAAGTTGTTCCTAGACCTACATCTCTCTTTTTAGGGCGCTACAATGATTAAATATAAATCTATCCTAGCCCTTTCTCATATTAAGACTTTCAAAAATAATAAATTCTAAAAATAATAAAATAATAATTCAAAAAATAACATTAGTTTGAAATGATATTTGTATACATGGTTAGATATCTCCTACTTTTCTTCAATAGCGACGGGGATTGGGTTGACTGATCAAAACGTAGCCGTCTTTTATAACACCCGCGCAAGTCTGGGCGTAACAGTATAGGACATAAAAGCATCAATAACGAATCCAACTTAGGTACTCCCTCGGTCCCATATCATAATATATAACATTTTAAATAATTTTATTTTTTTAAATTATTTGACATTTTATATAATTTAAGAAAATTAATTATAATTTTTTCAAAATTATTTTTCATAAAAAAATATTATAGATAAGAGAGAGTATGAAATAAATATGTTAATTATAAAAATTTAAGGGTATTATAAATAATTAATATTATATTTAATGTTATGAAAAAATTAAAGATTAGCCTTTAATTAAGAGAGCACATGAAAACACAAGAAGCCTTGTACATGATATGTTGCCTTTCCTTTTTACGTTATAAATTATCATCATTTTAACCATCAGTAGTGAGTACTGATTATTATATATCTTGTCAAATAATTACAAATTCTCGCATGCCAGAAAGCAACATTTAGTCATGAATAATACTTCCTCCGTCCCATAATATATATGACGTTTTAAAATTATACACAAGAATTAAAAATAATAATTATATAACATTAAATATAATATTAATTATTTATAATACTATTAAATTTTCATAATTAACATATTTATTCCATACTCTCTCTCATCTGTAATATTTTTTTATAAAAGATAATTTTAAAAAGATCGTAGTTAATTCTCCTAAACTATATAAAACGATAAATAATTTAAAAAAAATAAAATTATCTAAAACGTGATACGAGACAGACGGATTGAAAATCATTATACCTTCCTATGCACCGAACTACTCTTGCGTGCAAACATTCTCTTTAAATATATGTTTCATATAAATCAAGTCAAAAAATTGAAAATATAAATAATGAATTGAAACAACCAATAACTAAAATTAATACATAAATAATTAAATATTGTCAATGAGTTAATTAGTTAGTTATAAGCAAAAAAAAAAAAAAAAAGAAGAAGAAGAAAAACAAGGGAATCACCAACCAAACAGATGAAATGGAAGGAAATTGATGGTTAAGTGGTTGAACTAAACCTGACAAATTCTTACTTAAAGAATATACGAGCAACGTCAGTTCAGTTAGAGAAGTAAGTGTAACTAAATTCTCCAATAATATTCTCAAGTCCTAATTCAAAACTCCCTCAAGTCAAATCAAGAATTCAACACAATTGATTAAATTAAATATTGATCAAAAGCGTTTTCTAAGATTATCTTGACTGATCTCGATCGATCAGTTTAATTTTAGGCTAACATTTGGCTCTTTAAATAATATAAATTAGATTTAGCAAGGGGAGGGGACCCTTGCTCTCTCCATCTTAATTTGTGAAATGAGGTAGAGTAATTAGTGGACATTTAAATTAACAAAACAAATTCACTTACATCCATCTTTCACTTTCTAGTTTCTGCTTCTTCATTGGATTTGGTACTCCAAATTCAAGGTGGGGCACCAACCTTACTGCCTACGGTGCCTAGCTAGGGTTAGGGTAGAGAGAGATGGGTTAGTTGAGGTTGTACAAAATTTAAAGCATGTTAATTTAGTGCATGCATGGGCTCACCTTATGATCTTCAACGAGATCAGGACTAAAAATTAATCAAGAATAGGAATAAATTGGAGGAAGGAGAATTGAAATGCTTAGATTGATATGTATCACAAGTCAGAGACTTTAGAAGAGATTATACCATTATATATCTTTGTTTCAATTTAATTATAAGATTATTATAGATTTTTGAAAGTCAATTTAAAATATTTTAAAATTTATAATTAAGATAATTTACTAAAAATTATAAAACGATAAATGTTACAATGAGTATTACTTTCTGAATAGATTAAATTTAAAGAAATTCAAATTAATTTTAAGTTTAAAAATATCTAAAACTAACTTCAAAAAATTAATATATAATAATTTTATAATTTAAAACGAAGACTGTAAGACCCCAAATTTTATGAAATAAAAGTATTCAATTTTTCTTATAATTACAATTCAGTAAATGGTTAAATTGATAACAAGTTAAAGTTAAGGGTAATATATGAAATTTTTCAAAGTACGCAAGTGGTTATAAAATATTCATTGTTGTCGGGGAATATTCGTTTGGTCGTGGAATATTCTTTCTGTCGGGGAATATTCGTACGACGGTGCAGCTATTTGTGGGCCCCATAACGAATAACTGTCGGGTGAAGAAAACGACAAATTTGAGTTTTTACAAATAACGGCGTAGTTGTTACCGTTAACACTGTTGGAATACCCTGTGGTTAAAATACAGTAATACGCGTTGTTGCACAGTAGCACACGGTATTGCACAATATTTTTTTCAATTATTAATTCTTAAGTAAGAAGGCAGTACTCAATAATTGTTACAGTAGTTACTGTTCAATATTTTATTTTATTGATTCAATAATTGCTGCGTTGATATTTTATATTATTGTTGTTTCAATAATTGTTACTGCACAGTATTTCCCATTATCATATCAATAATTCATATTATTTGAATAATATTATTAGATAGCATTATTGGCAATGTCTAGAAAGTTCTGTCTAAGGAGAGGTTTGGTCATCTAATTGCGCGCCAGTAAGGAAAAATCCTTATTGAAAAGCCCCCTCTTTCCTGGGAACGGCCTGGTTGTCATAAATGTGATTCTGTAATATTATTTGTGAATAATTAATTATTGATTCATATGATAAGGAAATATTTATTTTATGTGGATATAAACGAGGGATATATTTTTATGGTTAAAAATGAAGGAGTTAATGTTGAGGTCTTTATCCGTATTTTTGTCGGAATGGAGGTATTAAAAATCAGGGTTTTTGAGATATTTTGCGGGGGTTATAATTTTTAATCCGACCGTTGGATCGTGGTAATTTTTGGATATGTTATACATATATAAGTTGAGTATATGTCCACAAATTTTGAACCGTTAAAAATGAACGTATGACTTGTTATGAATTTTACGAGATGACTGGTTCAGAAATTGTTGAATTTTCGGAGTTAATGATTTTGGTGGAAAATTCTAGAATTGGTGGGCCTCACTTGTGATTGGTGAAGAAATGTGCTGAATTATATTTCAAATGTGGTGGGTGGGAATAGTAGCAGGTAAAGCCATCAGGTTACAGGTCAAGCCTACTAAAATTTTTCTATAAATAGAGGGCTAAGTTAGAATTGAAAATCACACCAGAAACATAAGCTTTCTCTCTTTCTCTCTCGATATTATTGTAAGACCCCGAATTTTATGAAATAAAAGTATTCAATTTTTCTTATAATTACAATTCAGTAAATGGTTAAATTGATAAAAAGTTAAAGTTATGGGTGAAATGTGAAAATTTTTCAAAATACACAAGTGGTTATAAAATAATCATTATTGTCGGGGAATATTCGTTTGGTCGTGAAATATTCTTTCTGTCGGGAAATATTCGTACGACGGCGCAGCTATTTGTGGGCCCCATAACAGAATAACTGTCGGGTGAAGAAAACGACAAATTAAGTTTTTATAAATAACGGCGTAGTTGTTACCGTTAACACTGTTGGAATACCCTGTGGTTAAAATACAGTAATACGCGTTATTGCACAGTAGCACACGGTATTGCACAGTATTTTTGAAATTATTGATTCTTACGTAAGAAGGCACTACTCAATAATTGTTACAGTAATTACTGTTCAATATTTTATTTTATTGATTCAATAATTGCTACGTTGAAATTTTGTATTATTGTTGTTCAATAATTGTTGCTGCACAGTATTTCCTATTATCAGATCAATAATTCATATTATTTGAATAATATTATTAGATAACATTATTGGCAATGTCTAGAAAGTTCTGTCTAAGGAGAGGTTTGGTCATCTAATTGCGCGCCAGTAAGGAGAAATTCTTATTGGAAAGCCCCCTCTTTCCTGGGAACGGCCTGGTTGTCATAAATGTGATTCTGTAATATTATTTGTGAATAATTAATTATTGATTCATATGATAAGGAAATATTTATTTTATGTGGATATAAATGAGGGATATATTTTTGTGGTTAAAAATGAAGGAGTTAATGTTGAGGTTTTTATCAGTATTTTGTTGGAATGGAGGTGTTAAAAATTAGGGTTTTTGAGATATTTTGCGAGGGTTATAATTTTTAATCCGACCGTTGGATCGTGGTAATATTTGGATATGTTATACATATATAAGTTGAGTATATGTCCACAAATTTTGAACCGTTAAAAATGAACGTATGATTTGTTATGAATTTTACGAGATGACTGGTTCAGAAATTGTTGAATTTTTGGAGTTTATCATTTTGGTGGAAAATTCTAGAATTGGTGGGCCCCACTTGTGGTTGGTGAATAAATGTGCTGAATTATATTTCAAATGTGGTGGGTGGGAATAGTAGCAGGTAAAGCCATCAGGTTGCAGGTCAAACCTACCAAAATTTTCCTATAAATAGAGGGCTAAGTTAGAATTGAAAAACACACCAAAAACATAAGCTTTCTCTATTTCTCTCTCTATATTATGAAGCATATTTTGTGAGTATTTAGATACTTTGAGAGTTGCTATTCAGTGCAAGTTTCCTTCGGCTTTATATTCCGGTCAGAAGTACTGCTGTTTTGAGGTAAGGGATAGTAAGGGATAGTAAGAGATTTTAAGGGTTGTTATGATTTTCAGTTTCGTAATTTTTCTGATCTTCAAAAATTCTGGAAAAATTTGAAATGATATTTTGATGAGTTTTCTTGATTGTGTCCAAAAATGGTGATTTTTGGATGTATAGATTGAGAGTTATGAATTTTATGAGAAAAGACTATTTTAAAAGTAACAGCTTATAATTCCTTGTGGTTAACTCCAAAATTGATAAAATTTTTATTGGGAGTACATGTATATGATAGAAGTATACTCTGTAAATTTCAGAATTTTTAGACAAAAGTATAATTTTTGATAAATGTCTAAATATTCGGCTATTTTGGCCATATGAAAAATAGTAAATGACTTTTAAAAATTATGAGAAAAATATATGTTCACTATGGGACTATATTATGCTAAATCCCAGAAAAGAAATATTTTTGGAACTGATTTGGTATTTTTCATGAAAATGGTCTAGTTATGAGTAAATGAATTAAATATGTTTTGTGAAGAAAGAAAATTGGAAAATAGGATTTTATGGCTTGAGAATCCTATATGAGGTATATGCAGATTTTTGATGAGGGTTTTGATTATTGATGATGAAATTGTAAGAGTTGGCATTTTATGATGATTAAATGCATTAATTAGTAAAGTGTAAACAATTAAAATAAATTGTTTATAAATTTAAGTAATGTTATTCTTTCAATATCATTATACCGAAATATTGGTATGAATTTTATTGTAGAATTTCTATCTTTTGTGTCGGGGTTACTATTCATGAGTTACGAATATTACTCTTGAGATTAAAACTATATGTTGATCATATTATTTTTATCATCATATATAACATTTTTATAACCCTGATGTTGAAATTCTCTTTCACTGGAGTGTAAAGATGGGTAGATTATTGGTATGATCATGACTAGGGTTCTCTTTGGCCTGTAGTGCAAAGTTGAATTGTGACTGGTATGATCATGACCATTGAATTTATAATTGAATATCTTAAACTTAAGTGCAAAGGTGAATTGATCAACATGGTTATAATTATTGTTTATATAAATTCTGAAATGATTATATATTTCTTTGAGATATGAATATATTTGGCCTGTAGTGCAAATATGAATTGTTGATGAATATCTTTGGCATGTAGTGCAAAGATGGCCTGTAGTGCAAAGATGAACTGTTGTTGAATATCTTTGGCCCGTAGTGCAAAGATGGTTTGTTGATGAATATCTTTGGCCCGTAGTGCAAAGATGGATTTGTTAGTATGATTATAAACAGGAACTGTGATTTGGTATAACCATGATCTTTGATGTTTCAGGTAAAGACAGGTGATAAAAATATTCTTCGTCCTGGGTGCGAAGAAAAATTTATAGTCACAATTATGATTATGAGTTATTCATATGATTGTGGAAAGGAACTGTTGAGTGATGTTACATGGATAAAATATTGTTGGTGAATTTTTAACATGGAGACGATAATAGACTTTATAGTCTATTTGACTCTTCTAATGGATTGCTCGTTCCGCTGCAACTATGGTTGAAATTTTTATCATTTACCATATGTTCTAAATCTCTGATTTATTATTGATGAAGGCTATTGATAATTTAATTATCTTTAGTCATGATATTCTTTACTGAGCTAGTTGTGCTCACCCTTTTGCTTCACAATTCCTTTCAGGTAATAAAAGTGTAGCTGGGTCGAGCGGGGGTAACAAGGGAATAGAACGGTGGCCATCATTTAGTAGTTATATTTGGTGAAGAAAATAGGGTGAGGCGAACCCAACGTTGGAAGGGTGTTTTGTCACTATCATACAAGATGTCTAATGACATACAACCTCGTGTCATCATAAGACAGGGTTGTGCTTATCCACTTGCTGAGTATATCTATGGGCACTACCTATATAATCTTGGTGTTTGTTTGAAGTATAATTCTCAATTAGAGACAGTGGAGATAATGATAAGTCAAGAGAAGACTCACCATTGGGAAGAATATGATAGTAATCTTCTCGTTATTTTGGGGTCGTTACAATTATGAAGCATATTTTGTGAGTATTTAGATACTTTGAGAGTTGCTATTCAGTGCAAGTTTCCTTCGACTTTGCATACCGATCAGAAGTACCGCTCTTTTGAGGTAAGGGATTGTAAGGGATAGTAAGGAATTTTAAGGGTTGTTATGTTTTTCAGTTTCGTAATTTTTTTGACCTTCAAAAATTCTGGAAAAATTTGAAATGATATTTTGTTGAGTTTTCTTGATTGTGTCCAAAAATGGTGATTTTTGGATGTGTAGATTGAGAGTTATGAATTATATGAGAAAATACTATTTTAAAAATAACCGCTTATATTTCCTTGTGGTTAACTCTAAAATTGATGAAATTTTTATTGGGAGTACATGTATATGATAGGAGTATACTCTGTGAATTTCAGAATTTTTAGATAAAAGTACAATTTTTGATAAATGTCTAAATATTCGGCTGTTTTGGTCATATGAAAAATAGTAAACGACTTTTAAAAATTCTGAGAAAAATACATGTTCACTATGAGACTATATTTTACTAAATCTCAGAAAAGAAATATTTTCAGAACTGATTTGGTATTTTTCATGAAAATGGTCTAGTTATGAGTAAATGAATTAAATATGTTTTGTGAAGTAAGAAAATTGGAAAATAGGATTTTATGACTTGAGAATCCTATATGAGGTATATGCAAATTTTTGATGAGGGTTTTGGTTATTGGTGATGAAATCTTATGAGTTTGACATTTTAGAATGATTAAATGCATTATTTAGTAAAGTGTAAACAATTAAAATAAATTGTTTATAAGCTTAAGAAATATTATTCTTTCAATATCATTATACCGAAATATTGGTATGTATTTTATTGTGAAATTTTTACCTTTTTGTGTCGGGGTTACTATTCATGAGTTACTATTCACGAGTTACTATTCACGATAAAATTGGTTTCTTTTTCTAACCAAATTATAGTTGATTTATGAGTATTACTTTTGAGATTAAATCTATATGTTGATCATATTATTTTTATTATCATGTATAACATTTTTATAACCCTGATGTTGAAATTCTCTTTCACTTGAGTGTAAAGATGGGTAGATTATTGGTATGATCATGACTTTGGGTTCTCTTTGGCCAGTAGTGCAAAGTTGAATTATTGACTAGTATGATCATGACCATTGAATTTATAATTGAATATCTTCAGCTTCAGTGCAAAGGTGAAATGATCAATATGGTTATAATTATTGTTTATATAAATGATTATATATTTCTTTGAGATGTTAATATATTTGGCCTGTAGTGCAAATATGAACTGTTGATGAATATATTTGGCCGTAGTGCAAATATGAACTGTTGAGGAATATCTTTGGCCTGTAGTGCAAAGATGAAATATTGATGAATATCTTTGGCCTGTAGTGCAAAGATGAATTGTTGATGAATATCTTTGGCCCGTAGTGCAAAGATGACATGTTGTTGAATATCTTTGGCCAGTAGTGCAAAGATGAGCAGGTGTTGAGATGAACATGACCAACTGGTGATATAAATGAATATCTTTGGCCGTAGTGCAAAGATGAAGTATTAGTATGATTATGAACAGGAAATGTGATTTGGTGTAACTATGATCTTTGATGTTTCAGGTATAGATAGGTGATGAAAATTGTCTTCGTCCTGGATGAGAAGAGGAATTTAGAACTACAGTTATGATTATGAGTTATTCATATGATTGTGGACCAGAATTGTTGATTGATGTTACAGGGATAAAACATTGTTGATGAATTTTTAACATGGAGAAGATAATAGACTTTATAGTCTATTTGACTCTTCTAATGGATTGCTCGTTCCGCTGCAACTATGGTTGAAATTTTTATCATTTACCATATGTTCTAAATCTCTGATTTATTACTGATGAAGACTATTGATAATTTATTTATCTTTAGTCATGATATTCTTTACTGGGCTAGTTGTGCTCACCCTTCTGTTTCACAATTCCTTTCAGGTAATAAGAGTGTAGCTGGGTCGAGCGGGGGTAGCATGGGAATAGAACGGTGGTCATCATTTAGTAGTTATATTTGGTGAATCATCTAGGGTGAAGCGAACCCAACGTTGGAAGGGTGTTTTGTCACTATCATACAAGATGTCTAATGAAATACAACCTCGTGTCATCATAAGACAGGGATGTGCTCATCCACTTGCTGAGTATATATACGAGCACTACCTATATAATCTTGGTGTTTGTTTGAAGTATAATTCTCAATTAGAGACAGTAGAGATAATGATATGTCAAGAGAAGACTCACCATTGGGAAGAATATGATAGTAATCTTCTCGTTTTTCTTTGGGGTCTATTGGGTCAGCCAAGGATAATTCTGTGGCCATATGATATCTATCATAACCTAGAAGCATGGCCTCCCATGTACAAAGGTTTCCTTGAGCACTTCCCAAAGATTCTAATTTCTAAAATAATTTTTGACTATACCTTTATGTAAGGTACCTTTGTGAGGTGTTGATACATGATGGTGTCCAATGTCATATTTGGTATATATTTGTATCCAGACTCACAGCATATGTGTTGTTGTATTTTGCACGGCAATTATTGTAATAAAGTTGTAGTTATTTTCTATACCATGTATTTGACGACTCAGAATGGGTTGGGTGGAATGGACCTATTTTGGGGTTGTCACAGGTGGTATCAGAGCTTAGGGATATGATTTCTGGCGGAGATCGGGAAATACAACTAGGAGGGGAGAGATGAGTAAATCCTTCGCTAGTATGTCATACCTAAGCTTATTTGTTGGTCAGTCATAATATCGAGATATTATGTGATATGTTAATTTATTAACAAGCTGTATTCTAGAATGATATCTGAAATACAGGAGATGAGCAATGGAGAAATCATGATGACAGGGAAGATATAATTTGAAATGAAAGAAGGTATTCTCAACTCTTTGAAATACCAGGTACGTAAATTTCGGGGACGAAATTTCATAAGAAGGGGAGATTGTAAGACCCCAAATTTTATGAAATAAAAGTATTCAATTTTTCTTATAATTACAATTCAGTAAATGGTTAAATTGATAACAAGTTAAAGTTAAGGGTAATATTTGAAATTTTTCAAAGTACGCAAGTGGTTATAAAATATTCATTGTTGTCGGGGAATATTCGTTTGATCGTGGAATATTCTTTCTGTCGGGGAATATTCGTACGACGGCGCAACTATTTGTGGGCCCCATAACGAATAACTGTCGGGTAAAGAAAATAACAAATTTGAGTTTTTATAAATAACGGCGTAGTTGTTACCGTTAACACTGTTGGAATACCCTATGGTTAAAATACAGTAATACGCGTTGTTGCACAGTAGCACACGGTATTGCACAATATTTTTTTCAATTATTGATTCTTAAGTAAGAAGGCAGTATTCAATAATTATTACAGTAGTTACTGTTCAATATTTTATTTTATTGATTCAATAATTGCTGCGTTGATATTTTATATTATTGTTATTTCAATAATTGTTACTGCACAGTATTTCCCATTATCATATCAATAATTCATATTATTTGAATAATATTATTAGATAACATTATTGACAATGTCTAGAAAGTTCTGTCTAAGGAGAGGTTTGGTCATCTAATTGCGCGCCAGTAAGGAAAAATCCTTATTGGAAAGCCCCCTCTTTCCTGGGAACGGCCTGGTTGTCATAAATGTGATTCTGTAATATTATTTGTGAATAATTAATTATTAATTCATATGATAAGGAAATATTTATTTTATGTGGATATAAACGAGGGATATATTTTTGTGGTTAAAAATGAAGGAGTTAATATTGAGGTCTTTATCCGTATTTTTGTCGGAATGGAGGTATTAAAAATCAGGGTTTTTGAGATATTTTGCGGGGGTTATAATTTTTAATCCGACCGTTGGATCGTAGTAATTTTTGGATATGTTATACATATATAAGTTGAGTATATGTCACAAATTTTGAACCGTTAAAAATGAACGTATGATTTGTTATGAATTTTACGAGATGACTGGTTCAGAAATTGTTGAATTTTCGGAGTTAATGATTTTGGTGAAAAATTCTAGAATTGGTGGGCCCCACTTGTGGTTGGTGAAGAAATGTGCTGAATTATATTTCAAATGTGGTGGGTGGGAATAGTAGCAGGTAAAGCCATCAGGTTACAGGTCAAGCCTACTAAAATTTTCCTATAAATAGAGGGCTAAGTTAGAATTGAAAATCACACCAGAAACATAAGCTTTCTCTCTTTCTCTCTCTATATTATGAAGCATATTTTGTGAGTATTTAGATACTTTGAGAGTTGCTATTCAGTGCAAGTTTTCTTCGACTTTGCATACCGATCAGAAGTACCGCTCTTTTGAGGTAAGGGATTGTAAGGGATAGTAAGGAATTTTAAGGGTTGTTATGTTTTTCAGTTTCGTAATTTTTCTGACCTTCAAAAATTTTGGAAAAATTTGAAATGATATTTTGATGAGTTTTCTTGATTGTGTCCAAAAATGGTGATTTTTGGATGTATAGATTGAGAGTTATGAATTTTATGAGAAAATACCCGCTTATAATTCCTTGTGGTTAACTCTAAAATTGATGAAATTTTTATTGGGAGTACATGTATATGATAGGAGTATACTCTGTGAATTTCAGAATTTTTAGATAAAAGTACAATTTTTGATAAATGTCTAAATATTCGGCTATTTTGGCCATATGAAAAATAGTAAACGACTTTTAAAAATTCTGAAAAAAATACATGTTCACTATGAGACTATATTATGCTAAATCCCAGAAAAGAAATATTTTCAGAACTAATTTGGTATTTTTCATGAAAATAGTCTAGTTATGAGTAAATGAATTAAATATGTTTTGTGAAGTAAGAAAATTGAAAAATAGGATTTTATGACTTGAGAATCCTATATGAGGTATATGCAGATTTTTGATGAGGGTTTTGGTTATTGGTGATGAAATCTTATGAGTTTGGCATTTTAGAATGATTAAATGCATTATTTAGTAAAGTGTAAACAATTAAAATAAATTGTTTATAAGCTTAAGAAATATTATTCTTTCAATATCATTACACCGAAATATTGGTATGTATTTTATTGTGGAATTTCTATCTTTTTGTGTCGGGGTTACTATTCACGAGTTACTATTCACGAGTTACTATTCACGATAAAATTGGTTTCTTTTTCTAACCAAATTATAGTTGATTTATGAATATTACTTTTGAGATTAAATCTATATGTTGATCATATTATTTTTATTATCATGTATAATATTTTTATAACCCTGATGTTGAAATTCTCTTTCACTTGAGTGTAAAGATGGGTAGATTATTGGTATGATCATGACTTTGGGTTCTCTTTGGCCAGTAGTGCAAAGTTGAATTATTGACTAGTATGATCATGACCATTGAATTTATAATTGAATATCTTCAGCTTCAGTGCAAAGGTGAAATGATCAACATGGTTATAATTATTGTTTATATAAATGATTATATATTTTTTTGAGATGTTAATATATTTGGCCTGTAGTGTAAATATGAACTGTTGATGAATATATTTGACCGTAGTGCAAATATGAACTGTTGAGGAATATCTTTGGCCTGTAGTGCAAAGATGAAATATTGATGAATATCTTTGGCCTGTAGTGCAAAGATGAATTGTTGATGAATATCTTTGGCCCGTAGTGCAAAGATGACATGTTGTTGAATATCTTTGGCCAGTAGTGCAAAGATGAGCAGGTGTTGAGATGAACATGACCAACTGGTGATATAAATGAATATCTTTGGCCGTAGTGCAAAGATGAAGTATTAGTATGATTATGAACAGGAAATGTGATTTGGTGTAACTATGATCTTTGATGTTTCAGGTATAGATAGGTGATGAAAATTGTCTTCGTCCTGGATGAGAAGAAGAATTTAGAACTACAGTTATGATTATGAGTTATTCATATGATTGTGGACCAGAATTGTTGATTGATGTTACAGGGATAAAACATTGTTGATGGATTTTTAACATGGAGAAGATAATAGACTTTATAGTCTATTTGACTCTTCTAATGGATTGCTCGTTCCGCTGTAACTATGGTTGAAATTTTTATCATTTACCATATGTTCTAAATCTCTGATTTATTACTGATGAAGACTATTGATAATTTATTTATCTTTAGTCATGATATTCTTTACTGGGCTAGTTGTGCTCACCCTTCTGTTTCACAATTCCTTTCAGGTAATAAGAGTGTAGCTGGGTCGAGCGGGGGTAGCATGGGAATAGAACGGTGGTCATCATTTAGTAGTTATATTTGGTAAATCATCTAGGGTGAAGCGAACCCAACGTTGGAAGGGTGTTTTGTCACTATCATACAAGATGTCTAATGAAATACAACCTCGTGTCATCATAAGACAGGGATGTGCTCATCCACTTGCTGAGTATATATACGAGCACTACCTATATAATCTTGGTGTTTGTTTGAAGTATAATTCTCAATTAGAGACAGTAGAGATAATGATATGTCAAGAGAAGACTCACCATTGGGAAGAATATGATAGTAATCTTCTCGTTTTTCTTTGGGGTCTATTGGGTCAGCCAAGGATAATTCTGTGGCCATATGATATCTATCATAACCTAGAAGCATGGCCTCCCATGTACAAAAGTTTCCTTGAGCACTTCCCAAATATTCTAATTTCTAAAACAGTTTTTGACTATACCTTTATGTAAGGTACCTTTGTGAGGTGTTGATACATGATGGTGTCCAATGTCACATTTGATATATATTTGTATCCAAACTCACAACATATGTGTTGTTGTATTTTGCACGACAATTATTGTAATAAAATTGTAATTATTTTCTGTACCATGTATTTGACGACTCAGAATGGGTTGGGTGGAATGGACCTATTTTGGGGTTGTTACAAAGACAATATATATATATATATATATATATATATATATATATATATATATATATATAAGTTAGTGCAAATTCATATACATTATATATTCATGTTAAAACACAAGCTCTTCATGAGTCATAACCAAAGATACTCACTTTTCGAACAAAAGAAAGATATATTTTTGTTATGACAAATTATGTCAAACATAATAAATTAACGCAGAAAGATAAAGACAATAACACAAAGTTTTATGTGAAAATTCAAATCGGAAAAAAACTACGAAGAATACAGAAGAAATCTATTAAATAAATATCTGAAGAGTACTATAATAATTCTTAAAATCTTTCTGAATGTATCTAAATGTTTTTTCTCCAAAATCCTAGCACCTATATTTATAGGCCATAGGAAAATTCATAATCAAATAGGATTAAAAATATAAAATTGAGTATAGGTAGAAAATATAATTTTCCTAAATCAAAACAGATTCTAGGTAATACCTAAATCCAAATTCAATAAGGATTCATTTTATACCCAACAAATCTCCACCTTGACTTGAATCTTCCAAATATAGCACAAATAGTGAACTTTCTCCTCTTCTCAAAATGCACAAATCAAGTCTGAATTTTCTGAAGAGATTCCATCTTTTCATTCATAACAAACAACCATTTTTTTGATTCATTTGAGGAAATGACATCTTTATAAGTCACAGGGTCACTGTACTCAATTGTCTCAGCAGCTGATAAGGCATAAGCAACAAAATCTGAATACCCATATCTCTGTGGTGATCGCACTGTCTTCTTTGCCCTATATCTAGTGAGACTATATTGATAATCCATATGTTCCTCATTTGGAACTATATTCTCATCTACAACAGTAGTAGTAGTAGGCACATGATCTGAACTATGCTATAATTTTTGAACCTAAGGAGAAGGTACTTTAAGCTCCACTTTCTAACCAACACAATCATTCGAAAAACACAACTGAATTGCTAAAAGTGTTTTATCATCCATAGTTTTTCATTCTGACTCAGACATCTCGGTAGCTTTCTTCATCTCCTAATCCGTATCAGACATATCTACATGCTTCGTTGACTTCCCTAAAATGACTTTCTTCAAGTCTTGCTGAGTAAGAACAGCCTTCATCCGAACCTGTCAAAGACGGAAACTAATATTCCCATCGAATATTTCAATATCAAACTTCATTGATGAAGTTGAACTTAACGCAGTAGTATAGATCAATAATAACTAAGCTTTAATACTAGTTTGTTAGCAGAATTTCATGATCCATCCCATATCAATTCATCATACACCTGTGTAAACTGATCCAATAAGCATGTTGGACTACCTTCTTATACTAATTTGGCACCAAACTTAGGAAACATCATTTTTCTATAATTTACCTCTCCAAAATGCTATAAATATGACGAACTTTATAACGTATTTCAACTTACAAACTTCTTCTTCAAAATTTTCTCAACTAGCAAATTCGTTAGATTACAGTCACGCGCACACATTGCACTCGCCAGCGAAATACTTCGATAGCACCAAGTGACCTCAATTTGGTCTACTCTCCCTTGTCGTTACCTTGGACAACTTGTCTAAAGCTTGGAAGTACCTTGGAATTAACGCTCTGATACCACTTTGTTGAAAATATATGGAAGATGATAAATTATAGAGAAATGAGGAAGAGTGTTTAAACTTTAAAATATTTGATTCAACTCACTTTCATTTCACTTGTTTCAATTGATCCAAGTACAAGGCTATTTATAGGTTACAAGAAACCTATCTATATGCTTACATACATGAACTAGAACATGAATCTAATTTAATGAATGCATATGCATGAACACTAATATTCATGTATCAATACAAATGTATCTTAAAATACCAATGCATGTATCAAGAAATACTAAAAGTCATTCATAAATTTAACTTACTTCTAACACTTTTCAAGTACCCCATCCCATGTAAACATATCAAAACAACCTCTAGAGAAACCCAATTCCCTCCTGCAAAAGTAATAATGTCATTTGAATCCATCGCTCACACCAAAATATACTCTTTCAAGAAAAAAAATAATTAGCTCTAATAAACATTTCAAATATTAAATATTTTTCTCATTGTCCTAGTAAAACATTTGAATATATTCAATATATATATATATATATATATATACAAAAATATTTTTCAAATTAATTTCATGTGTAATAGATGGATAAAGTAAATTGAACATGGATGAAGTACAAGGAATTCAGATTTCTTTTTTTTTTTCTCTAAACACAAACTCTAGCCTCCAAAGCTTCAAAATTAGATATGGGCCAGAGGGTTTCTTTTCTCTTTTGAAGAGACCTTTCCGTAGATCTTTTGGTTATCATTAGTCGCGTATTTAGTTTGTATTTTCTCCCTTCATAGTACGTTTGTTTTCCCTTTTTGTAAATTTTTATTTTCTCCTATTTTGGGGTTAGATTGCTTGTTCTTTCACCACTCTTGTGGGAGTCTTTTTTTCTCCTTTTGGGAGCTTGGTTTCTTTCTATATAGAGTTGATTTCGTCTACGGTGATATGCATGGACGAGTGATTGTAGATATGCTAAATTGGATAAACGATACGGGAAGCGAGATGTGTGCGGTGGTTGTTTCCTAATTGTTATTTTATTTCTACTTAGGTCATGAAAGTTTGTAATTCAAATTTCATTTTGGATAGAGTAAATATCCCCTCAATTTTATCATACATGTAATTTGTATCTTTCATTAAATGAATGAATTTTTCCTGGTATTGTTTTGAGAGTTTGTCAAAACACTACAAGAAAAAAACTTATTTCCCACGGGTCGAAAATAGCCTAATTTCATCATAAATAAGTTATTTTCAACTGAAAAGTTCGTCGGAAATTCGTTTGTAAATAAGCTTTTTTAACAAAAATGAGGATTATTTCTGACAGAATTTCCGACCGAATTATGTGGGAAATAAGTTATTTCTGTCGGAATTTCCGTGGAAAATAATTTCGTCGAAAATAACCTAATTCCCTTAAAAATAAATTATTTTCAACGGAAAAGTTCGTCGGAAATTCGTTTGTAAATAAGCTTGTCAAAATTAATTCGGTTGGAAACTCCGTCGAAATTACTAATTTTCGACGAAATTATTTCCCACGGAAATTCCGACCGAAATAACTTATTTCCCACGGATTTCGGTTGGAAATTCTGTTGGAAATAATCCTCATTTTTGTTAAAAAAAATAACAGAGAACTGGACTTTATACAACTGTTGTAGAATGGTCAATATAAAAATATGGGAACAAACATGTATGGTCTTTCCATTTCTAAGAATACATTAATAGAGAAATTAAAGGTAACCAAACAATCCAATACAAATTCATGTAAATATGTTAATAAAATAAAACAAAATAAAACTTAGACCATTTAATTGAAGCTTTAAGTAGGTATCCTGTCAACATTTATGATAAGTAATACAATACAATATGAATTCACCGTACTTGAACATTATCATCGAGTTCAAAAAACGGGACTACAAGGAAGTATTAACTTATAACATCAATGCATGGACTATTGTATATGATCACTGATTCTGTTTAGATTCTCTCCTTTTTTTAAGATATCCTTGACTCTTGATTGAGCTTTATATGTTATTTTAGACTCCCAACTTACATCACGTGTACACGAACTCATTTTAAAAAATAAAACATTGATGAAACTAGATTGTTATTTCCAACTCACTAATGATAACAACAATCCATTATGAGCCAAGTTGATAAAGTATAAAGCATTCACCAAATTAAGATTTGAAGAAGTTCAAAAATCTGAAGAATGAAATGAGATGTAAAATCTGTACAAATAAGGCTAATTCACTCCAAGCATATTAGAAGGTATGTCAAGAATATATTTACAGTAGTTGTCTAGTGTCAAAGAAGAAAACCTTAAGCTTGTTGACAGCAAACCTATCACGATATAGAAAAACACGCATGCATTTCTCCAGTAACTTGACATTTTGTTCAAAAGTCAAGTCCTCTTTCCATTCATTATGGAGAACTGGTCTTGCAAAAGGTGATTACAAAATCCAGTTGCCACATTATTGTCCTCAAAATGTAACACCACAACCCAAGTCACTGGACTGTGGTTAGGTTGCCACAACGTGATCAAACTATTAACAAAGTAATAAAACATGTCTTAGAATGTATATCAAGAATGATCGGGCGAGAGGTATACAAAATCTCAAACTAATAGTTCAAACCAAGTAGTTCATAATGTCTAAAAGAGGACACAATTGTTGGCATACAAATGTAGTTTACATTAGATAATTACAAACCAAAGTTTTTGAAATCTCTATTAACAGAAAAATAACTACACAAGTTGCTGAAAAGAATAACGATGAGAGTTTGAGCTAAAATTTGATGGCCAATTATTTAACAAAAGATATAAGTCAAACAGAATTCCAAGAAAGAATCCATCACATTTAACTAAACCCATCATTAACTTAAAAGTGGAATAGTTATCTGCTTTGAAATGTTTTTGTTTTTCCCAAGATAACTAAGAAATGTCCAAAATAGTAATTGAGGAGTTATTGTTTGGCGTAGCAACATTAGGAATATTTTATTATGCTTATGACTGGGAACTCACAATCAAAACTCAAAAGGGATAACCTGTGTAATAGGCTCACAACAGTATCAAGTGTTGAAGTACCCCCTTTGGCCACAACATACACAAATTTCAGGCTCACCAAATTAAACATATGCCACAAGAATAAGATGTTAGCTTAATTAAGGTGTCACTATCCTTTCTTCGGTCATTAAATGCTACGACCATATTTAATCCTTGAAAGATTTTGCTTCCATAACGAAGATGTAATTAACTCATAGAAGTGACAATGCTTTAAGATAAAGTGTCGAGCTAAACCCCCAAGTTATGCAAATTTATTCATTAAAGCACTCTCCATAAGAGAATGATGAAAGCAAAAGAAAATATGCAGTTAAATCATAATGTAAAAAAATTTATCCGTGCTTCAAACTCATAATGGTCCAAGTAAATCAATTGGAGAATAAAAACATAGCACCATTGTGAGACCCCAAAATTTATGAATAAAAATTTAATTTTCTAGAATTTTTTTTTTAATATTATGGTGTGGATTTGAGATAGTGTTATAGTTGTGAGTAATATTTATAAAATTTGAAAAGTATGCAAGTTGTTGTATAATATTCGATTGGTCGGGGAATATTCTTTTTGCCAGGGAATATCCGTACGACGGTACAATCATTGGTGGACCTCACAACGGAATTATTGTCAGATTAAGAAAACGACAAAAATATTTTTATAAAAATAACGGCGAAAGTGTTACCGTTAAAACTGTTGAACTACTCGGTAGTAAAAGTACAGTAATACGCGTGGTTGCATAGTAGCACACGGTATTGATTATTGATGCTTACATAAGAAGTCACTCAGTTATACTCAATTATTGCTACAATAATTGCTGCATCATATCTCTCATATTATTGATTCAATTATTGTCACAGTAGCATCTGTATAATATGTTATGTTATTAAATCAATAATTGAGACGACAAAGTTATTCATATTATTATTTGTAATATTAACGATGTCTAGAAGTTCTGCCAATGAGAGGTTTGGTCACCTAATTACACGCCAATAGGGAGAAGTCCTTATTGAAAAGTCCCCTCTTTCTTGGGAACGACCTGATCGATTAATATTGTGAATTATAATAAAGGTGATAAGTTTTATTTTATTATTATTATAAATGTAATAAAACAGATTTTTTTTATATAAAACAGAATACTTTTATAAAGTTAATTATTTTATTAGACTATAAATAGAATATATGATATTCTATTATGTATAGTGTTTGCATAGTGTCTGCATAGTGTTTGCATAGTAAAATCTTTTTATATAAAACAGAATACTTTTATAAAGTTATTTGTTTTATTAAACTATAAATAGAATATATAATATTCTATTATGCATAGTATTTGCATAGTGCCTGCATAGTGTTTGTATAGTAAAATCTTTTTATATAAAACAGAATACTTTTATAAAGTTATTCGTTTTATTAGATTATAAATAGAATATATTATATTTTATTTAAAAGATTTTGTTTTATTAGAATATTTTATTAATACTGCATAGTAAATCACTATGGACTGTCCGTTTAAAAGTAAATCAATCTGGACCGTTCATGAATTAGTTACTATTCAGTCCATTCTCCTATAAATAGAAGCCCATTCCTTCATTATTTCTTACGAATTCACTGAAACTCTAGAGAGAGAAACTATAGAGAGAAAGAAGAAAAGTATTCTGCTACTTCACTACTACTATATCCAATTTCTTCTAAGGTAAGGGTATTATTTGTTGTACTCGTAAGGGGTATTATTTCTTTCATCTTCATGAAGAGAACTTCTGTTATTCCATTCTTTATTATTATGTTGGAATAACCTGTATATGCGAAGTACTGCATACATGGTGAAATTCTTCTGTTATTCTATTCTTTATTATTCTGTTCAAAATAACCTGTCTGTGCGGTCTATCGCATGCATGGTGAATTCTGTTATTATTCCATTCTTTATTATTCTGTTGGAACATCCTGTTTGTGCGTTTACGCATGACCTGGTTCCGTTCTTTATTATTCTGTTGGAACATCCTGTGTGTGCGTTTACGCATAACCTAGTTCCGTTCTTTATTATTCTGTTAGAACATCCTATCTGTGCGGTCTATCGCATGCATGGTGAATTCTGTTATTATTTCGTTCTTTATTATTCTGTTGGAACATCCTGTCTGTGCGGTTTACGCATGACCTGGTTCCGTTCTTTATTATTTTGTTGGAACATCCTGTTTGTGCGGTTTACGCATGACCTGGTTCCATTCTTTATTATTCTGTTGGAATAACCTGTCTGTGCGGTCTATCGCATGCATGGTGATTTCTTATGTTATTCTATTCTTTATTATTCTGTTGGAATAGCCTGTCTATGTGGATTATCACATGCATGGTGAATGATCCTTTGTATTCATTCCTTATTAAATTGTGGAAATGATCTGTCTAAGTGGATTACCACATGGCGGACGAAAATCCATTTGCAGTTTCATATATTCTCTTATACTCAGTTGGTTAAAGCTTTGACTTCTATACTCAATGAAATTAGTGGAATATCCTTGATATTTGCGCTTCATCCAGTATCTTTTCATGGAAATATTCTTCTGAGCATTCTTGAATTTTACTCCACAAAGAAGTATCATGGTCACAATTTGGACGTTATTGGTTCTTGGATAAATTAATTCTTAAACTTGTTTTATTGAATTCTTATATCATTATCATCATCCTTATATTTATATTATGTTGAAAGTCATCTGTGGCCTGTAGTGCATAGATGGACTTGGTATGATTATGACCAGGGATTAATCGGTATAATCATGACCGTAATATTACAAATGATGTGGTAAAAGTCCTCATTGGCCCGTAGTGCATTGATGGACAGTTGTTGACATAATCATGACCATTAATGAATATACGAATATCCTTAGCCCGTAGTGTATGGATAATTTGTGGTTGTGATACTAATGAATATCCTTGGCCGTAGTGCAGGGATGATGTGGATTATTTATTAAGCTGAGTCCCAGCGATAAAAGTGATGAAAAACCTTTTAAATCATAAAAGATAGTAGATTTTATTCTCTACTTGACTCTTTTAATGAATTGCTTGTTCCGCTGTAGTTAAACTTGATGTTTGTTATATTGTATCAGTTTAACACTGTTGAAGGCTAATGATAATTTATTCTGCATTATCTTTGTCATAATATTTCTTACTGGGCTAGTTGAGCTCACCCTTTTACTTTCATTGTTCTCTTCAGGAAATGAGAACGTAGCAGGGACTAGTCGGGGAACGGAGTGATGGTCCAGATAATAGTATTAGTAGTCCTCACTATTCTATGAAATAGTGTGATAATAAATGTATCGAGGACTTATTTTGAGTTTTAATACTGTCTAAACGACAATATTTGTATTGAAACTCACAACTCATATTGTATATTTAAGTTTGTATTTGTATTCTGTACCATGTTTTTGGCGACTCAAGATGGGTGATGTATACCTATTTTGTGGCGTCACAGTTGGTATCAAAGCTTAGGGATATGATCCCTGGCTGAGATGTGAGATAAGAACTAGGAGGGGAGAGACGGGGAATTCCTTCGCTAGTATGACCTACCTAAGTTTATTTGGTATTTAATTGGTCGGTCTGAGTATAAGGATAATATGTGATATGTTAATTAACCCTTATTTTGTGATAATATTTGAAAATGACATCTGAAAATATTGAGATCAGGAATGAAGCACATGAGACCGTTGAGTCACCAACGATCAATACTCATGATAATGTGTAACAGGAAGACAATAATCCTCAGGTAAACAACAACACCGATCAAATGATGAACGATGGGATGTTCAGAGGCTTTATGCAATTCATGCAACATCAGGTGAGAGAGACTCCTGTTCAAAATGTAGGTGGAAATAATGGCAACCCACGGTCGGTCACCGCTAAGCAGTTCAAGGAGCTGGGACCACCAGAGTTTTTTAGAGAGCCAAAACCACTTAAGGCGGAGACGTGGTTAAAGCAGATCACCAAGATATTTGATGTCTTGAGATACTCCGAGGAGAAAAAGGTTCTCTTTGCCACCTTTATGTTGCATGAAGAAGCAGATTACTGGTGGGAATCTGTAAAACGTACCCAGCCTGACGCACTCAAGATGTCTTGGGAGAAGTTCCAAGAGTTGTTCAACGACAAGTACTTTCCTGAAAGTATTCGTCACATGAAGGAGGTGGAATTCATCAAGTTGGAGCAAAATAATATGATCGTGTCGCAATACAAGGCTAAATTTGCGGAGTTATCCCAGTTTGTATCCCATTTGGTCGATAATGAGGAGCGAATGATGCGAATATTTCTAAGAGGTTTGAAACCCGATATACGTTAATACCTCATTTCTCATAAACTTTTTTTATATTCAGATGTTGTGAATATGGCTCAGTTATTGGAGCGCGATAATGAGTCAGCACAACCAAAAGGTAATGACCAGCAATACGATAATAATCATACCGGTGGCAACGACCATCGGAACAATGATAACCATCGTGGGGGAAATTATCATGCCCATAATGGTAACCACTTCGGTGGTAATCATGGCCAAGATAATCGGAGTAGAAATTTCAAGAAGAGAAGGTTCAATAATGATGAAAAGATGTTAGCACCAGCACCCGTTGTTAAGGAAGGAGAATGACCACCTATCATATGCTTCAAATGCGGAGGGGTGGGACATATCAGTCCAAACTGCGCGATGCCGTCCAAAGCATGTTATAATTATGGAAGAGAAGGTCACCTAGCCCGATTTTGTCGTTCACCGAAGATAAGTTCAGCTAGCATGGAGGCACCAAAGGATGTCTCAGACAAGTCAAAGCCGGTAGTTTAAGTGAGAGCGTTTGTTGAGGAACTCGAACGAAGTTGTCACGGGTAAGTTAATCATAAACGCTTACGAAGTCTATACCTTATTCGATATCGGTTCTACCCATTCTTTCTCTTGCTTGCGCTCAACGTTTAAATTTGACCCCAGAGAAGTTAGACTTTGACTTATTGAAACTTCGTTAGTAAAAACCTTCGTTACCTCCACTGTTTATAAATCCTGTTTAATTCAAATCGACACTTTCAAGTTACCTGTCGATCTTATCTCTTTAAAAATACTTGTCTTTGATGTGATTTTTAGAAATTGATTGGTTAACTACTCATCATGCTTTTCGTAAGGTTGTTAGCTTTCATATTCCTAACCAACCTGTTATGCGAATTCAAGCAACCAAACCACTAAAGTCAATCATTGTCATATCAAGCCATAAGTAAAGAGCCTTGGTCCTTTCGTTGTTGACTTCCTTGTGTGGAATTTACAGAAGCCTGACTTTTCGTAGGGGATGTTGTGAATGACGATGACAAGTTGATAGGTATCAATGTGATGTACTATCCAAGTCTTGGATCAGGGTCACAGTTTTGAATGATATTTCTATTGTTAATAAATTTCCTAACGTATTCTTGAAGACTTCTTAGCCTACCCCTCGAGCGTGAAATCGAATTTTGTATTGACCCCAGTACAAAACCCATTTCTAAAATCCTTAAATATTTCTTCAACCAAAATGAACGTATAATGCGCCAAAGACGTTGGCTCTAGCTGTTAAAGATTACGATCGTACCATTCAATATCATTGTGGAAGAGCGAACGTGGTAGCTGATGCGTTGAGTAGAAGATCGTATGTGTTTACGAGTGCGATGTTGTTAACACAAAAACCCATATCGTATAACTTACAAATGATGAAGATAGAGTTAAAGACTCTAGGGACCCACGTGAAGATAACGAATATACGAGTAGAATCGACTTTAATCGATAAAGTTAAAGTCGTGCAAGCTACAAACTCAGAGCTGATGAATGTGAAGATGAAGGTTCAAGAAGGCGTTATCTCAACCCTCGATTTAATTGGCCCATTTGAAATCCTCGATCGAGTAGGAACTGTGGCCTATAGGCTCGTTTTACCACCAAGCATGTCGCGTGTTCATAACGTTTTTCACGTATCGAAGTTACGTAAATATGTGGATGACCCGAACCACGTTATTAAATTAGAACTAGACGAGATAACAGAAGATTTAACGTATAAAAAGATAAGTGTTAAAATCTTGGATAAGAAGGATCGTATTCAACACTCAAAGGTTATACCTCAAGAGTTAGAATCTGAAATGAAGTCAAGGTATCCTCGTCTCTTCGGCATACCAGGTACGTACGTAAATTTCGAGGGCAAAGTTTCATAAGGAGGGGAGATTGTGAGACCCCAAAATTTATGAATAAAGATTTAATTTTCTCGAAATATTTTTTTTAATATTATGGTGTGGATTTGAGATAGTGTTATAGTTGTGGGTAATATTTATAAATTTTGAAAAGTATGCAAGTTGTTGTATAATATTCGATTGGTCGGAGAATATTCTTTTTATCGGGAATATCCGTACGACGGTACAATCATTGATGGACCCCACAACGGAATTATTGTCGGATTGAGAAAATGACAAAAATATTTTTATAAAAATAACGGCGAAAGTGTTACCGTTAAAACTGTTGAACTACTCGGTAGTAAAAGTACAGTAATACGCGTGGTTGCATAGTATCACACGGTATTGATTATTGATGCTTACGTAAGAAGTCACTCAGTTATACTCAGTTATTGCTATAGTAATTGCTGCATCATATCTCTCATATTATTGATTCAATTATTGTCACAGTAGCATCTGTATAATATGTTATGTTATTAAATCAATAATTGAGACGGCAAAGTTATTCATATTATTATTTGCAATATTAACGATGTCTAGAAGTTTTGCCAAGGAGAGGTTTGGTCACCTAATTGAGCGCCAATAGGGAGAAATCCTTATTGGAAAGCCCCCTCTTTCCTGGGAACGACCTGGTCGATTAATATTGTGAATTATAATAAAGGTGATAAGTTTTGTTTTATTATTATTATAAATGTAATAAAACAGAAAACTTTTTATATAAAACAGAATACTTTTATAAAGTTAATTATTTTATTAGACTATAAATAGAATATATGATATTCTATTATGCATAGTATTTGCATAGTAAAATCTTTTTATATAAAACAGAATACTTTTATAAAGTTATTTATTTTATTAGACTATAAATAAAATATATAATATTCTATTTTGCATAGTGTTTGTATAGTGCCTGTATAGTGTTTGCATAGTAAAATTTTTTTATATAAAACAGAATACTTTTATAAAGTTATTCGTTTTATTAGATTATAAATAGAATATACACTACTACAAAATACTAAATAGACAATGCTTAAAAGGCAACGTTTTTTATAAAAACGTTGTGGTATTTTTTTTACAGTGTTTTTTAATAAAACATTGTAGATACCTATGAAAAAACGTTATGTATTTTATAAGGGTAATTTTTGATTTTAAATAGATAACATTTTTAAAAACAAAACGTTATCTATCTACAAAAATACGGAGCAAAAATAAAAACACGGAGCTTAAATTTTGTCCCCTCTCTTCAGTTTCCTTCTCTCGCTTTCGTTTTTTTGTTCCCTCTCTTCAGTTTCCTCTCTTCGTTCCTTCTCTCTTTCAGTTTTCCTTCTCTCTATCTGCTTTTTGATTGTGTCTTCGTTCGATTTGATGACTGCGATTCTGAAAGGAGGAAACATCGACCTGTCCAGTTCGTCGAAGTCTGGTGTGTCGATGTCGCCGTCGCTGGCGATGTTTGTAGAGAATCGGGAGTTGCTAATGCTGCTTACAACTTTGATTTCTCCTCAAAATCGCGCCATTTTTGAAGCGTCAGAATCGTTGAGGAGCTTTAATTCGGTTTGTTTCACGGTTTCAAGCATGGAATTCGAGGCTTTGGTTTAAGAAATTTGGATAAATCTAGGGCTTTTATGAGCGTCTCTGTTGGATCTCTGTAAGTCATACCTAAAATCAAGGTACCAACCTCTTTCAGTTGAATGAATTCTCCTCCCAAAACCCTAGCGTCGTCATAATCGATTCACCCATTTTGATCGAAAGGCTTCGCAGCCGAATATCACTGCTCGAATTAGTGAAGGATTTGAAAATATCTCAAGAAAACGGGGCTGTAACTAGCATTCCGAAACAGGTTCTGGCCTTTGATTCAGATTTATTGTCTGATTTGAGTGATTGTCAGTGCATACATCTGTATTCAGTATCCTTTCCTGTAGTCCTGTCACTTTTTGACTTTCAATGTTTATTTTTATGCAAGTAATACTACTTCTACTGTAAAACTTGCTGCATCTATTAATGATATGACAAAAATTATTTGGGCAAAAGTATGTAAATTCGTGATTGAGTTTTAGCTCCCCACAATCAGTGTAAATTAGAGGAAGGAGTATAAGTTCTAAATAATGTCTTGACTGAGATGGTCTGGATGGCATTTTAAGAGTGTACTTAATGTAAAATTTACAGCAAAATTTATTTTATACTTTCTTCACATAAGGGTTAGATGCTAGTGAAACTTAATTGAACAATTACCTTCTACAACTGGTTCACTTGGTAAACTTTTATAGTTGTATTCATTCATTGATTCTGGCAAATGACTAGCATTTGTTAATCTCAGGAACTGCTAGTTAGCTTCTATTAGATATGGTGGATTTGACACTAATCTTTTGTTATTGCTGGAATACTTTACAGTACCCAAATTTAGTATATGGCTAATGCTTGGAAGGTGACTTAGAATATTTATCAATTTGTAATCTTTTGGGTACTATTTTACAGGATTTGACACTAATCTTTTGTCTTCACAGGAAAAAGGCAATATAGATGTTGCAATCAGCTATTATTTGATTGCCATTGAGGTTTGTATACAGCTAAAGACCTGGATTTATTACTAGTAGTCCACATCTTTTCTTGTAATCTTCTAGGAAGCATGAATGGGTGGTATTCCCCCCTCTACCCTCTTCCTTCTCAACCTCCAACTCCCACACAAGTTGGAAGAAAACCAAAAAAAGAAATTATTTGGTGCTTATGTCAGCATTAGTTATTGAAGGTAATCTTTTTGAAGAGTCTTGGATCTAATGCAATAGAGGTATAGATAGTGGTGAAATTGTGGGAGTGTTAGGTTTTTATAATATAAAACACAATGAAAGTGACGATTAAATTTTCCATAAGTCTTGAATCTGGCATTAATGTTAGTGTTTTGGTGGTATTTCTCTAAGGTCCTCTTCATGTGCAGTGCTTTAATGGGTGTTTTCCATGCTGACAACTTCGTACTGTAAATCTTTTGGGTACTGTAAAGTATCCTGATACTTTTGTTTGTGTCCTCTTCATTTTACGAGTTTCAAATTCTTGTGGAACCGTTTGTGCCATGCCCTGATTGAGGACTAGTTGAAGTTCATTTTTGTTAGCTTCTATAGGACTAAAAATTATCATTATTAATAACTGGTAATTTAAATATTTATTATACATGTCAAGCTATACAATTGATGCAGTCACATTTTGATAGAATAAGAAAACTGATTTCTATACAGCTGGGATGAGAGCTGGATCCTTCTCTAACTTAACACTACTTGGAGTTCTTGTTTTGTCGTTGTTGTTTTATAATTGGATGCAAGTGCTAACTTTTTATGTACTACTTGGAAAAACAAGCCCTATGACAAGGTCAATTAGAATTATCATTCTGAGTATTGTATTCGAAACATGTAGCAGTGAGGACAAAAAAGACTTTGGTATGTACCTGAACAAAACAAGAATGACCTAAAGCTTAAGTTGACTGCATTCACTTGTATATTGGTAGGAATCTGGCAAGGACAGTCTAGAGAAGAAAAAGAACCGTATTAAGGCACTTCTTGTTGCTGCCACTGATTATGAACCTCAATATTTGATCCGGCTACTTTAGGTTAGCTACAGAACCGTTTTGAGGTTCCTGTGTTGACACCTTTCTCTTATGATAAACATGCTTTGAGTTCGTATGTGCAGACAAAATTAAGGATTGGTTTGGTAGAGCAAACTCTTTTAGCTGCCCTGGGGCATTATGCTTATTATACTGAAAAACATTCCTCACCTCCTGCACGTATAGCTCATTAGATGTTAGTTGATTGGGTGGACCTTACTTGGGTGTCATGGAACTCTCAGATATATTTATGTATTATTTGATATTTTATGAGTTTCCAAGTTATTTTATTTTGGACACTTAATAAATTTATATTTCATTGATACCTAAGCTAGGTGGTTCAGCTTGAGTGAAATTTATTCTTTTTGTATTCAGAAGATATAGACCTTGCAGATATTTTTCATTCTACTTTTTCTAATGAAAATTGCAATGGGAAGGGCCCAACATGTTGGTCGGAGGGATGGGTCAAGGATTCTGTCATCTACTCATGCTCGTCGACAGTTCTTGGTGTTTTTAACTCATCCCAATTCACTCTCCGTAGGTCCTGTATCTGCTCTTGCTGCTCCAATACAAGGTGAATCTGAGCCAACCTCTATAACTGTAGCTAGCCCATCTGTTCCACTAATAGCTAGTGGGGGTGATCTGCCACAACATAATCCACAGTTCCCTTCTGTTTAAAGTGGTCAAATTTCTGCATCACCATCTATTGTTATGCAAATCAGTCGATAAAGATTTTTAATTAATAATAGGTACTGGTTATTAATTGCAGATATTGTGCCTCAGACTTACACAGGGAACATATTAATTGCTGTAAACCCTTTTAGAAGATTACTCCATCTGTACAATTTTTTTCGTTATCCGTTTTGTAGTAGTGGTAGCTTAATTTTATGAATAGTTTGGTTTACTGTGGTTTATTTTGTGGATTGAAAAGTGAATTTGAGAAGTATATATGGATATTTTGGTATATATTTTGTGGATGTAGTAATTTGAAACTGTAAACGAATGGTATTATTGGGATGCATTTTGAATGGTTGATACATTTTGGCTATATATCATGGCATTAACATATTGCAGGTGCATTGGTAATATAGGTGACATTCTTTTTTTTCCTTTATCTACAACATTTAAAAAACGTTGTCTGATATACTAAACAACAATATTTTTATCCAAAAAACGTTGTGGAATCATACCTTCTACAACCTTTTTAAGCATATGCTAATTTTTGAAAAACAAATCTACAACGTTTTTTTCCTAAAAAACGTTGTGTATTGTGCTTAACTACAACGTTTTAAAAACGTTGTGTAAGGGTGTCAAATAGACAACACCCTTAACCACGACGTTTTTCTGACTGAAACCACAACGTTTTTTTTACGTTGCCTATTTACTGTTTTGTAGTAGTGATATTATATTTTATTTAAAAGATTTTATTTTATTAGAATATTTTATTAATACTGCATAGTAAATTAATATGGACCGTCCGTTTAAAAGTAAATCAATCTGGACCGTTCATGAATTAGTTACTATTCAGTCCATTCTCCTATAAATAGAAGCTCATTCCTTCATTATTTCTTACGAATTTACTGAAATTCTAGAGAGAGAAACTCTAGAGAGAAAGAAGAAAAGTATTCTGCTATTTCACTACTACTATATCCAGTTTCTTCTAAGGTAAAGGATATTATTTGTTGTACTCGTAAGGAGTATTATTTCTTTCGTCTTCATGAAGAGAACTTCTGTTATTCCATTTTTTATTATTATGTTGGAATAACTTGTATATGCGAAGTACCGCATACATGGTGAAATTCTTCTGTTATTCTATTCTTTATTATTCTGTTGGAAATAACCTGTTTGTACGGTCTATCGCATGCATGGTGAATTATGTTATTATTATATTCTTTATTATTCTGTTGGAACATCCTGTCTGTGCGTTTACGCATGACCTGGTTCCGTTCTTTATTATTATGTTGGAACATCCTGTCTGTGCGTTTACGCATGACCTGGTTCTGTTCTTTATTATTCTGTTGGAACATCCTGTCTGTGCGGTTTACGCATGACTTGGTTCCGTTCTTTATTATTCTGTTGGAACATCCTGTCTGTGCGGTTTACGCATGACCTGGTTACATTCTTTATTATTCTGTAAGACCCCAAATTATTAATAAGTGAAATTTAATTTCTTCTATTTATTATTTTGAAATAGTAAGGGTTGAATTGATTAATGAGGTTAGTTGTGGGTAAAATGAGCAAATATTTTAAATAAACAAGTGGATATAAAATATTAATTGTTGTCGGAGAATATTCGTTTGGTCGTGAAATATTCGTACGACGGCGCATTTTTTTGTGGGCCCCATCACGAAAAGTGATTGGATGAAGAAAATGACAAGTATAAGTTGTTTATAAATAACGGCGTAG
The DNA here is from genome assembly GCA_016801055.1 of Panax notoginseng. NCBI lineage: Eukaryota > Viridiplantae > Streptophyta > Magnoliopsida > Apiales > Araliaceae > Panax > Panax notoginseng. The sequence goes on from CM029012.1 coordinate 251,432,821, forward strand.
TTGTTACCGTTAATACTGTTGGAATACCCGGTGGTTAAAACACAGTAATACGCATTGTTGCACAGTAACACACGGTATTGCACCAATTATTGATTCTTACGTAAGAATGCACTACTCAATAATTATTACAGTAATTACTGTTCAGTATTTTATTTTATTGATTCAATAATTGCTGCGTTGATATTTTATATTACTTTTGTTTCAATAATTGTCACTACACAGTATTTTCCATTATCGGAGCAATAATTCATATTATCTGAATAATATTATTAGATAACATTATTGGTAATGTCTAGAAAGTTCTGTCTAAGGAGAGGTTTGGTCACCTAATTGCGCGCCAGTAAGGAGAAATCCTTATTGGAAAGCCCCCTCTTTCCTGGGAACGGCCTGGTTGTCATTATTGTGATTCTGTAATATTATTTATGAATAATTAATTATTGATTTATATGATGAGAAAAATATTAATTTTATGTGGATATAGATGGAGAAAATTTTTAAAGTGACAATTGTTAAAAATTGATATTTTGTCTTTTCTGATAAAATAATATTTTATTAAATTATTATAATATAATAATGATGATATTTTTACAATGAATGTGGGATATTTGAGTATATGAAGAGAAAGAGTATTTTTGTTGTAAAAGTTGTATAAAACATGTTAAACATGTCTGTGGGCCCATTTCTTGACTGAAATTTGATTATAGCCTGTAGAATCACCCGTTTGTGGATTTCGGTCAATTTCTGTTTGAAATTTGGAAAACTTTCTGCTGCAAAGTTGTAGAGTATTGAATTTCCTATAAAAAGTCGCGAGATTCGAGTTTTTTGATAAAAGGGCTATTTATTATGAATTATTGAAGTTCCAAAGTTTCGAAATAATTAATTTTTGGAAATTTAAAATTTTTTAAATAACAAAAACGTTTTTTTCATTATGGTGTGTTCCACATGTGTGTTGAATGGGCTGATTTCAAATTTTCTACGGTTGGCTTAAAAATTTATATAAATATATTATTAATTTATTAAATTTTCTGCTTTGGTGTTTTAAGCATTTTTCTATAAATAGGGTGCTTAGATTAGAATTGAAAATCGCACCAGAAACTAAAGATTTCTCTCTCTTTCTCTCTCGATATATTGAGCGTATTCTTGTGAGTATTTTAATACTTTGAGTGTTGCTATACGGTGCAAGTTTAAGTCATAGCCTATATCCAGTATTTCAACTAGAAGTACTGTCTTTACGAAGTAAGAGATATTATTTTATTCGAAAATGATATTATTTCTTCAATATCATTATGCCGAAATATTGGTTGGATTTTTTTATCAAATTTAGAACTTTTCATGTCGGAGTTACTATTCACGTATACGACACTATTCACGAATACGGCACTATTCACCGAAAAATAAAATTTTCTTTTCATCCAAAATATCTATTCTAGATACTAGCTTTGATTGTATCCATGTTTTGATCTTTCTTGAATTTTACTCCACTGTGATTATTTATGAGGTATTTTTGGACATGGAATAGCTGAAATATGAATCCTTAATATTTATTCTTTTGTTTCACTAGATTCGTTTTCTTTAAAATATTTTTCATCATCCTCAGTCCTAAATGATGATATAATTAAATATCTTTGGCCTGTAGTGCAAAGATGAATGATTTCTGATGAATATCTTTGACCCGTAGTGAAAAAATGAACAGATATTTACATGAACATGACCAACTGATGAATATCTTTGGCTTGTAGTGCAAAGATAAATATTGATTGATGTTACAGGGATAAAATGTTGATGATGAACTTTTAAATTCATAGATAATAGTAGATTTCATTCTCTACGTAACTCTTCTATGTATTATTATTTTTCGCTGCGAATATTGATTTAAAACTTGTTGTCTATTGTATTCTATTAGATTTTTCCCTGTTGAGGACTAACGATAATTTGTTCTATATTATCTTAGTCATAATATTCTTTACTGGACTAGTTGAGCTCACCCTTTTCCTTTTGTTCCATTTTTCTTCTCAGGAGGCGAGAATGTAGCGAGTACTAGTCGGGGTATGGAATGAAGGTTCTAGAAAGTCGTTTTAGTAGTCCTCACCATTTTTGTATAATAATGTATCAATAATTGTAATGAAGACTTATTTGAGTGTGAATATTGTCTAGATGATAATATTTATATTTAAACTCACAGTTTTTATGTTGTATTAAAAAAAGTTGTAGTTGTATCTGTACCATGTATTTTGACGACTCAGAATGGGTGTTGTATACCTATTTTGGGGGCGTCACATATTCTGTTGGAATAACCTGTCTGTGCGGTCTATCGAATGCATGGTAATTTCTTCTGTTATTCCATTCTTTATTATTCTGTTGGAATAACCTGTCTATGTGGATTATCACATGCATGGTGAATGATCCTTTGTATTCATTCCTTATTAAATTGTGGAAATGATCTATCTAAGTGGATTACCGCATGGCGGACGAAAATTCATTTGCAGTTTCATATATTCTCTTATACTCAGTTGGTTAAAGCTTTAACTTCTATACTCCATGAAATTAGTGGAATATCCTTGATATTTGCGCTTCATCCAGTATCTTTTCATGGAAATATTCTTCTGAGCATTATTGAATTTTACACCACAAAGAAGTATCATGTTCACAATTTGGACGTTATTGGTTTCTGGATAAATTAATTCTTGAACTCGTTTTATTGAATTCTTATATCATTGTCATCATCCTCATGTTTATATTTTGTTGAAAGTCATCTGTGGCCTGTAGTGTATAAATGGACTTGGTATAATTATGACCAGGAATTAATCGGTATAATCATGACCGTAATATTACAAATAATGTGGTAAAAGTCCTCATTGGCCCGTAGTGTATTGATGGACAGTTGTTGGTATGATCATGACCATTGATGAATACACGAATATCCTTGGCCCGTAGTGCATGAATAATTTGTGGTTGTGATACTAACGAATATCCTTGGCCGTAGTGCAGGGATAATGTGGATTATTTATTAAGCTGAGTCCCAACGATAAAAGTGATGAAAAACTTTTTAAATTATAAAAGATAGTAGATTTTATTCTCTACTTGACTCTTTTAATGAATTGCTTGTTCCGCTGTAGTTAAACTTGATGTTTGTTATATTGTATCAGTTTAACACTGTTGAAGGCTAACGATAATTTATTCTGCATTATCTTAGTCATAATATTTCTTACTGGGCTAGTTGAACTCACCCTTTTGCTTTCATTGTTCTCTTCAAGAAATGAGAACGTAGCAAGGACTAGTCGGAGAACGGAGTGACGGTCAAGATGATAGCATTAGTAGTCCTCACTATTCTATGAAATAGTGTGATAATAAATGTATTGAGGGCTTATTTTGAGTTTTAATACTGTCTAGACGATAATATTTGTATTGAAACTCACAACTCATGTTGTATATTTAAGTTTGTATTTGTATTCTGTACCATATTTTTGGCGACTCAAGATGGGTGATGTATACCTATTTTGGGGCGTCACAACCATATCAAGTAAGAATTACATTGGATATCATTCAAATCATGTCCTTTACTTAATCACTTGACTATACACCCACAACACCTTAAGTTTCAAACCATAACCATTGGAACTTCCTTGTGTACGCATAATATGTGACGCCCCCAAAATAGGTCCACACAACTCATTATGAGTCGCCAAATACATGGTATAGAAAATAACTACAACTTCATTATAACAATTGTCGTGCAAAATACGACAACACATATGCTGTGAGTTTAAATATAAATATTGTCTTCTAGACAATATCTAAACTCAAATAAGTCCACATTACACTTATTGATACACTATTTTACAAAATAGTGAGGACTGCTAAAACAACTGTCTAGAACTATCATTCCATACCCCGACTAGTTCCCGCTATATTCTCGCCTCCTGAGAAGAAAAATAGAACAAAAAGGAAAAGGGTGAGCTCAACTAGCCCAGTAAAAAATATTATGACTAAGATAATGAATAACAAATTATCGTTAGCCTTCAACAAATCAGATAAAATATAATGGACAACAAATTTTAGATCAATATTCGCAGCGAAAATAACAATTCATTAGAAGAGTTAAGTAGAGAATGAAATCTACTATCTTCTATGATTTAAAAGTCCATCATCAATATTTTATCCGTATAACATCAATCAATATACATCTTGAACCAAATATTCATCTTTTCACTACGGACCAAAGATATTCATTTGAATAACTAATTAGTTATGTTCATCTCAACACCTGTCCATCTTTGCACTACGGGCCAAAGATATTCATCAGGTAATCATTTATCTTTGCACTACAGGCCAAAGATATTCATCAAATATCACCATTTAAGACTGAGGATGATGAAAAATATCTTAAAGAAAACGAATCCAGTGAGATAAAAGGTCAAAGATTAGGGATTCGTACTTTGGTTTATCCAAGTTCAAAAGTATTCCATAATAATCAATTGTGGAGCAGAATTCAAGAATGAAGATCAAAACATGGATACAATCAAAGATAATAACCAAAATAGACAACTTGGGCAAAAAAAAGAAAATTTAATTTTTCTATGAATAATGCCGTATTCGTGAATAGTACCGTATATGTGAATAGTGCAGTATACGTGAATAGTAACCCCGACACGAAAAGGTAAAAATTTCACAAGAAAAATTATACTTCGTGAATAGTACTTGTGAATAGTACCGTATACGTGAATAGTGCCGTATACGTAAATAGTAACCTCAACATAAAAAGGTAAAAATTTCATAATAAAATTCATACCAATATTTCGGCATAATGATATTGAACGAAATAACATTATTTACGAAGAAAATAACATCCCTTACCTCAAAAGAACAATACTTCTAACTGAAATATCGGATATAACGCTGAAGGAAACTTGCACTGAATAGCAACTCTCAAAGTATCTAAATACTCACAAAAATACGCTTGATATTATAGAGGGAGAAAACTTGTGATTCTGGTGTGGTTTTCAATTCTAACTAAGCACCCTATTTATAAAAAAATGCTAGAACGCCAAAGCGCCAAAGCAGACTAAAATTTAATAAAATAATATTTTAATAAAAAATTTCACGCACACCTCTTGACCAAACTCAGTACACCATAAATGGGCCCCACCAATTTTAAAAAATTTCACAACAACCAAAAGTGGGACCCACCCATATTTTTAATAAAAAAATTTATTTTTAAAACTTCAGTAATTCATAATAAATAGCCCTTTTATCAGAAAAAATATGAATTTTATGTCCATTCCATAGAAAATTTAATTCCCTACAACTTTGTAGAAGAAAGTTTTTTCAAATTCTAAACAAAAAATGACCGAAATCCACATACGGATGATTTTTAATACCTCTATTTCGACAAAATACTGATAAAACTCCTCAGCATTAATTCTTTTATTTATATCCACATAAAATAAATATTTTCTTATCATATAAATCAATAATTAATTATTCACAAATAATATTACAGAATCACAATAATGACAACTAGGTCGTTCCTAGAAAAGAGGGGGCTTTTCGATAAATATTTCTCCTTACTAGCGCGTAATTAGGTGACCAAACCCCTTTTCTAGACAGAACTTCCTTAAAAATTGTCAATAATGCTATCTAATAATATTATTCAAATAATATGAATTATTGATCTGACAATGAAAAATACTGTGCAGTGATAATAATTGAATCAACAATAATATAAAATATCAACGTAGCAATTATTGAATCAATAAAATAACGTATTGAACAGAAATTACTGTAACAATTATTGAGTAGGGCCTTCTTACGTAAGAATCAATAATTCAAAAATACTTTGCAATACCGTGTGCTACTGTGCAATCATGCGTATTACTGTACTTTAACCATCGGGTATTCCAACAATGTTAACGGTAACAACTACGCCGTTATTTATAAAAAACTCAAGCTTGTCGTTTTCTTCATTCGACAGTTTTCTGTTATGGGGCACACAAATGGTTGCGTCATCGTACGAATATTCCCCGACGGTAAGAATATTCCACGGCCAAACGGATATTCCTCGACAACAATGAATATTTTATAACCACTTGCTTATTTTGCAAAATTTGCACATTTCACCCATAACCAAAGTATTATATCAAATTAACACCTTATTATTCAAAATAATAATTAGAGGAAATTTAATTTTATTCATAAAAAGTTGGGGTGTTACATTATATATTAATGAATTATATTAGAAACCCCAAGACTTTGCAACTTGACCTTTAAGTATCATATATGTTAGACATTTATCAAGTCAGACAAAAAAATGTGTGTAAAGGTAACCCAATAAGCACTAAGTAATCCTTGCACACTCTCTCAAGCAATTTCACAAATAGCTAGTAGCTAACATAATCTCGCACTCAAGCAATTTCACAAACACTTGATCTTATTGTGCTGTCTTACTATACCCATTGACAAGCTATAACATTTTGAAATGAATTACATATAATAATTGAACTAATTAACAATACAATCATTCCAATTCCAACCCAAATTAGCTCTAAATAAAAAAGAAATTCTAACTAAAACCTAATTTCTAGGGAAAATTAACAAAAGAGGAAATTAAAACCTTCAATGGGGAAATAATGGAGGAGGAGTTGAAGGAGAGGCCACCACTATGCCTCTACTATATATTCCACCGCTGTCGTCACCACTATGTCGCCACCACTATGCCGCCACTACTGCTAGGGTTAGAAGGAGTGGAGAGGGAGGGGAATAAGATGTGCTGCTGATCTGGGTGACTGAGTTGAACCGTCGATCTTGAGCCATCGATTTAGAAGGAGTTAGAGGGAGTTGCCGACAGATCTAGAAGGGGTTAAGAGGGACATTTTTCTTCTTGTTTTTATGCGACTATTGAAATGAGAGAGAGAGAGAGAGAGAGTTGGGCAAGGACAACATGTGAGAAAGTAAAAGAAAAAAGTACTAAATTAATTAGTTATTTACAACATATATAATTGTGACAAATTATTCTGTCAGAAGTAGGTTATTTTCGGCGAAATTTATTTCGTGGGAAATAATTCTGTCGAAAATAATCAATTTTCTTGTAGTGAAAAAAATATATGTTTTTAAAATGAAAGTATAACACAAAGTAAAGAATGGATGTAATATCTTTATGGTATTAATAGCTTTGGCTCATCTCCATTACACATTCCTTCCAATTTTATTCAATAAATCATATTTTTATAATTTTAGATGGTATAATTGAAATCAACACCAATGAATTAACTTATAATATTGAGTAGTATAGTTGTTTCAAAAATGAAAGATATCTAACACTTTTTCACCATTTGATAAACATGTGGATATTTCATCAAAATTTTGATAGTTGAAAATTCTTTTAAACTTTTAACGGTAAAATTATTTTTAATGATTCTAATTATTTTTAGGAATATAATCTTAATAGCATCAACTATTTATTAACACATTTTGATCATTACTAACAAATTACTAATTAAGATGAAATAATTAATGTATTTGATAGAATTAAAAAGAATGTTTAATTAAGGGGAGTTAAATCAGATATTAAGGTTCTTATTGGATTGACTCCAACATGCCAATATGCCATAATAAATAAAGCATCTAAAATTATTGGATATTTCACATGAATCCCATATCAGATAAATTCAAGAGTATACATGGATTAATAAGTATGGTGGTCCCAACCTAATAGGTTAACTTTTTAGGTAATTCGCTTAGCAAGTTTAAATACAAGAACGATATATCATGATATTTCAAGATTAGATGCAAAAAGTTCATGAATCACGAAAAATATGAGAAACTATATTACAAGATCAAGAAGAACAAAGTGCAAGTACAAGCATGTGTGAAGAAAAAATGTCGAGACACAAAAATGAAGAAAAGAATGAAAATTCTTATGTCCAAATAAATTTCAAAAATAATAAAATTATTATGATGTGTTAAAGATTTGAGTATGCTAAATAAATTATTCGTGCCATATACTTCAATGGGGATGAAAAAAGAGTTTATTGTATTTGAAGGAATCAGAAGATCAAAATGTTTTATAACATTCGAAGATATACAAATCTAGCTCAAGGGATGCAATTTTGCAAGTAAGCTAAATTTATGAATGACTTTTAGTATTTCTTGATACATGCATTAATTGGTATTTTAAGATACATTTGTATTAATACATGAATATTAGTGTTTGATGCAGGAGGATATGAGGCCGATGATGTTTACCTGTTGGATAATACATTCAACCTCAGATAGATCTTGTCCCAATATCGAGTTTACTAAACAAACCAGCCAAAATACTTAGTCCCAAGGAGCCCGAAGAGCTACAGAGACAACTTGATACTCTTGTTGTTGCGCCATCCAATTTATGTTTAGGTAATCAAAGGAAAAATATTTCAGTTGCCGAAGCACTTCTCGTACATTTCCCATTCTATCTGTGTCGAACTCAAGAACGAGTTCTTTCCAACACGGGGAGACTGATGTAGGAGGATCTGAGGTCGATGATGTTTACCTGTTGGATAATAAATTGATGGCACTAAGAAACCATGATTTAATAGATCAGAGCAACGATGTTATGTGACTTTGGGGTTTCGGCTCATGTCTTTGGAGTGACGCCCCCAAAATAGGTATACATCACCTATTCTGAGTCGCCAAATAAATGGTACAGAATTCGAATACGAACTTAATTAATACAACTGTCGTGTAAAATACGATAAATGTAAGACCCCAACTTATTATAAATAAAATTGATTTTCTTTTATTTATTATTTTGAAATAGTAAGGGTTAATTTGATTAATGTGGTTAGTTATGGGTAAAATGCGCAAATATTTCAAATAAGCAAGTGGTTATAAAATATTCACTGTTGTCGAAAAATATTCGTTTGGTCGTGGAATATTCTTCCTGTCGGGGAATATTCGTACAACGACGTAGTCTTTTGTGGGCCCCATAACGGAAAGCGATTGGATGAAAAAAACGACAAGTATAAGTTGTTTATAAATAACGACGTAGTTGTTACCGTTAATACTGTTAGAATACCCAGTGATTAAAACACAGTAATACGCGTGGTTGCACAGTAGCACACGGTATTGCACCAATTATTGATTCTTACGTAAGAAGGCACTACTCAATAATTGTTACAGTAATTACTGTTCAGTACTTTATTTTGTTGATTCAATAATTACTGCGTTGATATTTTATATTACTTTTGTTTCAATAATTGTCACTACACAGTATTTTTCATTATCGGAGCAATAATTCATATTATCTGAATAATATTATTAGATAACATTATTGGTAATGTCTAGAAAGTTCTGTCTAAGGAGAGGTTTGGTCACCTAATTGCGCGCCAGTAAGGAGAAATCCTTATTGAAAAGCCCCCTCTTTCCTGGGAACGGTCTGGTTGTCATTATTGTGATTTTGTAATATTATTTATAAATAATTAATTATTGATTTATATGATGAGAAAAATATTGATTTTATGTGGATATAGATGGAGAAAATTTTTAAAGTGACAATTGTTTAAAATTGATATTTTATCTTTTCTGATAAAATAATATTTTATTATATTATTATAATATAATAATGATAATATTTTTACAATGAATGTGGGATATATGAGTATATGAGGAGGAAGAGTATTTTTATTGCAAAAATTATTTAAAACATGTTAAACATGTATGTGGCCCCATTTTTTGACTGAAATTTGATTATAGCTTGTAGAATCGCCCGTTTGTGGATTTCGGTCAATTTTTATTTAGAATTTTGAAAAACTTTCTGCTGCAAAGTTGTAGAGAATTAAATTTCCTATAAAATATTGCGAGATTCGAATTTTCTGATAAAATGACTATTTATTATGAATTATTGAAGTTCCAGAGTTCCGAAATAATTAATTTTTGGAAGTTTAAAATTTTTTAAATAACAAAAACATTTTTTTCATTATGGTGTGTTCCACATGTGTGTTGAATGGGCTAATTTTATATTTTCTACGGTTGGCTTGAAAATTTATATAAATATATTATTAATTTATTAAATTTTCTGCTTTGGTGTTCTAAGCATTTTCCTATAAATAGGGTGCTTAGGTTAGAATTGAAAATCACACCAGAAACTAAAGATTTCTCTCTCTTTCTCTCTCGATATATTGAGCGTATTCTTTTGAGTATTTTAATACTTTGAGTGTTGCTATACGGTGCAATTTCAAGTCATAGCCTATATCCAGTGTTTCAACTAGAAGCACTATCTTTACGAGGTAAGGGACATTATTTTCTTTTATAAATGATATTATTTTTTCAATATCATTAAGCCGAAATATTGTTATGAATTTTTATCAAATTTGAAACTTTTTGTGTCGGGGTTACTATTCACGTATACGACACTATTCACGTATACGGCACTATTCACGAATACGACACTGTTCATCGAAAAATGGAATTTTTCATTTTTGTCCAAAATATCTATTATGGATACTAGCTTTTGATTGTATCTATATTTTGATCATTCTTGAATTTTACTTCACTATGGTTATTTATGAGTATTTTTAAATTTGGAGAAACTAAAGTACGAATCCTTAATCCTTAATCCTTGTCCTTTTGTTTCACTGGATTCGTTTCTTTTAAAAAGTATTGTTCATCATTCTCAGTCTTAAATGATGATGTTACTGAATATCTTTGGCCTGTAGTGCAAAGATTAATGATTTCTGATGAATATCTTTGGCCCGTAGTGCAAAGATGAACAGGTGTTTAGATGAACATGACCAACTGGTGAATATCTTTGGCCTGTAGTGCAAAGATGAATATTTGATTTTAGACATATATTGATTTATGTTACAGGGATAAAATATTGATGATGAACTTTTAAATTCATAGATAATAGTAGATTTCATTCTCTACGTAACTCTTCTATGAATTATTGTTTTCGCTGCGAATATTGAATTAAAACTTGTTGTCTATTGTATTGTATTAAATTTTTTTCCTGTTGAAGACTAACGATAATTTGTTCTATATTATTATCTTAGTCATAATATTCTTTACTGGGCTAGTTGAGCTCACCCTTTTCCTTTTTGTTCTATTTTTCTTCTATGGAGGCGAGAATGTAGCGAGTACTAGTCGGGATATGGAATGAAGGTTTTAGAAAGTCATTTTAGTAGTCCTCACCATTTTTGTAAAATAATATATCAATAATTATAGTGAGGACTTATTTGAGTGTGAATATTATCTAGATGACAATATTTGTATTTAAACTCACAGTTTTTATGTTGTATTAATAAAGTTGTAGTTGTTTCTGTACCATGTATTTTGACGACTTAGAATGGATGTTATATACCTATTTTGGGGGCGTCACAGTTGGTATCAGAGCTTAGGGATATGATCTCTGGCGGAGATCGGGGAATATAAATAGGAGGGGAGAAACGAGTAAATCCTTCACTAGTGTGTCCTACCTAAGCTTATTTGTTGGTCGGTCATAATATAGGTATATTATATGATATGTTAATTTGTTAAATTAACCCTTATTTTATGGCAGTGTTTAAGAATGTCGAATGAGAATGTTAACAGTGGAGTAAATGAGACTGTGGAGACACCTTTGCTCACCAACGAGGAGAACGTGCAACAGGCTGGCAATGTTCCTCCTGTAAACAACACCACTGAGCAAACGATGAACGATGAGATGTTTAGAAGTTTTTTGCGATTCATGCAAAACCAGACGAAGGAGATTCCTGTTCAAAATATAGGAAGAAACATTGGCAACGCACGGCTGGTCACAGCCAAGCAGTTCAAAGAGTTGGGACCACCAGAATTTTGGAGAAAGCCGGATCCGATTAAGGCGGAGACGTGGGTCAAGCAAATTACCAAGATATTCGATGTCTTGGTATGCACGGAGGAACAAAAAGTTCCATTCGCCACTTTTATGTTTCGTAATGAGGCAGATTACTGGTGGGAATCTGTGAAGCGTACCCATCCAGCCGCACTCAGCATGTCTTGGGAGACATTTCAGAAACTGTTCAACGACAAATACTTTCCTGAAAGTGTTCATCATATGAAGGAGGTAGAGTTTATTAGATTGGAACAAAACAACATGACAGTGTCCCAGTACGAGGCGAAGTTCGCGGAGTTATCCAGGTTTGCACTTCATTTGGTGGAGAATGAGGAACGTATGATGCGGATGTTTCTGAGAGGTTTGAAACCCGACATACGTCAATATCTCATTTCACATAAATTTTCTCTATATTTAGATGTTGTCAACAGGGCTCAATTATTAGAGCGAGATAAAGAGTATAGTCAACCGAGGGATCACAACCAGGATCATACCGGTGACAGCAGTCATCAGTACAACGATAACTAGCAGAGAAAGAAGAATACGGACAAGAGCGGCAACCACTCTGGTGGTAATCGTGACCATGAAAATAGAAGAAGCGAGTCGGGAGGAGATTTTAAAAAGAGGAGATTGAACAATGACAATACGAAGACGTCAACACCAGCAGCAACTGGTTCCAAGGGAGGAGAACGACCACCGGTCATATGCTATAAGTGATGAAAAGAAGGACATATCAGCCCAAACTGCCCACAACAGTTTAACGTATGTTATAATTGTGGAAAGGAAGGACATATCGCTCGAGATTGCACTGTAGCGAAACCAAGTCTAGCGGGGATGGTGACTCAAAAAACTGTCCCAGAAAAGTCAAAGTCAACGGTTCCTGGAAGAGCATTTGTCGTGACTGGTCAACATGCAAGGAACCCAAATGAGGTGATCACGGATAAGCTAATCATAAATTCATGCGAATTTTATACCTTACTAGATACCGGTGCTACCCATTCATTTATTTCTCATGCTTGTGCTCAACGTTTAAACTTAACTCCGGTGAAATTAGATTTTGATTTATCTATGGAGACTCCATTAGGAGAAACTTTTATCACATCCACTGTTTATAAATCTTGTTTGATTCAAGTTGGCACCATCACCTTACCTGTTGACCTTATCTCTTTAAAGATACTTACTTTTGATGTGATTTTAGGGATTGATTGGTTAACTACTCATCATGCCAAAATTAATTGTTTTCGTAAAGTTGTTAGTTTTCATATTCCTAACCAACCTGTTGTACGAATTCAAGCAACTAATCCATTAAAAGCAATCACCGTTATATCAAGCCATAAAGCCATTCGTTTATTAAAAAACGGATGTCAAGCTTTCTTAGCCCATGTTATGAATTTGAATAAAGACACATCATATTTGAATAATATTCCTGTTGTTATTGACTTTCCTAACGTATATTCTGAAAAACTTCCCGGTCTACCCCCAGAACGTAAAGTTAAATTCTTTATTGATCTTGAACCTGGTACAAAGCCCATTTCTAAAACCCCATATCGAATGGCTCCTATTGAACTTCAGGAGTTAAAGGTCCAACTACAAGAGTTGTTGGACATCAGTTTTATTCGTCCTAGTACATCTCTTTAGGGTGCTCCTGTTTTATTTGTAAAGAAGAAAGACGGGAGTATGCGACTTTGTATCGATTACCGGGAATTAAACCATGTCACTATCAAGAATAGGTATCCGCTACCTCGTATTGATGACCTGTTTGACCAGTTACAAGAAGCACAATTCTTTTCAAAGAACGATCTTCGTTCTGGATATCATCAGCTGAAGGTTAAAACTGAGGATATTCCGAAGACTGCCTTCAGAACTCGGTACGGGCATTATGAATTCCTAGTCATGTCTTTTGGATTGACTAATGCTCCTGTGACTTTCATGGATATGATGAACCAAGTATTCAAAGATTATTTGGATCAGTTCGTTGTTGTCTTTATTGATGACATCCTCATATATTCCAAAAGTCGTGAAGATCATGAGCACCATTTGAAGCTGGTACTGCAAAGGCTTCGTGATAACAAGCTATATGCCAAGTTGAAGAAATGCGAGTTCTGGCTTGAGGAAGTAGCATTCCTTGGGCACGTGGTGTCAAAACATGGGGTATCTGTTGACCCAACGAAGATTGAAGCAATATAAAGTTGGGAACAACTAAAGACGGTGACCGAAGTGCGTAGCTTTCTGGGCTTAGCTGGTTATTATCAGAGATTTGTGAAAGGATTTTCTCGAATCGCTACCCCGTTAACTCAGCTGACTCGAAAAGATATCAAATTCGTATGGAGCGAGGAATGCGAGAAGAGTTTTTAAGAGTTTAAGAGGAGACTCATTTCGACACCTGTTTTGACAATACCATCTGGTTCGGATGGATTTGTTATCTACAGCGATGCTTCAGGCAAAGGGCTAGGATGCGTTCTCATGCAACGTGAAAAAGTTATAGCCTATGCCTCGCGACAACTTAAAAAATATGAGAGGAATTATCCTACTCATGATCTAGAGTTGGCAGCAGTCATTTTCGCGCTAAAGATCTGGAGGCACTATCTATATGGGGAGAAAGTGGAGATATATTCAGACCATAAAAGTCTCAAATATTTCTTCACCTAAAAAGAACTCAACATGCGGCAACGACGTTGGCTCGAGCTGTTGAAAGATTATGACAACACTTGTAAGACCCCAACTTTTATAAATAAAGATGAATTTTCTATAAATATTATTTTTGAATATTATGAAGTTAATTTGATATAATGTTATAGTTGTGGGTAATATTTATAAATTTTGCAAAATACACAAGTTGTTATATAATATTCGATTGGTCGGGGAATATTCGTTTTAACAGGGAATATTCGTACAACGCACAATCATTGGTGGACCCCACAACCGAATTATTATCGGATTGAGAAAACAATAAAAATATTTTATTAAAAATAATGGCAGAAGTTTTACCATTGATACTGTTGAACTACTCGGTAGTAAAAGTACAGTAATCCGTGTGGTTGCATAGTAACACACGATATTGATTATTAATACTTATTTGAGAAGTCACTCAGTTTGATTCAATTATTGTCAGTTAATAATATGAATTATTTAGCGATAATGACGTTTTATTTTATTCGTATTATTAACGTAATAAAACAGAAACATCTTTTTATATAAAACAGAATACTTTATTAAAGTTATTCTATAAATAGAATATATTGTATTTTATTTAAAAGATTTTTCTTTAAATATGGACCGTCAGATTAAAGTAATCAATCTGGACCGTTCATGGATTAGTTACTATGCATTCTATTTTTCTATAAATAGCAGCTCATTCCTTCATAATTTCTTACGAATTCACTGAACTCTAGAGAGAGAAACTATAGAGAGAAACTATAGAGAGAGAGAAGAAGAGTATTCTGCTACTTAACTACTTCCTTATTTCAGCTCTTCTTTAAAACGGTAAGGGGTGTTATTCTTTCTTATTCATGAAGAGAACTGTTGTTATTCCATTTCTTATTATTCTGTTGGAATAACCTGTATACGCGGTCTACCCTATACTTGGTGACATTCTTCTATTATTCTGTTGGAATATCCTATCTGTGTGTTTTACACCGGACCTGGTTCCGTCTTTATTATTATTCTGTTGGAACATCCTGTCTGTGTGTTTTACACCGGACCTGGTTCCGTCTTTATTATTATTCTGTTAGAACATCCTATCTGTGTGTTTTACACCGGACCTGGATCCGTGTCTTTATTATTATTCTGTTGGAACATCCTGTCTGTGTATTTTACACCGGACCTGGTTCCGTCTTTATTATTATTCTGTTGGAATATCATGTCTATGCGTTTTACACCGGACCTGGTTCCATTATTTATTATTCTGTTAGAATAACCTGTCTGTGCGATCTATCGCATGCATGGTGATTTATTTTGTTATTCCATTCTTTATTATACTCAGTTGGTTAAGTTTTAACTTCTATACTCCATGAAATTTGTGGAATATCCTTGATAATTGCGTTTCATCCAGTATCTTTTCATGAAAATATTCTTCTAAGCATTCTTAAATTTTACTCCACAAAGCAGTATCATGTTGACAATTTGGACGTTGTTAATTCTTGGATAAATTAATTCTTGAACTTGTTTTATTGAATTCTTATATCATTGTCATCATCCTCATGTTTATAAAATGTTAAAAGTCATCTGTGGCCTGTAGTGCATAGATGGACTTGGTATGATTATGACCAGGGATTATTCGGTATAATCATGACCGTAATGTTACAAATGATGTGGTAAAAGTCCTCATTGGCCCGTAGTGCATTGATGGACAGTTGTTGGCATGATCATGACCATTAATGAATACACGAATATCCTTGGCCGTAGTGCAGGGGTGATTCGATGATGTGGATTATTTTATTAAGCTGAGTCCTAGCGATCACAGTGTTGAAAAACTTTTTAAATCATAAAAGATTGTAGAGTTTATTTTCTACTTGACTCTTTTAATGGATTGCTTGTTCCGCTACAGTTAAACTTGATGTCTATTATATTTTATTAGTTTAACATTATTGAAGGCTAATGATAATTTATTCTGCATTATCTTAGTCACAATATTTCTTACTGGGCTAGTTGAGCTCACCCTTTCTTTCATTGTTCTCTTCAGGAAATGAGAACGTAGCTGGGGCAAGTCGGGAAACGGAGTGATGGTCCGAATGATAGTATTAGTTAGTAGTCCTCACTATTCTATGTAATAGTGTGTTAATAAATGTAATGAAGATTCCTTTTGAGTATGAATACTCTCTAGAAGACAATATTTGTATTCAAACTCACAGTTTATGTTTTGTCGTGTTGTACACGACAATTGTATTAATAAGTTGTATTTGTATTCTATACTATGTATCTGACGACCCAAGATGGGTGATGTATACCTAATTTTGGGGGCGTCACAGTTAGTATCAGAGTTTAGGGATATGATCCCTGGCTAAGATGTGAGAATAGAACTAGGAGGGGAGAGACGGGGAATTTCTTCGCTAGTATGACCTACCTAAGTTTATTTGCATGGTATTTAATTTGTCGGTCATAATATAAGGATAATGTTAACGCCAAGTTTCGTCTGTGCGTCCAACCACAAAATCCACGCGCTGAATCCTGCACAATAACAGATCACACAGAAGCTTGACGGCCGTACCGCCGGGGGATAGCTCCGGTGTGAGAATAAGCACAGGCCGTTCACAAGGTTTAACAATGGAGGTTTATATGTTTAGTGCTCAAAGTAGATATTACCTGTTAATTGTAACCTTGGCCTTGTATTTATAGAGCTCCCATCACCTTGGTATCCTCCTCTTTGGATTAGAATAGGACTCCTAAATATGTTAGCTACCATATTTAGGTCCAACACAATCTCCTTGAGAAGTGCAAGTGGAATCCCTTTCCACCACTACACCCAGAGTTACCTTGTTGACGTAGGATTAGGGTTGACACCCTTAATCACGTAAACTCCTTGTCGCACCAACTCTGCATGTGAACTGCTCATACGCTCAGGCCCAAACCAATAGCCAAACCCAATAGGCCCGAACTCAAACCTTACGATGACCACGGGCCCCAGCCTATTGGGATCGGGTAACCGACCCCGATCTTACATCTCTGAACATACGAGCCCGACCTCCTATGACCCGACTCAAGCCTTCAGCCCAAAAGAGGGTCGGGAAAACACTCCCGAACATTGCCCCCCAGTCTCTTGTTATAAGATATTTATGACACGAGACTTGAAAGGACATGAATTCTGATAGTCACGCCATAATGATGAGTTATCTCGGGAACCCAAACGGTTTCTCCTCGGTCTGCGAGCTAGTACACGTTTTCTCATAACGGGTCCACCTGCCATAAATAGCCGCCTTTGGAAGCCGTGCCAGACGGGCTATATAAGCCCCCCAACATTCAGCAGCGTCACTTTTTCGAGCCTTTAATATTTTGAATCTCTGTCAAACTTTTCCGGCAAGAGCGATTTCCGGCGAGACACTCATTTTTCCAGATTTCTTCAGTCCGTGCCATTTCTCCACTAAGCTCTTGTCTTGTACCTCTCTTCCCTTTAAACCACCATAAATGGCTGATTCCAGCGATCCTCGTCCCACACCAACCATAGCAGCCGGCACTCCCACTCTTAACTCCGGTGACCTTCTCCAAATCGAGCTGGAGGCTACTCCGGTCGAACTCTCCGTGGAGAACGCCGAAACCAGAATTCGCCAACTCTACGCTTCGGAAACCGACTACGCTGTCATCAACACCAAATCTTCCATCACCCACTCTCAACTGTCGGACATCCAAACTTTATTCAACATCCCCAAAGAATACAAGCTTCGGGTTCCCGAGGCCAGCGAGAGGATGTACCACCGACCCGAGGGTGAATGGGTAGCCGTCCATCTGTATGCCCTAAGGTACGGGGTTCGGTTCCCCCTCCACGAATTCATCTCTTCTTTCCTCTGCCTGGTAGGGATCGGATTCTCCCAGCTGGCTCCCAACTCCTATATCCAGCTGATCAGCTTCATCGCCCTCTGCCAGGAGGCTGGCATCACCCCCGGGCTGGATTTCTTCTTCGTCCTGTTCTCGGTGGGTCGGTCAAAGGAGCCCGGCCTTCGCCATCTGAACCGTGTTCCTGGACGGGACACCTTCGTGAAGACCCCATCCAGCAACAAGGGGTGGCATTCACAATGGTTCTTCATGAGGGGAACCGATCTTAACCTTCTCCCCAACTGGGCCGGTCCCGAAGATGTCCCCATGAAGGTCAATAAATTTCCGAAGAGTCGTTCAGCAGCCTTTAAGAAGTTTTACGCCCTTCTGAGGCAGACTAATTGGGGTCTAGGAATCGTGTCCAACGAATCCTGGCTCTACGAACACGGCTGTAAGTTAATCTATCCGACCTTGTTTTCTTATTCACCCAATCTTTTGCTTCGATTTTCATAATGATCCTTTTATTTTATGTTGTAGTGACCATCTTCAAGCCAAACAATACTGAAGAGGCCATGTCCCCACTGCCGATCCTTGTCGAGCCAATCCATCTCCCAGCCGCTGATGACTCTCCTTCAGACGAGGCTGTTCTAATTGCCGAAATGTCTGTCGGTTCGTCAACCGGCCCTCTTCCCGAACCTTCCAAGGCTGATGCTTCCACGAAAAGTGTGTTGCAGATGAAGGGGGCCGACAAGATGGCTTTGCTAAAGAAGTCAAAGAAAAGACCTTCTGTTCGAGCTCCCCCCAAGGCCATCGTTGCGCCCCCGCCGAAGCCTGCTCTGAAATCAACTCCTCCACCTCCGATCATAGTGACGGTGGCCGAAGATTCGGAGGGTACTGAAGATCAGCTTCTGGAACCCGCTTCGAAGAAGCCGCGGTTGGTCGAGGGGCCCCCCATGCCGAGGAGGTCGTTGCCCCGATCAATGCTTCTTCCCCGAAGTCCAAGGCTAGCTCTTCCGGAGGATCCCCAACCACCTGCTGGCCGAAGAGCCCAGCTGACAAATTCCCTTTCCATTTGCTTGATCAATTCAGGCTTTCCGGTGATGATGAACGGTTCAAGAACTTTTCGTCAGAGGATTTTCTGGTTACCTATCTCCGAGCCCAGGCTCAGGTATTTATCCTCATTTGTATATATGTCTTCATTCATTTTTTTTTGCTGTCTGACCAATTCGCCTATGTATTTAGGCCAACGCTATCCTTGCTCGAGCTATCGCTCCCCTTGCCCGATCTATCAAGAGAGAGGTCCAGCTAAGAACCGACGTGGAGCTTCTCCAGGCCGAATTATCGGGTCGGGATTCGGAGCTGAAGAGGGAGCGGGATCTCCATGCGGATACCCGTAATAAAGTATCCCAGGCTAATCGCCGGATTGGCGAACTCGAAGAACAAAATTCCCTACTTCAACATGAGTTCGTCGGTCTCAACGATCATGCCAAAAAGCTGGTGCAGGATAAGGAACTTCTGGTCGAAGAGAATAGGACCTTGGTGGGAAACCTTCAGGTCATCGAAGGGAAGTTCGCGGGGGTTCACGCTCAGCTGAGTAACTTGATCCACGCGAACAACACTTTGATGGCCGAACAGGCCATCATCAAACAGGCTGCCATCAGGGAATACGAAGAATCGCCTGCCCTGACTGATAAGATTATGACCCAGTTTGCCGAGGGTGTTGAAGCTTATCGGGAGAAGGCCCGAGCGAAGCTTGTTGATGCTGGTTTGGACGCCTCGATCCTTGATTCTTCCGACGAGGAGTCCGAGGCCGAAGCCGATGCTGGTTCCCCTTAATTTTTTCTTGAATTTGTTCATACTTGTAATCTCCCTGTTTTTTTTTTCGTTCGGTCTGATTTCCACTGGTTATTGTCCGAACGTTGGTAGGTCGGTTTTTCCCGATCTTTCGATTTCTCGTAAGGTTGTTGGTGTGGTTTGAAATTTCCCAAAGCTTCTTCTATAGCGATGAACCCTTCTGCCCGATGAAAGGCCTCGGTCAAGTCTGCCGGAGGGTTAATCACCAAATCCTTTACCAGCTTCTTAGATCTCCCGATGTCTAAGCCGGTCGTAAAAAATCCCAGTGCTTGTGGGGAATTCAGCTCCGCTACAGATCCCACTGCCTCTCTAAATCGTTTGACGAACTGACTTAGGGTCTCGTCTGATTTCTGTCGTACCTGCATGAGGGACGCCGTGATCTTCCCTCGTCTTCGGTTGCTGCCGAACCGAGCATGGAATTTTTCACGAAGATCGTTCCATGACCCGATTGATCCTGGTGCCAGGGTCCCCAACCACTCCCTGACACTCTTCTTAAGTGTTGTAGCGAACATGTGGCATTTGGCTGCATCCGAATGCCCATAGTACGACATCAGCCGATCATATCCATCCGAATGGTCGTAGGGATCTCCCAATCCGTCATATGTCTCCATCGGGGGCATCTTCTTCTTTGGATCGGCTATCACCCGGTTGATTTCGGGCGAAAAGGGAGATCCTAAACCTACCGAAGATGTCCCCGTCGAGTTTTTTGTCCCTAGCAACCTTTCTAATCCAGACACTCTCCGGGTAAGGGGGTCGGATCCTTCCTTATGAGGGGACGATCGAGGTTTGTCCCTCCCATAATCAGGAGACGCTTCCCTTTCTATCTGCCCCGTCCTGCCTCGGTGTTCTGATCGGCGCCCGGCTGAAGGACTCCTCCTTCTGCTCCTTCCATCTCTAGAGCGACTCCGGTGCCTGCTCTGTTCTCTTCTTGCCTCTCCCCGCCGAGGCGATCGGGACCGGCTTCGATTCCTACGCCTTCTGGAACTCACTTCTTGATCACCGATCATGTTGGCCATCTGTCTCTCCAACTCCAATTGTTGTAGCTGGAGCGCCAACATGGCGTCTTTATTCTGGTCCAGTCTCTTCTGCAAGAGAAACTCTCGTTGGTCTCGGCTTCCTGCTCCCCGGTCTTGCCTCACGAGGGCTTGAGAGTGCCTCTCGTCGGCCTGACTCGCTTGATGAGGCGTGTGTTGACTCTCGGGGAAGAGCTTCCGCCGAAGATCATGGACCGGTAACTCTTCTACCTGCTGTATTTTAGACCCCAGTCGGTCCTTCACTGACCCCCTCGCCTGAGTTGTTTGGTGGGACTGCTGGGTCTTGGCCCTTTCCGAGACAGCGATATTATCTCTACTCGTCATGATTGCTGCCGAAGAAAAGTATTTGTGGTTGCAAAGAAGCACGCCCTCCTTCTAGCGCCAATGTTAACGCCAAGTTTCGTCTGCGCGTCCAACCACAAAATCCACGTGCTGAATCCTGCACAATAACAGATCACACAGAAGCTTGACGGCCGTACCGCCGGGGGATAGCTCCGGTGTGAGAATAAGCACAGGCCGTTCACAAGGTTTAACAATGGAGGTTTATATGTTTAGTGCTCAAAGTAGATATTACCTGTTAATTGTAACCTTGGCCTTGTATTTATAGAGCTCCCATCACCTTGGTATCCTCCTCTTTGGATTAGAGTAGGACTCCTAAATATGTTAGCTACCATATTTGGGTCCAACACAATCTCCTTGAGAAGTGCAAGTGGAATCCCTTTCCACCACTACACCCAGAGTTACCTTGTTGACGTAGGATTAGGGTTGACACCCTTAATCACGTAAACTCCTTGTCGCACTAACTCTGCATGTGAACTGCTCATACGCTCAGGCCCAAACCAATAGCCAAACCCAATAGGCCCGAACTCAAACCTTACGATGACCACGGGCCCCAGCCTATTGGGATCGGGTAACCGACCCCGATCTTACATCTCTGAACATACGAGCCCGACCTCCTATGACCCGACTCAAGCCTTCAGCCCAAAAGAGGGTCGGGAAAACACTCCCGAACAGATAATATATGACATATCAATTAACTTTTATTTTGTGGCAGTATCTGAAAATGGCATCTGAGAATGTTGAGAATAGCAATGGAGCACAAGCGACTGTTGACTCACCACATATCAATAATCAGGATAATGTGCATCAGGAAGGTTACAATTCTCATGCAAACAACAACACTGACCAAATGATGAATGATGGAATGTTCAGAAACTTTATGCAGTTCATGCAACAGCAGGCGAGAGCGGCTCCTGTCCAAAATATAGGTGGAAACACTGAAAACTCTCGGACGGTCACCGCTAAACAGTTCAAGGAGTTGGGACCACCAGAGTTTAAGGGAGAGCCAAAACCACTTATAGCGAAAACATGGATAAAGCATATTACCAAGATATTTGATGTCTTGGGATGCTCCGAGGAGCAAAAGGTTCCCTTTGCCGCCTTTATGTTGCGAGGAGAGGCAGAATACTGGTGGGAATCGATTAAGCGTACTCAACCTGCCACACTGAAGATGTCTTGGGAGAAGTTCCAAGAGCTGTTCAATGACAAATACTTTCCTGAAAGTGTTCGTCACATGAAGGAGGTGGAGTTCATCAAATTGGAGCAGAATAATATGACCGTATCGCAGTATGAGGCTAAATTTGCTGAGTTGTCCCGGTTTGCGTCCCACTTGGTGGATAATGAAGAGCGAATGACGCAAATGTTTTTGCGAGGTTTGAAACCTGAGATACGTCAACATCTTATTTCTCATAAACTGTGTTTGTATTCAGATGTTGTGAATAGGGCTCAGTTAGTGGAGCGCGATAACGAGTCAACGCAACCAAAAGAGAGCAGTCGGCAAAATGATAATACCAGTGAGAGCAGTCATCAAAGCGGTGGCAATAAGCGTGGAGGGAATCAACATGCCAGAAATGGTAACCACTTCGGATGTAATCAGGGCCAAAACAATAAGAATGGTCATTTCAAGAAGAGGAGATTCAACAATGATGGAAAGACGTCAACACCAGCACCCGTTGTTAAGGAAGGAGAACGACCACCTATCATATGTTTCAAATGCGGAGGGGAGGGGCACATCAGTCCAAACTGCGCGATGCCGTCTAAAGCATATTATAATTGTGGAAGAGAAGGTCATTTAGCTCGATTTTATCGTTTACCAAAAACAAGTTCAGTCAGGATGGAGACACCAAAGGCCGTCCCAGAAAAGTCAAAACCGGTAGTGCAAGGGAGAGCGTTTGTTGTGACCTCCCAGAAAGCAAGGAACCCGAATGAGGTCATCACGGGTAAGCTTACCATAAACTCTAACGAAGTCTATACTTTATTTGATACCGGTTCTACCCATTCTTTTATTTCTCCTACTTGCGCTCATCGATTAAATTTGACTCCGGAGAAATTAGACTTTGATTTATCTGTTGAAACTCCATTGGGAGAAACCTTCATTACATCCACGATTTATAAGTCTTGTTTGGTTCAAGTTAGTACCCACACATTACCTGTCGATCTTATTTCATTAAAAATACTTGCATTTGACGTGATTCTAGTGATTGATTGGTTAACTACTCATCATGCAAAAATTGATTGTTTTCGTAAGGTTGTTAGCTTTCATATTCCTAATCGACCTATTATGCGAATTCAAGCAACCAAACCATTAAAATCAATCGCTGTCATCTCAAGCCATAAAGCTATTCGTTTATTGAAAAACGGATGTCAAGCTTTCTTAGCTCATGTCACGGATCTAAACAAAAATACGTCAGTTTTGAATGATATTTCTATTGTTAATAAATTCCCTGAAAAACTTCTTGGCCTACCCCCAGAGCGTGAAATTGAATTTTGTATCGATCTTGAACCCGGTACAAAATCCATTTCCAAAACCCCATATCGAATAGCTCCTATTGAACTTCAGGAGTTAAAGATCCAACTGCAGGAATTGTTAGACATTGGCTTTATTCGTCCTAGTACTTCTCCTTGGGGTGCTCCTGTGCTATTCGTGAAGAAGAAAGATGGAAGTATGCGACTTTGTATTGATTATCGGGAGTTGAATCATGTCACCATCAAAAACAGGTACCCATTGCCACGTATTGATGACCTGTTTGACCAGTTACAAGGAGCATAATTCTTTTCAAAGATCGATCTTCGATCTGGATATCATCAGCTAAAGGTTAGAACTGAGGATATTCCAAAGACGACTTTCAGAACTCGGTACGGGCATTATGAATTCCTAGTCATGTCCTTTGGATTGACTAATGCTCCTGCTGCCTTCATGGATATGATGAACCGGGTATTCAAGGAATATTTGGATCACTTTGTGGTCGTCTTTATTGATGACATCCTTATTAATTCCAAAAGTTGTGAAGATCATGAGCAACACTTGAGGCTGGTACTCCAAAAGCTTCGTGAATACAAGCTTTATGCCAAGTTAAAGAAATGCAAGTTCTGGCTGAAGGAGGTAGCATTCCTTGGGCATGTAGTATCAAGTAATGGAATATCTGTTGACCCGACAAAAATTGAAGCTATTCAAAGCTGGGAACAACCTAAATCAGTGACCGAAGTACGTAGCTTTCTTGGTTTAGCTAGTTATTATCGGAGATTCGTGGAAGGATTTTCTCGAATCGCTACTCCACTAACTCAGCTGACTCGGAAAGATATAAAGTTCGGTTGGAGCGAAGAATGTGAGAAGAGTTTTCAAGAACTCAAGAGGAGACTCATTTCAGCACCTGTTCTAACAATACCATCTGGCTCGGAGGGATTTGTCATCTACAGTGATGCTTCGAGCAAAGGCTTGGGATGCGTTCTCATGCAACATGGAAAAGTCATAGCCTATGCATCAAGACAACTCAAGGACTATGAGAGGAATTATCCTACTCATGATCTAGAGTTGGCAGCTGTTGTCTTTGCAATTAAAATTTGGAGGCATTACTTTTATGGGGAGAAGGTGGAGATCTTTACGGATCATAAAAGCCTCAAATATTTCTTCACTCAAAATGAACTCAACATACGACAAAGACGTTGGCTTGAACTGTTGAAAGATTATGATTATACCATTCAATACCATCTTGAAAAAGCGAACGTGGTAGCTGACGCATTGAGTAGAAGATCATATGTAAGTACGAGTGCGATATTGTCAACACAAAGGCCCATTTTGTGTGACTTGCAAGGGATGGAGATAGAGTTAAAGACTCCAGGGACCCATATGATGATGACGAATATACGAGTAGAACCAACTTTAATCGATAAAGTTAAAGCTGCTCAAGCTGCAGACCTGGATCTGATGCGTATGAGGAAGAAAGTGCAAGAAGGTGCTATGCCAGAAGCAAGAATCGTTGAAGAAGGAATACTTCGAGTCAACTCCAGACTTTGTGTTCCTAACGACCCTGATTTAAAGTATGAAATCATGATGGAGGCGCATAACACACCGTTTGTAATCCATCCTGGAAGAACCAAAATGTATCATGATCTTCGTCATACATTTTGGTGGAGCAATATGAAGAGAGAGATAGCGCTGTTTATCTCAAGGTGTCTAACTTGTCAACGAGTCAAAGCGGAGCATCAAGTACCAAATGGTCCATTGCAACCACTTAAAATTCCAGAATGGAAGTGGGAGCACATTACCATGGATTTCGTTACCGGTCTTCCTAAGGTTTCTCAAGGTATAAATGCGATTTGGGTCATTGTTGATAGATTGACCAAGTCTGCTCATTTCTTACCGATACGAGAAACTTATACACTTGAACGTCTTCCTCGTATATACATGAACGAGATTGTAAGATTACATGGTATGCCAGTATCCATAGTTTCTGACCAAGACCCAAGATTCACTTCACGATTTTGGGTTAGCTTACAAAAAGCTATGGGTGCGGATTTACGATTTAGTTTGGCATATCATCCTTAGACGGACGGACAATCAAAGAGGACTATTCAAACTCTGGAAGATTTATTAAGACTCTGTGTCCTTGACTTTAAGGAAAGTTGGGATAAGTTCTTATCATTGGTGGAGTTTTCCTACAACAACAGTTATCAAGCAAGTATTGGCATGGCTCCATTCGAAGCATTGTACGGAAGAAAATGTCGTTCTTCAGTATGCTGGGATGACGTGGGTGAAGCAACGTTGTTGGGACCGGAGTTGGTACGTATGACTACAGAAAAGATTCAAATGATCCGACAACGTATAAAAATCTCACAAGATCGACAAAAGAGTTATGTTGATCTTCATCGAAAGGACGTGGAATTTGATATAGGAGATCATGTGTTCTTACGTGTTGCTCCATGGAAAGGAGTTACGAGATTTGGAAAGAGAGGAAAGCTCAATCCTCGATTCATCGGTCCATTTTTAAACCTCGATCGAATAGAATCTGTGGCTTATAGACTCGCTTTACCGCCAAGTATGTCTCGTGTTCATAACGTTTTTCACATATCCATGTTATGCAAATATGTGGAAGACCCGAACCACATTATTGAGTTAGAACCGGGCGAAATAGCGGAGGATTTGACGTATGAAGAAGTTCCTGTTGAAATCTTGGATAAGAAGGAACATATTCTATGCTCCAAGGTTATACCTCAATTCAAAGTTTTGTGGAGAAACCACGATGTTGAGGAAATGACTTGGGAGTTAGAATCTGAAATGAAATCAAGGTATCCTTACCTCTTCGACATACCAGGTACGTACCCTAATTTTGAGGGCGAAATTTCATAAGAAGGGGAGGTTGTAAGACCCCAACTTTTATAAATAAAGATGAATTTTCTATAAATATTATTTTTGAATATTATGGAGTTAATTTGATATAATGTTATAGTTGTGGGTAATATTTATAAATGTTACAAAGTACGCAAGTTGTTATATAATATTCGATTGGTCGGGGAATATTCGTTTTAACAGGGAATATTCGTACAACGGCATAATCATTGATGGACCCCACAACGGAATTATTGTCGGATTGAGAAAACGACAAAAATATTTTATTAAAAATAACGGCGGAAGTTTTACCATTGATACTGTTGAACTACTCGGTAGTAAAAGTACAGTAATACGTGTGGTTGCATAGTAGCACACGGTATTGATTATTAATGCTTATGTGAGAAGTCACTCAGTTTGATTCAATTATTGTCAGTTAATAATATGAATTATTTAGCGATAATGACATTTTGTTTTATTCTTATTATTAACGTAATAAAACAGAAACACCTTTTTATATAAAACAGAATACTTTATTAAAGTTATTCTATAAATAGAATATATTATATTTTATTTAAAATATTTTTCTTTAAATATGGACCGTCAGATTAAAGTAATCAATCTGGACCGTTCATGGATTAGTTACTATGCATTCTATTTTTCTATAAATAGCAGCTCATTCCTTCATTATTTCTTATGAATTCACTGAAATCTAGAGAGAGAAACTATAGAGAGAAACTATAGAGAGAGAGAGAAGAAGAGTATTCTGCTACTTAACTACTTCCTTATTTCAGCTCTTCTTTAAAACGGTAAGGGGTGTTATTCTTTCTTATTCATGTAGAGAACTGTTGTTATTCCATTTCTTATTATTCTGTTAGAATAACCTGTATACGCGGTCTACCCTATACTTGGTGACATTCTTCTATTATTCTGTTGGAATATCCTGTCTGTGTGTTTTATACCGGACCTGGTTCCGTCTTTATTATTATTCTGTTGGAACATCCTTTTTGTGTGTTTTACACCGAACCTGGTTCCGTCTTTATTATTATTCTGTTGAAACATCCTGTCTGTGTATTTTACACCGGACCTGGTTCCGTGTCTTGATTATTATTCTGTTGGAACATCCTGTCTGTGTGTGTTTTACACCGAACCTGGTTCCGTCTTTATTATTATTCTGTTAGAATATCCTGTCTGTACGTTTTACGCCGGACCTGGTTCTATTATTTATTATTCTGTTGGAATAACCTGTCTGTGCGATCTATCGCATGCATGGTGATTTTTTTTGTTATTCCATTCTTTATTATACTCAGTTGGTTAAGTTTTAACTTCTATACTCCATGAAATTTGTGGAATATCCTTGATAATTGCGTTTCATCCAGTATCTTTTCATGAAAATATTCTTCTAAGCATTCTTAAATTTTACTCCACAAAGCAGTATCATGTTGACAATTTGGACGTTGTTAATTCTTGGATAAATTAATTCTTGAACTTGTTTTATTGAATTCTTATATCATTGTCATCATCCTCATGTTTATAAAATGTTAAAAGTCATCTGTGGCCTGTAGTGCATAGATGGACTTGGTATGATTATGACCAGGGATTATTCGGTATAATCATGACCGTAATGTTACAAATGATGTGGTAAAAGTCCTCATTGGCCCGTAGTGCATTGATGGACAGTTGTTGGCATGATCATGACCATTAATGAATACACGAATATCCTTGGCCGTAGTGCAGGGGTGATTCGATGATGTGGATTATTTTATTAAGCTGAGTCCTAGCGATCACAGTGTTGAAAAACTTTTTAAATCATAAAAGATTGTAGAGTTTATTTTCTACTTGACTCTTTTAATGGATTGCTTGTTCCGCTACAGTTAAACTTGATGTCTATTATATTTTATTAGTTTAACATTATTGAAGGCTAATGATAATTTATTCTGCATTATCTTAGTCACAATATTTCTTACTGGGCTAGTTGAGCTCACCCTTTCTTTCATTGTTCTCTTCAGGAAATGAGAACGTAGCTGGGGCAAGTCGGGAAACGGAGTGATGGTCCGAATGATAGTATTAGTTAGTAGTCATCACTATTCTATGTAATAGTGTGTTAATAAATGTAATGAAGATTCCTTTTGAGTATGAATACTCTCTAGAAGACAATATTTGTATTCAAACTCACAGTTTATGTTTTGTCGTGTTGTACACGACAATTGTATTAATAAGTTGTATTTGTATTCTATACTATGTATCTGACGACCCAAGATGGGTGATGTATACCTAATTTTGGGGGCGTCACAACACTATTCAATACCATCCTGAAAAAGTAAATGTGGTAGCTGACGCGTTGAGTAGAAGATCATATGCAGGAACGAGTGCGATGATGTCAAGTATATGCATAGAACCAACTTTAATTGATAAAGTTAAAGTTGCTCAAGCCACAGCCCCGGAGTTGATGCGTATGAAGAAGAAGGTTCAAGAAGGTGCTATTCTAGAAGCAAGAATCGATGAAGAAGGAATACTTCGAGTCCACTCCAAACTTTGTGTTCCTAACGATTCTTATTTGAAGTACAAGATCATGATGGAGGCACACAATACACCATTTGCAATTCATCCTGAAAGTACCAAAATGTATCGTGATCTTCGACATACATTTTGGTAGAACAATATGAAGAGAGAGATTGCAAAGTTTATCTCGATGTGTTTAACTTGTCAACGTGTAAAGGCGGAGCATCAAGTGCGAAAGGGTCCATTGCAACCACTTGAGATTCCGAAATGGAAGTGGGAACACATTACCATGGATTTTGTTACGGGTCTTCCCACGGTTTCTCAAGGCATAAATGCTATTTGGGTTATTGTTGATAGATTAACCAATTTTGCTCATTTCTTGCTGATACGGGAGACTTATTCCCTTGAACGTCTTGCTTGTATGTACGTAGATGAGATTATAAAACTGTATGGCATGCCAGTATCCATAGTTTCGGATCGTGACCCAAGATTCACTTCAAGATTTTGGGTTAGCTTGCAAAAAGCTATGGGCACTGATTTACGGTTCAGTTCGGCAATACCATCCTCAAACGGACGGGCAATCAGAGAGGACTATTCAAACTCTTGAAGATCTATTAAGACTTTGTGTCCTAGATTTCAAAGGGAGTTGGGATAAGTACCTACCATTGGTGGAATTCTTCTACAATAACAGTTATCAGGCAAGTATAGGTGTGGTTCCATTTGAAGCATTGTATGGACGAAAGTGTCGCTCTCTAGTATGTTGGGATGAGGTGGGAGAAGCAACGTTGTTGGGACCAGAGTTGGTACGAATGACTACAGAGAAGATCCAAACGATTCGACAACGTATACAAATGGCACAGGATCGACAAAAGAGTTTTGCGGATCTTCATCGAAAGGACGTGGAATTTGACATTGGGGATCATGTATTGTTGCGTGTGGCTTCATGGAAAGGAGTTACAAGATTCGGGAAGAGAGGAAAACTCAATTCATGATTTATTGGTCCATTTCAGATTCTTGACCGAGTAGGAAATGTGGCCTATAGACTCACGTTACCTCCAAGTATGTCTCGTGTTCATAATATTTTTCACATATCTGTGCTTCGTAAATATGTGAAGGACCCAAACCACATTATTGAGTTAGAACCAGACGAGATAGCCGAAGATTTAACGTACGAGGAGATACCTGTCAAGATTTTGAATAGGAAAGAGCATGTCCTACGCACAAAGGTCATACCACAAGTTAAATTTTTGTGGAGGAACCATGCTATTAAAGAAATGACCTGGGAGTTGGAAACGGAAATAAAAGTGAGGTATCCTCATCTTTTCGAAACACCAGGTACGTACGTCAATTTCGAGGACGAAATTTCATAAGGAGGGGAGGTTGTAAGATCCCAACTTATTATAAATAAAATTGATTTTCCTTTATTTATTATTTTGAAATAGTAAGGGTTAATTTGATTAATGTGGTAAGTTATGGGTAAAATGCGCAAATATTTCAAATAAGCAAGTGGTTATAAAATATTCATTGTTGTCGGAGAATATTCGTTTGGTCGTGGAATATTCTTCCTGTCGGAAAATATTCGTACGACGACGCAGTCTTTTGTGGGCCCCATAATGGAAAGAGATTGGATGAAGAAAATGACAAGTATAAGTTGTTTATAAATAAAGGCGTAGTTGTTACCGTTAATACTGTTGGAATACCCGGTGGTTAAAACACAGTAATACGCGTGGTTGCACAGTAGAATATGGTATTGCACTAATTATTGATTCTTACGTAAGAAGGCACTACTCAATAATTGTTACAGTAATTACTGTTCAGTATTTTATTTTATTGATTCAATAATTGCTGCGTTGATATTTTATATTACTTTTGTTTCAATAATTGTCACTACACAGTATTTTCCATTATCGGAGCAATAATTCATATTATCTGAATAATATTATTAGATAACATTATTGGTAATGTCTTGAAAGTTCTGTCTAAGGAGAGGTTTGGTCACCTATTTGCGCGTCAGTAAGGAGAAATCCTTATTGGAAAGCCCACTCTTTCCTGGAAACGGCCTAGTTGTCATTATTGTGATTCTGTAATATTATTTATGAATAATTAATTATTAATTTATATGATGAGTAAAATATTGATTTTATGTGGATATAGATGGAGAAAATTTTTAAAGTGACAATTGTTGAAAATTAATATTTTATCTTTTCTGATAAAATAATATTTTATTATATTATTATAATATAATAATGATGATATTTTTACAATGAATGTGGGATATATGAGTATATGAGGAGGAAGAGTATTTTTATTGCAAAAGTTGTTTAAAACATGTTAAACATGTCTGTGGGCCCATTTCTTGACTGAAATTTAGTTATAGCATGTTGAATCGCCCGTTTGTAGATTTTGATCAATTTTTGTTTGGAATTTGGAAAAACTTTCTTCTGCAAAGTTGTAGAGAATTGAATTTCCTATAAAAAATCGCGAGATTCAAATTTTCTGATAAAAGGGCTATTTATTGTGAATTATTGAAGTTTCAGAGTTCCGAAATAATTAATTTTTTGAAGTTTAAAAATTTTTAAATAACAAAAACGTTTTTTTCATTATGGTGTGTTCCACATGTGTGTTGAATGGGCTGATTTCAGATTTTCTACGGTTGGCTTGAAAATTTATATAAATATATTATTAATTTATTAAATTTTCTGCTTTGGTGTTCTAAGCATTTTCCTATAAATAGGGTGCTTAGGTTAGAATTGAAAATCACACCAGAAACTAAAAATTTCTCTCTCTTTCTCTCTCGATATATTGAGCGTATTCTTGTGAGTATTTTAATACTTTGAGTGTTGCAATACGGTGCAAGTTCAAGCCATAGCCTATATCCAGTGTTTCAACTAGAAGTATTGTCTTTACGAGGTAAGGGATATTATTTTCTTTTATAAATGATATTATTTCTACAGTATCATTAAGCCGAAATATTGTTATGAATTTTTATCAAATTTAGAACTTTTTGTGTCGGGATTACTTTTCACGTATACGACACTATTCACGTATACGGCACTATTCACTAATACGACACTATTCACTGAAAAATGGAATTTTTCGTTTTTGTCCAAAATATCTATTATGGATACTAGCTTTGATTGTATCCATGTTTTGATCATTCTTAAATTTTACTTCACTATGGTTATTTATGAGTATTTTTGAATTTGGACAAACTAAAGTACGAATCCTTAATCCTTAATCCTTGTCCTTTTGTTTCACTGGATTCGTTTCTTTTAAAAAGTATTGTTCATCATTCTCAGTGCTAAATGATGATGTTATTGAATATCTTTGGCCTGTAGTGCAAAGATTAATGATTTCTGATGAATATCTTTGGCCCGTAGTGCAAAGATGAACAAATGTTTAGATGAACATGACCAACTGGCGAATATCTTTGGCCTGTAGTGCAAAGATGAATATTTGATTTCAGACATATATTGATTTATGTTATAGGGAAAAAATATTGATGATGGACTTTTAAATTCATAGATAATAGTAGATTTCATTCTCTACGTAACTCTTCTATGAATTATTGTTTCCGCTGCGAATATTGAATTAAAACTTGTTGTCTATTGTATTCTATTAAATTTTTTTTCCTGTTGAAGACTAACGATAATTTGTTCTATATTATCTTAGTCATAATATTCTTTACTGGGCTAGTTGAGCTCACCCTTCTCCTTTTTGTTCTATTTTTCTTCTCAGGAGGCGAGAATATAACGAGTACTAGTCGGGGTATGGAATGAAAGTTTTAGAAAGTCGTTTTAGTAGTCCTCACTATTTTTGTAAAATAATGTATCAATAATTGTAGTGAGGACTTATTTGAGTGTGGATATTGTCTAGATGACAATATTTGTATTTAAACTCACAGTTTTTATGTTGTATTAATAAAGTTGTATTTGTTTCTGTACCATGTATTTTGACGACTCAGAATGGGTGTTGTATACCTATTTTGGGGGCGTCACAATAAAACATAGCTGTGTTTTTACACGAATATTGTCTCATAGACAATATCTAAACTCAAATTCAATCATCATTACATTTATTATCACACTAAATAGTGAGGACTACTAAAACAACCATCTTGTACCGTCACTCCATTCCCCGACTAGTCCCGACTACGTTCTCATTTCCTGAAGAGAACAATGAAAGCAAAAGGGTGAGCTCAACTATCCCAGTAAGAAATATTATGACTAAGATAATGCAGAATAAATTATCATTAGCCTTCAACAGTGTTAAACTGATAAAATACAATAAACATCAAGTTTAACTGCAGAGGAATAAGTAATCCATTAGAAGAGTCAAGTAGAGCATGATATCTACTATCTTCTATGATTTAAAAAGTTTATCATCAATTTTATCGCTGAGACCCAGCTTAATAAATAATCCACAACATCGAATCATCCATGCACTACGGGCCAATGATAATCATTAGTATCACGTCCACGAATTATCCATGCACTACGGCCCAAGGATATTCGTGTAATCATCAATGGTCATGATCATGCCAACAACTGTCCATCAATGCACTACGGGCCAATGAGGACTTTTATAACATCATTTGTAACATTACGAGTCATGATTATACCGAATAATACCTAGTCATAATCATACCAATTAACAGTCCATCTATGCACTACTGACCAAAGATGACTTTCATAACAATATAACCATGAGGACGATGACAATGATATAAGAATTCAATTAAATAAAAGTAAAGGATAAAATTGTCCAGAATTCAACCCGATTTATAATTTAATTTATCCAGAATTCAAAAACGTCCAAATTGTCAACAAGATACTGCTTTGTGGAGTAAAATTCAAGAATACTATTGTATCAAAAATGATTTGGACCGAAAAGAAATTAATTTTTGTCATGAATACTATCCCAGGTGAATAGTAATCTAGTAGTAACCCATGAATAGTACTTCAGAAATAGTATCCCGGGAATAGTACTCCGGCATGAAAAAGTTAAAACTTATCAAGAATGCTCAGGATAATATTTTCATGAAAAGATACTGGATGAAGCACAAATTTCAAGTATATTCTACTAATTTCATGGAGTATAGAAGCCAAAACTTAACAAAAGGAGTATAGAATTCGGAATTTGAAACGAAATAATATTACTTACATACTACAGAGTATGGAGGAAAATATTATTTCATACAAATATTGAACAAAAATAATATCCCTTACCTTAAAAAGGAGAGTATTCCGACTGGTATAGCGGGGATATTCTTGAAGAAAACTTTCACTATTTTCTACGCTCAAGCCTTCTTAAAACTCTAAAGAAATACGTTCAATATTATAGAAGAAGATTTCTTTGATTCTGGTGTGATTTTGAATTCTAACTAAGCATCCTATTTTTAGGAGAATAGAAAGGATACTATTTGAAAAAGAAAATCACGGATTAACAGTAACAATCACGGGCGAACGAATTCGTCTGATTTTTAATTTTCACTATTCATTACTGTGCAATAAAATATTCTAATAAAATAAAAACTTTAAATAAAATATAATATTTTCTATTTATAATTTAATAAAACAAAACTTTATATATATATATATATATATATATATATATATATATATATATATTAAACATGTGTGTGTACCGTGTGTGTGAGTAGAAAAAATGGTGGTGGTGGGTGATTATATGTGTGTGTATGTGTTGCTCCCAACAACCGGTTGCTGTGGATGGAATCCCATATATATATATACACACAATAATTTTATACCGATTATTTTGAAAAATAGGTAAACGGGGGTCCAAATAATAAGTAAAATTTACAACAACCACTTCATAAAAATTCTTTCAATATTTTTAGCAATATTTATTCATCATTATTATAACTCGCAATATTAACAACCAGATATATCGTTCCCAGGAAAGAAGGGAACTTTCTGATAAGGATTTCTCCCTATTGGCGCACAATTAGGTAACTAAACCCTTTTTCTCGACATAACTTTTTAGACATTGTTAATTATGCAGATAATAATATGAATAACTTGTCATCTCAATTATTGATTTAATAATATATAAAATATTGACAATAATTGAATCAAATAACGTGAGATACTATGCAATAATTACTGTAGCAATAATTGAGTATAACTGAGTGACTTCTCATGTAAGTATCAATAATCAATACCGTGTGCTACTATGCAACCACGCGTATTACTGTACTTTTCATCACCGGGTATTTCAACAGTTAACGGTAAAACTTTCTTCGTTATTTTTATAAAAAGATATTTATGTCGTTTTCTAACTCTGATAATAATTTTGTTGTGGGGTCCACCAATGATTGTGCCGTCGTACGAATATTTCCTATTAAAATGAATATTTCATGACCAATCGAATATTTTATAACAACTTGCTTACTTTGAAAAATATGTAAATATTACCCACAACTATAACATTATATCAAATTCACACCTTAGTATTAAAAAAATATTTCGAGAAATTTTTTCCATCTTTATTTATAAAAGTTGGGGTCTTACATTTGGGGTCGGGTGTTTGACTTTGGGAATATGGTGCCATGACTTTGGGTGTGGCGAACTTCTTCAGAAATGGCGTCGTGACTTCGGGAAGAACATATTATCTTTAATTATTATTATTATTTAATTCTTTATGGTATAGTATTTTATTTAGTAAATGAGTCTTGTAATAGTAGTGTTTTATTTACTAAGCAAGTCTTTTAAGGTAGTATTTCATTGGGATTTGTTACCATAATTATAGGTGTGACGCCCCTAAAATAGATTCACACAGCCCATTCTGAGTCGCCAAATATATGGTACAGAATTCAAATACAAACGTCAATTATAAAAATATTAATTGTTGTGTAAAATACGACAAAACATGAGCTGTGAGTTTCAATACAAATATTATCTCTTAGAAAATATCCAAACTCAAATACAGTCCTTATTACAATTATTGTTACACTATTTTATAAAATAGTGAGGACGACTATAATAACCATCTTGGACCATCACTCCACTCCCCCAACTAGTCTCAGCTACATTCTTGCCTCCTGAGAAAAATAATTGAACCAAAAGAAATAAGAGTGAGCTCAACTAGCCTAATAAAGAATATTATGACTAAGATAATGTAGAACAAATTATCCTTAGTCCTCAATAGGGAAAAATATGATAGAATACAATAAACAATAAGTTTTAGATCAACAACTGCAACAGAAACAACAATCCATTAGAAGAGTCAAGTAGACATGACATCTACTATCTTCTATGATTTAAAAGTCCATCATCATTATTTTATCCCTGTAACACCAATCAATAATTATTTTCAATCAACAAATTATCTATGCATTACGTGTAATACCCGAGAATTTTCACATCTTATTAAATATGTTAATGGAAATAAATATTTATTTGAATATAAATGATTTTTGTATTACGAGATGAGTTAACTCAATTATATTAAATAATTGAATAATTGAGAATATGTGGAGATTGTGATGAACTCGTTGAAAGCCTTGTGTGGCACGGTGATGGAAAATATTAATAGTAATATTAATCAATGAGGAATGGATTAAAATTGGTGTTAATTAATCAAGAAGGTGAATATATTATTTATTTGACATAAAACAAATAAGTAAGTTATTAATATAATAAAATTATATTGACTATTATGTGCAAGTGTGCAATAATTAAAAATATAAAATATATGGAATACAACTATATTAAATAGTGTAGTGTGACACTTATGTGATTATACTATATATAGCAACCTTATATTATGTTTTATTAAACTATATTGTATGAAGCAATGTGAGTGAACATATTGGGACTATACACTATAAATACATCATGAAATGTGTATGTGACAATATGTATATGGGTATACATTAAAAAAAATACATATGGATTATATGTATGTTACATTGTCATATCACGTCTGCTACCTTGAAATATTAATTATGTAAATTATATTGTGACATTAAGATATAACCCATGTATGGATGATATATATATATAAATATAACATAAGAGTGTATAGCTTAAGTGTGCAAGAATGCTTAGTATTTGAGTTGTCCTAAATTTAGAGACCTAATTCTCATTCACGTGTTCAGGAAAAAGGTTAAGGCCTATTTCCCTTTTCTTCTTCCAAGCTCCTTCTAGCTCATGATCATGGGGGGAGTGGTTGTCATGATAATCTTCAGCAACTATATACCAACTCTCTCTTAACGTTCATGCAATCCTTCAATCCATGGGTTTGATTTAGTGGGGAATTGCAATGTTTGTGTAATTCTCTTTCTATAAATATGGACTCTCCTTCTCAATTTTTCATTGCTGAGAACTACTCAAGTGTGAAGTTGAGAGCATATATAGAGCAAGTGATGACATACCCATCAGTGGAAGAAGTGTGAATTAACAAGCTAATTACAGAGGTATAAGATTTCTTCTTGTTCTTCATTTTGAGTTCTATCAAAATTCCATTCTTGAATTAACAATTTCTTGATATGCCAAGTTGAATTGTGATTGGGTTGTAGAACACTTATGTAGTTGTTATATAGGCTTATTAACATGTTTAGTATGCAATGCGTCTTGGTTACAGTCGAATTAGTGAAGAAAATTTGGTAGTTGGCTTATTATCTGTCGAGGTTGGGAAGTCTCTGGACTGGAACGGGAGCCGCGCGGCCACGCGTATCCCTAGTACAAATGGTGCGCGCCTGCGCCCATCTGCATATTTTGTTGGTTGTTTTGTTGTGATATCTGATTTATGG
The DNA here is from genome assembly GCA_016801055.1 of Panax notoginseng. Lineage (NCBI taxonomy): Eukaryota > Viridiplantae > Streptophyta > Magnoliopsida > Apiales > Araliaceae > Panax > Panax notoginseng. The sequence continues at coordinate 251,470,941 of CM029012.1, forward strand.
AGCATACTAATACAACTTAGTTAAGCTTATTTCAATTCTTGATATACTAGTTATGTTGCCTTTCATATAATCACTCACCTAGCTTAATTTCAAAAGAAAACTTGAGTTTTCAATATGCAAACTTGATAGACCATATGTAACTCAAAATTCTAACTTAAAGGCATATTAGTGCGGTCTGATTTCATTGTACGTAAGCATGCAAGCAGGATGTATAGTGAGTGGAGTAGTTTAGCATACTAAATGACATTGACAACATGCTAATGGAAACTTAGAGTTCAAAATGAACATTGACTTATTATATTCGTTTTGATATTCAGATCTTGCAAGCATGGTAGTATGGTTTTGAAATGCATGTCGGACATACTAACTTACGTATATGGATTTCATAATGAAGCATGATCATGTTAGACTTATTATTAGTAAGTTTTACTAAATGAAAATACGAACTTGGAACGTGAATGTTAACATACTACTTTGAGGGTTAAAATCTGATATTTGTGAACATGTTGGATGATACTCTTAGACTCACTCGTGTATCATGAATATATATATATACCATGCTTAGGTAGCATAATTAAAGTGAAGCATAAACGAAGCATATTTTCAAACCAAAACGATGCTAATTATACACATGTGATATGAATACTCACAAACATGTCTAATATCAGTTATATGACTACCTTATATGTTTAAGAAGCAAGCATGTTAGACTTTGTGGATTTATAACCTTGAATGGCCTTAACTTGTTGAGATGTTCAACTTAGAACCATATTATGAAAGAAGGGACCTAGTTTGAACTTGAGAGATATGAAAGGACCCTTGACATGTTAGTATTTGCAATATGTGTAAGGATGGGCAAGCTAGGCCAAGCAAGTGATTGCTCAGCCCTAGTTTGAATTGGGAGTCGCGGGGCCGCGCGTCTCCTTAGTACAAATCAGGCGCGGTCGCTCCCCTCTGCAAAACTTGGAAAGTGACTTTTGTGATTTCTGAAATATGTAGATGCTAGTATAACTTCATTATGCTTATTTCTATCCATGACACACTGACAGAGGTAACCTTGCATGTTAACACCTATCTTAGCTTGAATTGACAAAGTGTTTTTTAATGATAAAGTCTAACGATATTTCCGAGCTACATAATGACATACGTATAAGATTATGCAACTAGAAGAATAGCAATATATGTTAGCATTGATAAAGTACACTTGTGTATGATAGAAAGTTAATATAATAGGTGTACATGTTGAACTTGTATAACTAATGTGATTATACATGAATAGGATATCATTGTGCATTGGATTGATATTAAGCTTTACTTTGGTAAACTATGCTTGAGGCAAGTATCCTAAACCCTTGCATTACTTTATTCGACGGATATCGTGAGCAAACCTTATCTTTTTGAATGCAAGTTATCTTCCTTTCTCGTTCAATTGAGCTAGTATGTTAAACTCTTGAGAAAACCATTATTCATGTTGAACTTGGTATTGTTCTTGAATATTGTGAAAGTGTCTATGCCATTTAATTAGGCTAGACTATATGCATGTTTATAAAACTGTCCAAACCAATTGACTGGTGCGAAAATCTTGAAAATTGAGTTGAACAACCCTTATGGTAAGGGGAGTGTTTATTGTTGGAAGCCCCAACACACGCGTGAATATTACTGTGGTGTTATGCATAACATAGAGTATTGTAGACTGATCATCTATCATACTTATTTCTTTTGGGTTATCAGTTTAATATTGGTAATTCTAGTAGATGTTCAATAGTCTTTAGTGACTGCTCAGTATAAATTATTTATCTAGTTGGATACATTGATAGTCTTTGAATTCATATATATCTGTTGATTTATATTGAATTATCGTTCTTAGTCCGAGGAGTTGATTCAAGAATTGTTGATATTCATTATTCATGATATTATTCTGAAACCTTGAACTATCTTAGAGATGATACTTTGATATTTCAAACTCGTGTTATAACACTTTTTACCCTTATTGTATATTACTTGCTGGACAATTTATGTTCATTCTTGCTTATTTAAAACCTATCAGTTAAGGTGGAACAGGGAAATGTCTCTGGGAAAGACAAGGGCAAGGACAAGGCTACCGACTAGCTTGTTCCTTTATGTTTAAAAGTGTTATGTTGTATTAAGACTGTTTTCAGACTATGTTTAAGCTTAAGTAGGATTATGTAATAAGTCTGTATTTGATATTATTATGTAATCTATTAAGTACTGTAGGTTGCGAGACTTGGGGGAATAATTATAATAAATCATTGTATATTATTCTAAATTGGATTTTTCGCTGTGAATATGTAATTCTAGCTATTGTGGTATTACCATGAGAACGTGATGAACCGAATTCGAGTGACCAAGTGGCGGTCCGAATTTGGGGGTGTTACATTACAGGCCAAAGATAATCGTTTGTATCACCAGTGGTCATAATCATGCCAAACACCTGTCCATCTATGCACTACGGGCCAAAGAGGATTTTCACCACAAATCTTATCTATAATATTAAAGGTTATGATTATACCAATACACAATTCCTGGTCATAATCATATCAATCAACAGTTCATCTTTGCACTACGGGCCAAAGATGACTTCTAGTACAATATAAGCATAAGGATGATGACAATGATATAAAGAATCAATCAAGTGAAATTAAAGATAAATGTTAGAGATTTCTAATTCAATTTATCTAAAGTTCAAAAATATCCAAATTGTCAACATGATAACTATTTGAGAAGTAAAATTCAAGAATGATATTCATGTATCAAAAATAATTTGGATAGAAAAGAAAATTAAATTCTGTTGTGAACAGTACGTATGAATAGTACCACATGAATAGTATTATATGAATAGTACCATATGAATAGTACCCATGAATAGTACCCCAACATGAAAAGATTAAAATTTAATAAGAATTTTCAGACCAATATTCTAACGAAATGATATTAGATGAGGCACAAAACTTAAGGAATTTCTAATCATTTCAGGAATTATAGAAGCAATACTTACAATTGTAAGTTTAAATTTAGGAATATGAAATGAAATAATTTCACTTACATAATATGGAGTATGAAAGAAAATGATATTTCTTATGAGTATTGAAATAAAATAATATCATTTACCTTAATAGAAACTAGATTTGACTGAAATATCATATATTATTATGAGAAAATCTTGCACAAAAAGCTATACTCAAAGTATCTTTATGCTCAAAAGAAATACTCACAATACTATAGAATAAGAATTTTTGATATTGATGGTGTATTTAGGAAGGAGGTTGCCCCTCCTTTTATAGTATAACGGAGGGAGAAAAATTAAGCAGAGTGCCTAACTTTTCCTTTCTTTCTCCTCTCTGCCTAACCTCTCATTTTCATTCACTGCCTAACTCCTCATTTTCATTCACTACCTAACTCCTCATTTTCCAATTGATTGAGGGCCCATTGAATTTGGAAAAGGATTGCATTCCAGGAGAAACATTCCTCCAAATGAATGCACGTGAAGAATAATTCAAAATCAAAATGATAACCTTCACTCCACTTTTATTCACATGCTGAAAATTATATATTATAATAAAAATATTACCATTATAAAAAAATTATATTATTATATTATCACATTATTATAATGTAATATTATAATAATATATTTGAATGAATATTTTATCAGAGAAGATAATTGCCAAACTTTCAACAACTATTTCATGCAAAATATTCCTTCATTTATATCAAAATTGAACCAATATCCACAACATAATAATTATTCACAATTAATATTATAAAATATTAATAACTAGATCATTCTCAGGAAAGAGGGAGCTTTTCGATAAGAATTTATCCTTATTGTCGCGTAATTATATAACCTAACCCCTTTCCTCGACAGAATTTTTTAGACATTACCAATAATGCTAACTAATAATATGAATAATTGTGTCGTGTCAATTATTAATTTAATAATATAAAATATTGTGCAATGATATTGTGACAATAATTGAATCAATAATATGAGATACTATACAACAATTACTGTGGTAATTATTGAATGAAACTGAGTGACTTCTTACGTAAGAATCAATAATCAGATATACTGTGCAATACCGTGTGCTACTGTGCGATCACGCGTATTACTGTACTTTTATCACCTGGTATTTCAACAATTAACGGTAAAAGCTTTATAGTTATTTTTATAAAAAAGTTATTTATGTCGCTTTTTATATCCGACAATTATTCTGTTATGTGGTCCACCAATGATTGCGCCGTCGTACGAATATTCTCCGACAAAACGAATATTTCCCGACCAAACGAATATTATATGACAACTTGCTTACTTTATAAAATTTGCACATATCACTCATAACTAAAGCATTATATCAAATCAACACTTTATTATTCAAAATAATAATTAGACAAATTAAATCTTTATTCATAAAAAGTTGGGGTCTTATAATAGGAATAAATATAGGAAGTTTATTATCTTTAGGATTTTGTTTCCGTATTTACACATTAGAGAGATTTCTTTGTGTTTTGGTGAATCTCTTGTTCCTTTGCCTGTGAATTTACTTGTTTATGTAAGACCCCAAATTTTATGAATAAAGAATAATTTTTATATTTTTGAATATTATGCTGTGGATTTGATATAATGTTATATTTGTGGGTAATATTTATAAATTTTACAAAGTAAGCAAGTGGTTATATAATATTCGATTGGTCGGGGAATATTCGTTTTAACAGAGAATATTTGTACGACGACACAATCATTGGTGGACCTCACAACGGAAGTATTGTCGTAGTTATAAAACGACAGAATTATCTTTTTATAAAAATAACGGCGGAGGTGTTACCGTTAAAACTGTTGAATTACCCGGTAGTAAAAGTACAGTAATACGCGTGGTTGCATAGTAGCACACAGTATTGATTGTTGATGTTTACGTGAGAAGTCACTCAGTTATACTCAATTATTACTACAGTAATTACTGCATCATATCTCTCATATTATTGATTAAATTATTGTCACAGTATCATCTGCATAATATGATATATTGTTAAATCAATAATTGAGACGACAAAGTTATTCATATTATTATTTACAATATTAACAATATCTAGAAAGTTCTGTCAAGGAGTGGTTTGGTCACCTAATTGCGAGCCAATAAGAAGAAATCCTTATCGAAAAGCCCCCTCTTTCCTGAGAACGACCTGGTTGTTAAATATTATGAATTATAATATTAATGATGAATAAGTTCGTGTTAATTAAAGATGAAATTGATAGTTTCATTGTGTGAGAATTATTAGTGTTAGTAGAAATTGATATTTATTTTGATAATAATTGATGTCTGGAGGTTATATTGACCAATCGGGTATTCGGGGTACTTTTCGTGTCGGGATACTATTCACAGATTACTATTCACCCGATTACTATTCACTCTAGTTTTGTTCACTCGGGTATTTAGGACACTTTTCGTGTCAGAGTACTATTCACGGGGTACTATTCTCGAAGTACTATTCACGGGGTACTATTCACCCAAAAATATATTTCTTTTCGGTCCAAATCATTTTTGAGTACAATATTATTTCATGAGAAGATGTGATAATTTTTCAGACAGTTGGTTGAAATTATAATAGTAAATCAATATGGATCGTTGGTTTAAAGTTTTAATAGTAACTTGTCCCTTCAATTTTTCAAGAGTTACTTGTCCCTTCGGTTTTCTAAGAGTTACTTGTCTCTTCGGTGTTCCAAGAGTTAATTTTCCCTTTGCAAATAGTAGTTGTCTCTTCAATATTACCAAAAGTCATTTTGACCTTTCGTTAAGACCAAGAGCTACTTTCAGTTCTTCTATAAATAGAATCTCATTCTTTCATTATTTCTTACGAATTCACTGAAACTCTAGAGAAAGAAACAATAGAGAGAAAGAAGAAAAGTATTCTGCTAATTCACTACTCCAGTATTCAGTTTTTCTAAGGTAAGGGATATTATTTGTTTACTCGTAAGGGGTATTATTTCTTTCATATTCATGAAGAGAGCTATTGTTATTCCATTCTTTAGTATTATGTTGGAATAACCTGCTTATGCGAAGTACCGCATATATGGTAAAATTCTTCTGTTATTCTATTCTTTATTATTCTATTGGAATAACCTGTCTGTGCGGTCTATCACATACCTGGTGAATTCTGTTGATATTCCATTCTTTATTATTCTGTTGGAATATCCTGTCAGTGCAGATTACACATGATCTGGTTCCATTCTTTATTATTCTGTTAGAATATCCTGTCTGTGCGGATTACGCATGACCTGGTTCCATTCTTTATTATTCTGTTAGAATAACCTGTCTGTGCGGTCTATCGCATGCATGGTGAATTCTTCTATTATTTCATTCTTTATTATTCTGTTGGAATAACCAATCAATGTGGATTACCACATGCATGGTGAATGATCCTTCGTATTCATTCCTTATTAAATTGTGGAAATGATCTGTCTACGTGGATTACTGCATGGCGGGCGAAAATTCATTTGCAGTTTCATATATTCTATTATGCTCAGTTGGTTAAAGCTTTGGCTTCTATACTCCATGAAATTAGTGGAATATCCTTGATATTTGCTCTTCATCCAGTATCTTTTCATAAAAATATTCTTCTGAGCATTCTTGAATTTGACTCTACAAAGCAGTATCATGTTGACAATTTGGACGTTATTGGTTCCTGGATAAATTAATTTATAAATCTTTAAAATTTATTCTTGAACTTATTTTATTGAATTATTATGTCATTATCATCATCCTCATGCTTATATTGTGAGGAAAGTCATCTTTGACTTACACGCATAGATGGACTTGGTATGATTATGACAAGGAATTATTCGGTATAATCATGACCGCAATGTGACGAATGATGTGGTAAAAGTCCTCATTGGCCTATAATTCATTGGTGGACAGTTGTTGGTATGATTATGACCAGAGATTATTTGGTATAGTCATGACGATTGATGATTACATGAATATCCATGGCCGTGGTGCATGGATGATTCAATTTTATTTATTAAGCTGAGTGTCAGCGATAAAGTTGATGAAAAACTTTTTAAATCATTGAAGATAGTAGATTTTATAATTTACTTGACTCTTCTAATGGATTGCTTATTCCGCTGCAGTTTTTGATCTAAAACTTGTTGTCTATTATATTCTATCAGTTGTTATACTGTTGAAGGCTATTGATAACTTATTCTGCATTATCTTAGTCATAATATTTCTTATTGGGCTAGTTGAGCTCACCCTTTTGCTTTCATTGTTCTCTTCAGGAAATGAGAACGTAGCTGGGACTAGTCGGGGAACAGAGTGATGGTCCTAGATGGTGCATTAGTAGTCCTCACTATTCTGTGAAATAGTGTGATAATAAATATAATAAGGACTCCATTGAGTGTGGATATTGTCTAGATGACAATATTTGTATTAAAACTCACAGCCTATATTTTGTCGTATTTTACACGACTGTTGTATAATTAGTTTGTATTTGTATTCAGTACCTTGTATCTGGCGATTTAAGATGGGTGATGTATACCTATTTTGGGGACGTCACAGTTTACCTAGCCCGTAAGATAATCGCTATCCCGCCCAGCGTCAGTGTTTATGTATATGCATTCATTAAATTAGATTCATGTTCTCTAGTTCATGTATAGAAGCATATAGGTAGGTTTCTTGTAACCTATAAATAGCCAGCTTGTTCTTGGATCATTTGAAACAAGTGAAATAAAAGTGATTTGAATCAAATATTTTAAGGTTTAAACAATCTTCCTCACTTCTCTATAATTTATCCTCTTCTATATATTTTCAACAAAAAGTAGTGGGAGGGAGTCTTGTGATGGTGAAAAAACTAAAATATTTATAGCATGATTCTAAATTGGTTGGCAATGAGTTAGTCGGTGCACTTGTGGGGTTCATGGAGTGTTCTTTTCAAGCTTATGATGCCTTCATATCCCCCCATAACCCAATATGTGTTGTCCATCTACCACTAATGACAACATTTGGCGAAAAAAAACATATATTATCATGATCATATATTGACCAAATTTTTGCTTGACCTTGTAATGGAAAGGAGGATATTTTGGTAATCTGCCCTGCCGCTACAAAGAATATCACTGGCGCTATACAAGGTCTAGTGGTAGGGTAAAAATTGCCATTAATCTCAACCCTTTATTGTTATTATCAAAAGCCAGGAAGTTGGTTGCTGAAAGTATCCGTGAAATATATATGTATATGGTTGCGTTGATAGTAATAACATTACCCTCCATTGCACAAGAACAAGTAAATAAGTGAAAGCTATGCTCAGTTACTCAGGTAGAAGAAGTAAAGTTATTATTGTAACACCAAGTCCCGTATCGAAAGATATGAGAAAAATTTGTCTGTATATAAGGAATTAAGTTGGTAATAATAGTACTTTCAAGTTATGACCTTTTGGGTTAACCTGTGGTGTGCTAAGATAACCCAAGAAGATATTATTGAGCTAATGGTTTAAGTTCTTATTTGGATGAATTTGATTCGATTTGACCTGAGATTTGTTTGGGAGTTTATAACACCCCAGTCCCACATCAAAAGATATAAGAAAAAAAATTTGTCTGTATATAAGGAAATAAGTTACTAACAATAGTACCTTCAAGTCATGACCTTTTGGGTTTTCCTTGTGTACTATCTTATACACGCGACGAGGAGCAGTTTCTTTTTTGAGTGAAGTAATAACTTGGAGGATTGCATATACAACAAGGTTCCTATATTTTCTTTATACGTATTTAAGCAAGTATCAAGTTATGAGCCACCTTACACTGACATTGAGGATCTAAACTGCTTAGCTATAAATTAGGTGAGCCAAGCCCAAACAAATTTACTTGCTGCACCTATCTCAAATGATGAAATCTTTAAGGTGCTGAATTCCATGAAAAGGAATAAGAGTCCGGGGATAGATAGATTCAATGTAAGCTTCTTTATACACTGCTGGGATTTAGTGGGTGATGATTTCACTAATGCTGTCAAGTTCTTCTTCTCTACCTGTTGAATGCCACAGGGGTTCAACTCAACTGCAATAGCACTAGTCCCTAAATCTGAAAATCCATCCACTATGGCTGATTTCCGTCCCATTGTCTGTTGCAATACCATTTACAAGTGCATTGCAAAGATCCTTTCTGATAGGCTAAAAATGGTCCTCCCATCTATCATTGATAGAGCTCAATCTGCTTTTATCAAAGGAAGGAGTATTAGTGATAACATTCTATTGGCCCAAGAACTCTTCAGGAATTATCATAGGTCTCCGGGGTCACCTAGGTGTGCCATCAAAATTGATCTCTAAAAGGCATTTAATACTGTACGTCGGGATTTTTTATTTGACATCTTTGAGCTCTACCAATTCCCACCTATATATATTGACAGCTTGGATAAAAGCTTGTGTTTCCACTGCCATGTTCTCTATCAAAATTAATGGTTCCCTTGCTGGGTTTTTTGCAAGTTCTAGAGGTCTCAGACAAGGTGATATTCCCTCTATATATTTATTTGTGCTTGTTATGGATGTGCTATATAAGAAATTGAACATGGGAGCCAATGAACCTGATTACAAATTTCACTGGAGAATAAAGGACTGCAAGTTAACCTACCTATTTTTTACTGACATTCACATATTTTGCCATGCTAGCCTCCCAACTTTTGTTGCCATTGTTCACTCTTGTATTAGCTCCTTTTTCCTTGTCTCTAGGCTTATTCCCAACACTCATAAGAGCTAGTGCTACCTTCCAAACATTGATCCTTCTTCCACCCATTCCATCATATCTCTCCTTAATTGGCATCCCCCTTGGTACCCTCCCCACAAAATTCCTAGGAGTTCCTTTAATCTCTTCTAAAATGACTGTGTACCTCTCATTCACAAAATCACAAATAGAGCTTCCTCTTGGACCTTTAAAGTACTTGCTTAATCATGAAGACTCCAACTGATCAAATCTATACTCTTTGCCATCCAAAACTTTCGTAGTAACCATTTCATTCTCCCAAAAGCAGTGATCAGATCCATTTAGTCTATCCTTAGTAGATTTCTTTGGAAAGGCTCATCCTTAGCTACTCATGGTGTAAAAGTGGCTTAGAGTACCATTTCCCTTCCCACCTCTGAATGAGGGTTGGGAGTTAAGAGCATCATTGATTGGAATAAGGCTCTTATGATGCTGCGTCTCATTTATATACTCCAGTTCAATCCTCCATCTCTCTGGGCTAATTGGATTAAAACTTCTATCCTCAAAGGTAGATCCATCTGGCAAATTCCTATTCCAAATGATTGTTCTTGGATATGGAAGCATGTCCTAAAGCTCAGACACCATATCATGCCTCATCTGACTTACATGCTTGGGAATTGGAACATATTAAGCTTTTGGTTCGACCATTGGCTTAATAGTGCAATTCTGAACCCCTCACCAAATTTAATATACAACACTGATATTCATGTGAATGCTACAGTTAGTCATATTCTTGTTGATTCATTATGGCGCCTCCCCCACTTTAATCACTATGATGTCATTCGATTCAAAAGACAGATTGAATCATTGCCAGCCCCTACGTACCCTCCTAGAGGACATGATTCTATGGGGTGCAATTGACATACACAGGCTAAAGGCAAAACAGATTTGGGAGGGCACTAGAACAAGAAGCTAGTTGGTCTCATGACACTCTATGATATGGAATAAGTTGCATGTTCCTCGATAATCATTCATACTGTGATTGGGACTTCACAAGACATTACCAACGAATGATAGAACAAGGTTATACACTAGACATGTTACTCTTTGCCCTCTCTGTCTGCAACATCGTCCGGAATACTTTGATAACCTTTTTTTCAAATGTGATTACTCCAAAATTTTACTTGATGCTACCTTATGTTTGGGAAACTGGGACCACATATCTCATAATTGGGATGATATTGTTGACTTTTCTACTTCATTCCAAGGTACAAAAGTCTCAAAGAACATCATTTTCTGTCAATTGCAGTCACATTCATTACTAGAAAAACAAGAATATGTGACGAAACTTTGTGATAGTTTTTAAAAATAATCAGAAAAGATATTAATTTGTGGACTTTTTAAGCAATCACAAAATAATAATTTATATGATGGCTCTTAGTGATGACTAATCTTGCCATCAATGTATTATAATTGTGATGACCATATCAATCACACCAATTTTTTCACGCAAAATAATTTTTTTTTGTGACGCACTAAGTCATCACTTATAGATATACCTTTTTCGTGATTGCATTTAAGCTATCGCTAATATTTTAATGTAAGAAATAATCAAAACAATATTTTATGACGACCTTGACAATTATTAAAAAAGATAGATTATTGACAAAATACCTTCTTTTTGCAAATACAAAAAGAAGGTATTTTGTGATGAAATTTTCAAACCATCACAAAATAATAAAATATAGACTAAAAGACAAATTGCACCCCAAACTTTACACCACTGTTAATTTTTGCACTCCAAATCGAAAAAGGTGTCTAAGTACACCCCAAATTTCAATTTACTTAACAAAAGGCACACTTTTTTTACTTAACCGGTCAAAAGTGACTGGCTAAAGCACACGTGTGGACCTGGAGGGGCGTTTAAGTCTTTTCCTTCTTATCTTCTTGAACATTTTACCAATCTTATTTATACTCATCATCCAAGCTGAGACACAGTAAAAATAGAGACTTAGTTCATCATCATCCTCACGCTCTGCATCTCTGCCCTTCTCAAATCCTTTTTTTCTCTCTTTCTCTCTCCTTTACCAAAATCAGCAACTCCCTCTTTCTCCGTCCAAATCCGAAACTGCAAACTTCATCATCAATGACGCAAAGCAAAACATATAATCGCTAAAATCCTTGCGTGCCCGAAACAATCAGTCAATTGGGTTGCCTCAAAATCTAAATTCTTCATATCTTATATCAACTTTTTTAGGGATTTTGATTTTGATTTAAAGAGTAAAGAAGAGTGAGAGTGATTTTGGAGAGAGAAAATAGAAAGAGTGGTATGTGTATGAAGACGAAGAGAAGGAGAGAGAAAAGCCAAGCTAGGAAAGCATAGGGATCAGTTGTTGGAGGGATTATTAGATTGTATCCATGAAATCATTACCGCCTTCACCTTTTCTAGGATGAGCGACTCCGCTTACCATGTTGAAAAGACATTGCGCCTCGCCCTGAATTCTGGTTCCGAAATTAGGATGAGTAGTTTATCGACTTGAGCTTCAATTGATCATCTGTCCCAAAACAGGTTCTAAACCCAATTTGGTTTACCCAAATAACTTAAATTAATTCACATAACATGCGTAAAGGCTTCCTTGATCCCAAACTTAATCAAATCCACCTATTTATGCTTGACAACCTCTAAGAGGTAATTTTTCAAACACCTTATGTGCAACAGTTTTAAAAGCAGGGTTCATACATGTTTATACATGATTCTAACCCAAAAATATCCTTCCTTATTACTCCTTATAACATGCACAAAATCCCCTTAACAATTGACAACCCAATAACAGTCCAAGTATAATAATAATTAACTAAATATGTAGAAAGCTTGTCACCAAACTTTCTAATAAAATATCTATGAACAAAAACTTACTTTATAGCACTTGACTTTAATGAACTTTTTGCTACCTTCACTACTTCTCAATTTAGATTTATAACTTCCTTCTCTTATTAAATTCGATGATCATAGTCGAGCTCAAGGTCAAAATTTGGGAATATAAAGATTTAGTAATAGAGAGACGATAAAAATTAGAACGGATGGAATGGGTTAGATTAAGGAAGTATGGCTTAAAACTTTTTCCTTCTTTCTCGTTTGGAACGAAATTGCACTTCTTTGAATTTCCTATTGATTTATGATGGTGGGTCTAAAGAGGGTTGCTCCAATTCATCCTGAATTCTGGTTCCGAAATCTTTCAGCTATCATCGAAAAAGAAGGCCATCGTGTCGAGGTGTTTAGAGAGAGCGTACGGGTTTGTTAAATTTTAACGGTGAAGAGGCGAGACAAACTATCGAGGAGTTTGTTTGGTGTAGAGAGGAAAGGCTGAGGTCGAAAATGGAGAACTACCTGTTAGGTTTGTAATATTCATGAACGCAATCAAATTGTATAAAATAAGAGGAAACGTGGAAAATTCGAGTTTTAAAATTTTACAAACCATATACCCGGATCACCCTTTATGCATAATTATTAATTAAACGAAAAGATATGAAGAACAAGAATCATACCTGTTAACGCCAAGATCTACTGCCACGTCCCAATCACGTAAGACGTTCTGATCCTGTACAATAAACACAATCAACACCAAAAGCTTGACGGCCTGACCGTCGGGGGATAGCTCCGACGTGAGAGTCAGTACAAGCGATCACAAGGTTAACAATGGAGGATAAAATATCTAGTGTCTAGAGAGAGATAAAATTCTCAGTTAAGTGTTGGTACCTTTAGATTGTGTGATCCTTGCCCCATATACACTCCAAACTCGGTTTACCGTGCCACCCCCTCCTCTGACATCAACCATCCGATCATACTGATCCAGCCGACTGCATGCAGCTCAACCACTACCTCCAGTGATTGTTTTCCACCTCCGGCCGACTAAGAATCCCATCCACATTAATGCATGGTAGAAATAACAGTCAACTGTCATGTTTTTTCATCATTACCGGTCAAAGATAGATATTTAGTTACCTAATGTATCAGTCCAATGACTAAGCCCAATACAATAAGGATGACCCATCTGACCGGGTCCAACAGAAATGACCCAATAGAATAATCAAATAACTAGGCCCAAACTATTCGGCCTAAAAGGTAAAATATCATGACCCAACATTGCCCCCTAATTTTTTATTAAACAAGATGTTTAATAGAAAACTATAAACAATCCATGATATGAAAAAAGCCCAAATCAAGAACCCCAATAAGATTAAGAATTAAGGATTGAACCGAACGCTACCCATTTAAATTCTTCATCATTACCAGCTATTAAATGTGTCGCCCTCGATTGCCGTGTAAATGTCAGTATAAAAAGTAAATTTCTCCCAAATTGACAGTTTTACCTGCCAATTTGAAATTCAGACGTCCTTTCGAGCTCTCGACTTCTCTTTCTCACAAATCTCCTTCCTTCTCTGCAAATTTCCATCAATGGCTTCCCAAGACTCCGAGCAAGGTTCACCCATCCTTGTGACTCCAATTACCATCATTCCACCTAACCCAAATCCTGACAAAATGGCTTCAAGCTCAACCCTAAGGCTGCAACTCCTAGTAAAAAGGTACCACCTCCAAAATCTCTACCTATTCCTTCTGAATTCTTCAAAAATAAGGAACTTTATTCCCATGCTAACACTCCATCGACTGTCACCGAAATTGAGTTGAGGAGGATTCGAACTCGCTGTCACTTCCCGGACACCCATTCGGTGAGGGCTCCTAGGTCTGAGGAAAGGATGTATCAACGCCCTGAAGGGTGGACAACAGTTCCTGTAACGATTCTCGAAAAAGGAGTCAGGTTTCCTCTTCATATATGTAAGAACCCAATTTTTTTTTAATAAAGATGAGTTTTCTATAAATATCATTTTTAAATATTATGGAATGAATTTGATATAATGTTATAGTTGTGGGTAATATTTATAATTTTTGCAAAGTACACAAGTTGTTGTATAATATTCGATGGGTCAGGGAATATTCGTTTTAACAGGAAATATTCGTATGACGGCATAATCATTAGTGGACCCCACAACGGAATTATTGTCAAATTGAGAAAACGACAAAAATACTTTATGAAAATAACGGTGAAAGTTTTACCGTTAGCTGTTGAAACACACGGTGTTAAAAGTACAGTAATACGCGTGGTGACATAGTACCACACGGTATTGATTATTGATGCTTATGTAAGAAGTCACTCAGTTTTGTTCAATTATTGTTACAATAATTGCTGCATAGTATCTCACGTTATTTGATTCAATTATTGTCAGTATTTTATAATCAATAATTGAGACGACAAAGTTATTAATATTATTATTTATAATATTAACGATGTCTAGAAGTTCTGTCAAGGAGAGGTTTGGTCACCTAATTGCGCACCAATAGGGAGAAATCCTTATTGGAAAGTCCCCTCTTTCCTGAGAACGACCTGATCGATTAATATTGTAAATTATAATAATGATGATAAATGTTGTTAATTATGTTGAGGTGTCTTTTTATGAAGTTACGGAGGTTTATATATATATATATATATATATATATATATATATATATATATATTATATTTTGTTTTATTAGTATTATTAATGTAATAAAACAGAAAAACTTTTTATATAAAACAGAATACTTTTATAAAGTTATCTGTTTTATTAGACTATAAATAGAATATATTATATTCTATTATGCATAGTATTTTATATAGTAAAATCTTTTTATATAAAATAGAATATTTTTATAAAGTTATTTATTTTATTAGATTTTAAATAGAATATATTATATTTTATTATGCATAGTGTTTGCATAGTAAAAACTTTTTATATAAAATAGAATACTTTTTATAAAGTTTTGTTTTATTTGATTATAAATAGAATATATTATATTTTATTGCATAGTGCCACATAGTATCCTTTCTATTTTCTTATAAATAGGATGTTTAGTTAGAATTGAAAACCACACCAGAAGTTCAGAGAATTCTTCTATAATCTTGAGCGTATTTCTTTAGAGGTTTAAGAAGCTTTGAGCGTAGTGCAAGTCTTTTTTTAAGAATATCCTCGCCCTACCAGTCGGAATACTCTTCTTTTACGGTAAGGGGTATTATTTCTTTCGTATTCATGAAGAGAACTTCTGTTATTCCATTCCTTATTATTCAGTTGGAATAATCTGTTCATGCGAAGTACCGCATACATGGTGAAATTCTTCTGATATTCTGTTCTTTATTATTCTGTCGGAATATCCTGTCTGTGCGTTTACGCCGGACCTGGTTCCATTATTTATTATTCTGTCGGAATATCCTGTCTGTGCGTTTACGCCGGACCTGGTTCCATTATTTATTATTCTGTCGGAATATCCTATCGGTGCGTTTACGCATGACCTGGTTCCATTATTTATTTTCCTGTTGGAATAACCTGTCTGTGCGGTCTATCGCATGCTTGGTGAATTCTTTTGTTATTCCATTTTTTATTATACTCAGTTGGTTAAAGTTTTGACTTTTATACTCCATGAAATTAGTGGAATATCTTTTATATTTGCGCTTCATCCAGTATCTTTTCATGAAAATATTCTTCTGAGCATTCTTAAATTTTACTCTACAAAGCAGTATCATGTTGACAATTTGAACGTTGTTGGTTCCTGGATAAATTAATTCTTGAACTTGTTTTATTGAATTCTTATATCATTGTCATCATCCTTATGTTTATATTTTGTTGAAAGTCATCTGTGGCATGTAGTTCATAGATGGACTTGGTATGATTAAAACCAGGGATTATTCGGTGTAATCATGACCGTAATGTTACAAATAATGTGGTAAAAGTCCTCATTGGCCCGTAGTGCATTGATGGACAGTTGTTGGCATGATCATGACCATTGATGAATACACGAATAACCTTGGCCGTAGTGCATGTATAATTTATGATTGTGATACTAATGAATATCCTTGGCCGTAGTGCAGGGATGATGTGGATTATTTATTAAGCTGAGTCTCAACGATAAAAGTAATGAAAAACTTTTTAAATCATAAAAGATAGTAGATTTTATTCTCTACTTGACTCTTTTAATGGATAGCTTGTTCCGCTGCAGTTAAACTTGATGTTTGTTATATTTTATCAGTTTAACACTGTTGAAGGCTAACAATAATTTATTCTGCATTATCTTAGTCATAATATTTCTTACTGGGCTAGTTGAGCTCCTCACCCTTTTGCTTTCATTGTTCTCTTCAGGAAATGAGAACGTAGCGGGGACTAGTCGGCGAACGGAGTGACGGTTCAGATGATAACATTAGTAGTCATCACTATTCTATGAAATAGTGTGAAAATAAATGTATTGAGGACTTATTTTGAGTTTGAATACTGTTTAGAAGAAAGTGTTGTATTAAAACTCACAGCTTATGTTTTGCCGTATTTTACACGACAGTTGTATAATTAAGTTTTATTTATATTTTGTACCATGTATTTGACGACTCAGAATAGGTGATGTATACCTATTTTGGGGGCGTCACAATATATTCCTGGTGACCGTCTTAGGTTTTATCGGCGTTGGGTTCGCCCAATTAGTGCCAAACTCGTACATCCATATCTTAGCCTTCATAGCCTTCTGCCACGAGGTGGGAGTCGAGCCCACTCTCGATTTTTTCTTCACTATGTACAAGATCGGTCAATCTCGAGAGAAGGGATTTAAAGCTATAAGCAAGTAGTCACCGAAGATAGGTGAAAAATTTGAAAGACGTTCGTTGGTCTCCACCCCATCCAGCAACAAAGGATGGCACAAATGGTGGTTCTTCACCAAGGGACCAGAGATTGCGTCCCTACCGAATTGGGCCACTGATGAGAAAGTCTCTGCTGACTTTGGGGATTTCCTGAAGAACGCGTTGCTGAAATGATAGAGCTTTTTGACAACTTCCCGAAGGAGGAATGGAACTACGGACTTCTCTCCAAGCAAGCGTGGTTGTATAACCACAAATATGAGTTTTAAACTTTCTGTTTGATTTCTTGGGATTTTTGATGATATCAATTCTGAAGTGTGTCATTATTCTCCTTGCAGTGTCTTTGATTAAGCCGAGCACTTCTGAAGAAAGGGATTTTGAAGATTTTCTGTCTGGAAAATCTGTGGAAGCTGTTGAGACTCCACTGTTAGAAGCTTTACCCGAAGACAACCCAATCACGAAAACACCCACTGCTGAATTCCAAACCAACGACCCAGTAGCTGACGATATTCCTCCACCAGAAGAATCCCTCCAACCCCGCCGAAAAAAGAGAGCCATCCGAAAACCCAGGTCCAAACCAAAATCAAGTTCAGCCTCTGCCCCTTCACCATCACGTGATCCCATTCCAGCCCGATCTTCATCCCCTAAAAATATTTACACCGATCCATCACCAATCCACAATCAATCCATGCCCTCTCCCTCAAGGCCTTAATCATACGAATTTTAGAATGAGGCTAGGGCATCGCTGACCTTATGACCCCAGTTCAACGCCAACTTCCCCTTCCAACTGTTCAATGCCTTCGTCCAGGAAACTGACGATCACTGATTCGGCAACAGTGCAATCAGGGATCTGATCGATGAAGGCATAAGCTATCAAGGAAAGGTAAATAATTGTCTTTTTAATTTCTACGCCTTTCCTCTTGTTTGGATATCTAAAACTTATTGAATACTATTGAACATATACAGGACAATGCTGTCTTCGGGCGTTTACGTCCAAGGAATATTGAAGCTAAAGTCGAAGAGGAAGCTACACGAAAGGAAAATGCCATACTGAAGTCTGCTTTGGCGAAGTCAAGAAGTGATCTTGACATTGCTCTTTTCAACAATGAATGTCTTCAGAAAGATTTGAATCAGACAAAAGAAGAGCTGAAGACTACCAAAGAAGAGATACAGACGACCAAGGTTAAACAGCATGACATAGTCAGCATGAATGCAGACTTGGTCTATAAGAATGAGATTCTGAAGACTAAAAATGAAGATCTGGCCTCTGCCAATTCAAGTCTGGCTAGGCAAATTGACAAAGTTCAGGTTAAAGCCTGAGTTAATAAAGAAAGGTATTTGGTCAGACGTCGCAAGCTCCAAAGTAAGCTGCAAGCCTTGGAGGGGTTAGGTCCTCCCTTGACTAAAGAACTTCGTAAACAAATTCGAGTAGAATACCGGGAGTCTGATGAGCTTAGCGCAGAAATCCTTCGGCTGTATTCTGAAGGTTATGAAGTTTGCAAAGTTCAGCCCCTCTTCATTGTATATCTCCTTGAATTGGCTCACCCGAAGACTTTGAGATCCAATTTCAACTGGGACTAAGGCATCAGTATCATAGGCCAGCCTGAAAGGTGAATCCCCGGTTGTAGTCCTTGGTGTAGTCCGATAGGCCCATAACACGCTGAGCAGCTCTTCCGGCCATCTTCCCTTAGCCTCATCTAATCTACGCTTGATCCTATTCAGCAGCGTTCTGTTGGTCACCTCGACCTGCCCGTTCGACTGTGGATGAGCTACCGAAGTCTTTCTGTACTAAACACCCAGTTCCTTCAAGAATGCATCAAACTTCGATCCCACAAACTGGCGTCCGTTGTCCGATATCACTACCTTAGGAATCCCAAAATGAAATACTACTGACTCCTTCATGGACTTCAAGCATTCTTGTTCCGTTATCAACCTAAGTGGCTTCGCTTCTACCCATTTGGTCATATAATCGATGGCAACTATAACAAAACTGACCTGACCTTTAGCTTTCGGTAATGGACCTAGTATATCAACCCCCCAGACAGCAAATGGCATAGGAGATAAGATAGAGTATAGCTCTTCTGGTGGCTGATGTGAGATCGAACTGTTGAGTTGACACTTCTCGCACTTCTTGACGTACTCCGTAGCTTCCTTGAAGATTGTAGACCAGTAGTACCCCTGACGAAGTACTTTGTAGGCTAATGACTTAGCAGCCATATGGTCACCACAGATGCCCTCGTGAACTTCTCGAAGAGCATATTCAGCTTCAGACGGAGTTAAACATTTCAGCAATAGAGACGAAAAGGCCCTTCGATACAGATCCCCATCTATAAGGACGAAATTAGCACTCTTGTACTTGACTTTTTTGGCCAGCATTTGATCCGAAGGAAGGACGCCATCTGCCAGATACTCCAGATATAGAGTCAACCAGCAGCTAGAGCGGTCAATACACATTACCGATCCATGTTGAACACTAGGATACTGCCGAATTTCCAAGTAAACTGACCCACTGAAAATATTAGCATCCGTAGTAGCCAACTTTGACAGTGCATCGGCAATGGAATTATCGTTACACTCGACTCCTTGAAACTCGTATGACAGGAAATACTGAAGTCAATCTTTTAACT
This sequence comes from Panax notoginseng, assembly GCA_016801055.1. Classification (NCBI taxonomy): domain Eukaryota; kingdom Viridiplantae; phylum Streptophyta; class Magnoliopsida; order Apiales; family Araliaceae; genus Panax; species Panax notoginseng. Next base: position 251,490,974 of record CM029012.1, read on the forward strand.
CTGCCAAATACTTGATCATTCTCAAACCTCGAGCTTCGTATTCCCCTGAGACTTGCTTGACGACCAACTGAGAATCACTGAAGATGACTATCCTCCGCACTTCGAGACTCTTAGCCAGTCGTAAACCTGCTAGCACCACCTCATACTCTGCCTCGTTATTCGTTGCCCTGAACCCGAATCTGATGGCCTATTGCACTTTGAATCCCTCCGGACTCGTCAAGATAATCCCTGCTCCACTGGTGTCCGAAGTAGAAGATCCATCGGCATACAGCGTCCACGAGCTCTACTTCGGCTGAAGAACTACAACCGTTCTGTCTGATCCTTTGGCTTCTACCAAAACGTCATCAGCTTCAGAAAACGAGCATTCTACTACAAAATCAGCCAAGGCTTGTCCCTTGATAGCTGTCCGAGGATGATATTCAATAAAAAATTGAGACAACTCCATTGTCCAAGCAGCTAATCTCCCTAAAACTTCAGGCTTACCCAGAACCTTCTTCAGAGGCTGATCTGTATATACCACTAACAACCGACCCTGAAAGTATTGCCTAAGCTTTCGACTAGCTATCATCAAAGCAAAGGCAAATTTTTCAATATTTGGGTACCTTGTTTCAGCATCCCTAAGGACATGGCTTACATAGTAAATTGGGTGCTGCTTACCCCCAACTTCTCGCACCAAAACTGCTCCTGCTGTTAATGAACTAGTTGCTAAGTACAAATACAAGGGCTCAGCAGGAGCGGGCTTCACCAACAAAGGCGTCGAAGACAAGTAGGTCTTTATACTCTGAAAGGTATCTTCACATTTTGAAGTTCACTGGAATGTCTTCGCATTTTTCGGCCCTTTCAACGTATCAAAAAACTACAGACACCTTTCTGCCTACTTGGACATGAACCTCCTCAAAGCTGCAATCCTCTCTGTCAGACGCTGAACATCTTTAAATGACTGAGGAGTCTTCATGCTCAAGATTGCCTGGATCTTTTTCGGATTGGCTTCAATACCTCTCTAATTGACAAGATAACCCAGGAATTTGCTAGCACCAAGACCGAAGGTGCACTTAGTCGGATTCAGCCTCAAGTTGTGATGACGAACCGTCTGAAAACATTCTTCTAAATCGTCTAAGTGCTTCTGTACAAGCATGCTTTTAACAATCATGTCATCGACGTATACCTCCATATTCCTACCCAGCTGGCGTTTGAAGACAAAGTTCATCATCCTCTGGTACGTGGATCCTGCATTGATCAGGCCAAAGGACATCTTCTTGTAGGCATGTACCGAACGATGCGTAATGAACGCCGTCTTTGGTATATCCTCTTTACACATGGAGATTTGATGGTAACCAGAGAAATCATCCATGAAGCTCAATAATGCATATCCCAAAGTCACATCAATGAGCTGATCGATGTGGGTAAAGGATAGAAGTCCTTTGGGCAGGCTTTGTTCAAATTCGTGTAGTCGATGCCGACTCGCCACTTTCCATTCTGCTTCTGGACCAGTACCACATTTGCTATCCACTCTGGGTAGTCGATCTCAAATATGAAATCCGCAGCCAACAGCTTTGTAATTTCGTCATCAATGATCCGCTGGCATTTCGGTGCAAAAATCCGCCTCTTATGCCGAACTGACTTCTTTGACGGGTCCACCTCCAACCGATGCTCTACAATCTTTTGACTCACCCCTGGCATATCGTTAGGCTCCCACGTAAAGATGTCAGCGTAACAGCTTAGAAGCTCTATAAGGTTAGTCTGAAGAGGTTCCGGCAGACCCGAACCTATCTTTCCAGTCTTGTCTTTCTTGCCCGAAATTAGCTTAAACTCCTCTATCTCCCCAGCCGGCTTGACTAATGGTTCTGAAATGCTTTCGGTGAATGGCTCGATCTCTATCGCTATTGTCTATTTCTATTTCGACACCCCTAATCCCGAAGAAATCATGGCATTCCTATAGCATCGTCTGGCCAAGTCCAAATCCCCGGCGACCTCTCCAACTCCATGGGCCATAGGAAATTTGATTTTAAAGTGAGGGATTGAAGTCACAGCTTGTAGAGCAGTCAAAGTAGGCCTCCCCAGAATGGCGTTGTAGGCAGAATCTACATGCACAACATAAAATTTATAAGTAATTTCTACCTGTTGGGGAGCCATTCCGAAGATGACCGACAGCTCAATTGTTCCAGCCACCTTGACTGGATCGTTGCTGAAGCCATATAAGGGAGCCTCATGCCCAACCTCTATTTTTTGCCCATCCAGATGCATCATCTAATAAGCGTGGGCATAGAGAATATCCACAGAAGACCCGTTATCGATCATCATTCTCTTCATGTCAATCGAACCCACCTGTGCCATTATCACCAGTGCTCCTTCATGGGGTTCGATGGGCTCTGAAGGGTAATCTTCGTCAGTAAAAGCAATTATCGTGCCTGGATAAGGTCTATCAGTCTTTGGGAGTGTACCCGCCACTGACATGACCGAATCCAAGTATCCTCGACGCTTCTTCCCCACAAGTTTTTCAGAAGTCCCTCCAGTGATGACATCGACCACATGCCTTACTGGCTGTCCAGGGGCTGTCGCTGCATGCTGAGCTGGCGGAGCAACCTGAACATGTTTTCTTTCCCTCTGTTGAGCTTGTTGAGTTGTTCTTGCTGCGACATACTGAACCAGGGCACCCCCTTGAACTTTCCTCTCAATAAAGTCCTTCAAACTAGCACAATCATTTGTATCGTGACCCGAAGCTTGATAATAGTCACAGTACTTGCGAGAATTACCTACTCCGGGCTTAAGGTTGTCCCTGGGCGGTTCAAAAATGGGTTAATTTTTGATCTGATCAAGAATAATAGCCCTGTCAGTGTTCAGTTGAGTGTACGTCCTATTCACCTTCTGGGTCGGAGTGGACGAACGACCTCCTCCCTGTCTCCAGTTGTTGTACTACTTTGACCCTCCATCGTAGCGGTCATTACTCCCCTCATTCTTCTTCTAACCACCATCCGTTCTATCTCGATCTGTCTCCTTCAGCCTATCCGAAGAAGGACGTTTCAGGCTATTCATGGCCTCCTCCACCACTATATAGCCCTCCGCTTTATCGAACGCTTCAGCAAGACTCTTCGGGTGGTGAAACATCAGTTTCTTCACCAACTTTTCAGACTTCACCAAGTCCAGCCCGTTCTGAAATAAACCCACTGCTTGAAGATCATTAAGGTCGGTCACTTGGCCAACTGCTTCTCAAAATCTCTTGACGTATTGGCTCAAAGACTCATTCAAATATTGTCGAACCTGAGCCAATGAGCCGATTGGTTTACCCCTCCTCTTGTTGCTCGCGAAACGAGCATAGAATTTACTGCATAAATCTGTCCACGATAAAACTGAATCTGAAGGCAACGTCCCCATCCACTGTCTGGCGTCTTTTCGGAGCGTTGTAACAAAGGTATGACACTTAGCAGCATCGCTAAAGTCATAATAATCCATCAATCTGTCGAATGCTTGACTATGGTCATAAGGATCTCCAGATCCATCATAGCTCTCTATATGGGGAAACTTTTTGGTGGGGTCAGCTTTTTCTTTAAGAATCTCTACAGAAAAAGGAGATGCCTTCTTTTTCGAAGTATCTTTCACTTGTTGGACTTCAGCAAGTTGTTTCTGAAGCTCCTTTAGTTCTTTAACCAGATATTCCACTCCTTCTGGTTGAGATGAGACCTCTTTCTCAGGCGACTCCCTCCTCTTCTGAGTAGACCGACCTTTATCAAATGAACCCCAAACCCTCGGGGGACTTTTCTGACGACGAGAGTACCCTCGGTGGGCTCTTGGGAGTGCAACCCCTGGATCTGCTTCTGGGTGGGGCTCTGTCACTATGGTGAGAATACCCAAGGCGGGGTGCCTTCTTTGTATTCTCAAGAGTATACTCTCTGGACCTGCCTCTTTGTCTGCTTCGACCCTGCTCTTTAGAATTGATAGGGTAGAGTGCCCTCTTCGATCTCTGAGGAGTAGGGCTTCTGGATCTCCTTCGTTCCCGAGGATGGCCTCGAGATTCACGACCTGAATTGGTAGGCTCCTTTCCCCTTCTGTGCCCGTGCTCTTCGGACTGATCATAGCTAGACGTTGCATCTTTCAACTCCGCCATTCGAAGCATCTGTTCGGCTATGTCCTGTCTTTGTTTCAAAAGTACCTCCATAGCCTTGTCTGTTTCATCCGCCATCTTGGCTAACTTGGAGGCCTTATCATCCTGATCATCTCGGTGTCGGGTTCTAGGCGGTGTGCCTTCTACCCGTTTTCGACCATGATCGGGTCCTTTCTCGGCAGTGAACACTAGTCTTCTCTTAACATTGCCAATGGCTCTCGAACAAGAACCTTCAGACGGTTGTTTGGAAGCTGTACTGGCATGGGCACTATTCGCAGGACCAAGACGATCCTTGACAAATACTCGTGGTGTAGACGTACTGACAGCCATCAGCTGTCCCTTCGGAGTGCCTGCTCTACTCTTCGCCATGGATTCTAACGTAGAACAGTTACAGTTTGTGATTGAAAACTTCAAGGACACTAGAACACATCCCTTCTTCTAGCGCCAATGTTAATGCCAAGATCTACTGCTACGTCCCAATCACGTAAGACGTTCTGATCCTGCACAATAAACACAGTCAACACTAAAAGCCTGATGGCCTAACCGTCGGGGGATAGCTCTGGCGTGAGAGTCAGTACCGGCAATCACAAGGTTAACAATGGAGGATAAAATATCTAGTGTCTAGAGAGAGATAAAATTCTCAGTTAAGTGTTGTTACCTTTAGATTGTGTGATCCTTTTGCTAAGTAGGATTATAGAACATATACTCTAAACTTACTTTAGGATGTCCCACAAATCTGTATTTGTCAAATTTTGTCCCAAGCTTATCTTTTGAAACCTTTTCACATAAGTTGGACAACCCTTTATCTTAACATACTTAAGATTAAGAATCCTCCCTGTCCATAACTCTTATAGAGTCTTGGGGCCAGATTTTGAGGTTACCTTTTTTGTAGATATGTAGCCATTTCTAGGATATGATCCCAGAGGGATACTGGAATGTCGGTAAAATCATTATGGACCGTACCATGTCCAACAAGGTATGATTTTTTCTTTTAGATACATCAATCAATTATTACATATCAAGAGGGGTCCATTATGAGAAAATCATTTGAGATGATCTAGAAACTTATTGCACAAGTATTTATTCCTTGATCAGATCAAAGAATCCTAATACTTTGCCAATTTATTTCACTTCTGAATTCTTTGAACCTTTCAAATAATTCACACTTGTATTTCAGTAAATACACACATTCAACTCTTTGAATGATCATATCATTTTCTTATACTAGTTTGTTCAATTTGTAAAATAATTTTTCACGTAAGTCAAGTATATAAAATTCATTAAGTAATATTTCAGTTCTATACAAAATATTATTATTATAAATAGAACAATAATTATTCTTAAATATAATACCAAAGATTTTATTGTCCAACAATAAAATAGAAATAATATTTCTAACAAGAACTGAAATATAATAACAACTTATTGACTTAATAGATTTTTCCGTAGGCATTGCTAAACTATAAGTTTCTATGACTAATGTGGCAACCTTTGCTTTATTTCCCACACATAAGATTACTTATATTTGTTTAGTTTTCTACTTCTGCTTGGTTCCTTCATAAATCTATATTTATGATAACCAAAGTCGGTATCCAATACCTAAGTAGAACCTTGACTTAAAGAAAAATTTATTCTAATCATGAACAAAAAATTATATTTGTAACCGAAGATTCACTAAGCTTCTTCTGGTTAGCTTTGCAAGATGCTTCTCGCAGTTTCTTTCCAGTGTCCAGGTTTATTACAGTGAAAATAAACTCCTTTGCTATCCGTATCAGTTTTGTTCTTATTATCCTTTGTTTTTTCCTTTTCTATTTACCTTCTTAGAATCGTTCTTCTTTTAAGAAGATCCTTTGGCCCCTACTAGTAAGATTTGGTCTTTCTTGGTTGGAAAGAAAATCTCAACATTTTTCAACATGTTAAGCAAATCAGCGAAGCTGATATCTAGCTTGTTCATATGAAAAATTCACAACAATTATGAAAGGAGTCCTGGAGTGAGTGCAAGATTAAATTTTGGCTCAACTCTCCATCCATGACAAAATCCGTTGCCCTAATTGATCGATCAAATTGATTATGTTAAGGACTTTTATATGTATTGTAGTGTCATCGGTCATTCTAGATCGGAAGAGCTCCTTAGATATTTGATATCTATCAGTCCTACTTTCTTCACCATCAACTACTTGATGTGCAGGAATATAGTAAGAGCATCCATAGTTTCATGCTGACGCTGAAGCTCGTTACTCATGGATGCGAGCATGATGCATTGAACCAACTGTACATCATCTTGCCACTTTCTAAAACTAGCAATCTCTTCCTCAAAGGCATTATCTGCAATCATTGCAGGGATAGACGTATTAAGGACATAAGATAGTTTTTCAACCATGAGAACTATTCTCAATTTTCTTAACCAATCCGTTTAATACGGTCCAGTTAAATAGCATCTAATATGCTTCGCAGTGATAGTAATTTAGATATTGTAAAATTCTGTAAATGAATTTTTAACATTTTAGCATACATTCTTTTACTAATTACCAAAATAAATTAGGTTTTATTTTAAATTGGTATCTCCCACTATTTTCTTCAAACTATTTTACCCTCACTTATATAGTTCGGCAATATCTAATTAAAGATATGCTAGTGAGAATAAGGATCCCATTTTAAATGTATATAGCCTTGTGGTGACACAACAAACTATATATAAATAATTAGGTAAACAACTCTTGTCAATTACATCAACTATGCAACTCCTTGTATTTTGCCTCTTAGATCATAATGGTCAAGTGTGTGCACATCCTAATTAAAATGATTTAAGTTAAGTCCAACTTAGCACTCCATATATTCAAAAAAAAAAATATTGTCCTTATAGTGACACAACAAAATAATATTGTTCAATTTTCTTTATAAGCATCAAATGTGATAAAATTAACATCTCAAAGAATTAAGATAAGCCTTGTGGTGACACAACAAACTTATAATAATTAATTGATACTCTATTATTTTTATCATGCTAGAAGGCGACATTCGATATTTCAAATATCTTTGAACGCTTAAGACTTAATATAAAATTTTTGAGGGGTTTGTTATTAATTTGTCTCATCTTGTTTAGCGTGCATGGATATATATATATATATATATATATATATATATAGAATACTATATTCTACCCGGATTGATTATGGACTTTATTCTAGTTTGGTTCATTAGAGCCACCAAGTGAACCAGAAGGTCAAACCTAGAGGTGCAAGAATTAATATTTAAATATAACTATTATATTTAAACCTGGGCTCCATTACAAACGGGTCTTCAAGCGCTCCTTGTCCCTTGATCTCTAATTTTTCAAAATAATTCTAACTATTCCTATTACAAAACTATTTAAAATAAATAGAAACCTTGATCAGTAGTCAAGGGGAAGTACATAGGAGGGAGATAGGATTTACATTAAAAAAAAATTTAGAGAAGACGAGGTACGCAGACCCTATTTAATAAAACTCATACATTTATGCATTCAACTAAAATAAAATTCAATCATATTGGTTAATAGTCCATAATCAATCCCATTTATTATCATACACATCACCATATGCATCAATAAATAATATTCATCTCATGAATAATAAATATTCAATATATATATTGATATCATTTAATGGGCAAATTTAGTTAGCATAAAATCTAATTTTGAATCAAAATAAACTTCTTTATTTTAATCCAAATTTAAATAAAAAAAAAACCTCTTTTATTTTAATTTATCCAATTTTGAATAAAATAAACTATTTTATTTTAATCAAAATCATTAATCAAAATAAACTCCTTTATTTTAATTAATTATGGAATCCAATTCCAAGTAAAAAAAATAAAACTCCTTTATATTAAAGGAACCACGGATTCTCTTTCCTATTCACAAATAATGTAAGACCCCAACTTTTATAAATAAAGATGAATTTTCTATAAATATCATTTTTGAATATTATGGAGTTAATTTGATATAATGTTATAGTTGTGGGTAATATTTATAAATTTTACAAAGTACGCAAGTTGTTATATAATATTCGATTGGTCGGAGAATATTCATTTTAACAGAGAATATTCGTACAACGGCACAATCATTGGTGGACCCCACAACGGAATTATTGTCGGATTGAGAAAACGACAAAAATATTTTATTAAAAATAACGACGGAAGTTTTACCATTGATACTGTTGAACTACTAGGTAGTAAAAGTACAGTAATACGTGTGGTTGCATAGTAACACACGGTATTGATTATTAATGCTTATGTGAGAAGTCACTCAGTTTGATTCAATTATTGTCAGTTAATAATATGAATTATTTAGCGATAATCAAGTTTTGTTTTATTCGTATTATTAACGTAATAAAACAGAAACATCTTTTTATATAAAACAAAATACGTTATTAAAGTTATTCTATAAATAAAATATATTTTATTTTATTTAAAAGATTTTTCTTTAAATATGGACCGTCAGATTAAAGTAATCAATCTAGACCGTTCATGGATTAGTTACTATGCATTCTATTTTTCTATAAATAGCAGCTCATTCCTTCATTATTTCTTACGAATTCATTGAACTCTAGAGAGAGAAACTATAGAGAGAGAGAAGAAGAGTATTCTACTACTTAACTACTTCCTTATTTCAGCTCTTCTTTAAAATGGTAAAGGGGTGTTATTCTTTCTTATTCATGAAGAGAACTGTTGTTATTCCAATTTTTATTATTCTGTTGGAATAACTTATATACGCGGTCTACCCTATACTTGGTGACATTCTTCTATTATTCTGTTGGAACATCCTGTCTGTGTGTTTTACACCGGACCTGGTTTCGTTTTTATTATTATTCTGTTGGAACATCCTGTCTGTGTGTTTTACATCGGACCTGGTTCCGTTTTTATTATTATTCTGTTGGAACATCCTGTCTGTGTGTTTTACACCGGACCTGGTTTCATTATTTATTATTTTGTCGGAATATCCTGTCTATGCGTTTACGCCGGACCTGGTTCCATTATTTATTATTCTGTTGGAATAACCTGTCTGTGCGGTCTATCGCATGCATGGTGATTTCTTTTGTTATTCCATTCTTTATTATACTCAGTTGGTTAAGTTTTGACTTCTATACTCCATGAAATTTGTGGAATATCCTTGATAATTGCGTTTCATCCATTATCTTTTCATGAAAATATTCTTCTAAGCATTCTTGAATTTTACTCCACAAAGCAGTATCATGTTGACAATTTGGACGTTGTTAATTCTTGGATAAATTAATTCTTGAACTTGTTTTATTGAATTCTTATATCATTGTCATCATCCTCATGTTTATAAAATGTTGAAAGTCATCTATGGCCTGTAGTGCATAGATGGATTTGGTATGATTATGACCAGAGATTATTCGGTATAATTATGATCGTAATGTTATAAATGATGTGGTAAAAGTCCTCATTGGCCCGTAGTGCGTTGATGGACAGTTGTTGGCATGATCATGACCATTACTGAATACACGAATATCCTTGGCCGTAGTGCAGGGGTGATTCGATGATGTGGATTATTTTATTAAGCTGAGTCCCAGCGATCACAATGTTGAAAAACCTTTTAAAGCATAAAATATAGTAGAGTTTATTTTCTACTTGACTCTTTTAATGGATTGCTTGTTCCGCTGCAGTTAAACTTGATGTCTATTATATTTTATCAGTTTAACATTGTTGTAGGCTAATGATAATTTATTATGCGTTATCTTAGTCATAATATTTCTTACTGGGCTAGTTGAGCTCACCCTTTCTTCCACTGTTCTCTTCAGGAAATGAGAACGTAGCTGGGGCAAGTCGGGGAACGGAGTGATGGTTCGAATGATAATATTAGTTAGTAGTCCTCACTATTCTATGTAATAGTGTGTTAAAAAATGTAATGAGGACTCCTTTTGAGTATGAATACTCTCTAGAAGATAATATTTGTATTCAAACTTGCAGTTTATGTTTTGTCGTATTGTACACGACAGTTGTATTAGCAAGTTGTATTTGTATTCTGTACTTTGTATCTGACGACCCAAGATGAGTGATGTATACCTAATTTTGGGGGCGTCACAAATAAACTCCTTTATTTTGAATAATATGAAATCTTATTCCATATCTAAATAAAGTCCTTTATTTAAGGAAATTAAGATTAATTCTCTTTCCTATTCACAAATAAACTCTTTTATTTTGAATAATATGGAATCTTATTTCATATCTAAATAAACTCTTTTATTTATGGAAACATATAATCTAATTTCAACTCCAATTAGTTATCATGGAATCCAATTTCAACTCTAATTAGTTAACATGAAATCTAATTTTAAAATTAAAATAAACTTTTTATATTAATAATAAAATAATTAAGATATATATATATATATATATATATATATATATATATATATATATATATATATATATATATGGTCCGTCTCTAAAGTGAATCTTAAAGAGCGAACCAAAGACGAATCGTCGCCATAGACACCAAAGACGACGGTTTGTCTTTGGTTCGCTTTTTAAGGTTCGCATATATATATATATATATATATATATATATATATATATATATATATAAACCACGTAAGTTCTGTAACCTTATCAAAGTTCAGTAATCTTTTGTGATTCCACCAGAATGTATCAAAATAACAGCCACGCAAATCACGAAATAACAAAACAGGTTTTCGAAAAAAAAATAAATAAATTAAAATTTGGCTCTTTTTTTTTTTAATTTTATATAATAAATTATGCCCAATTAAATTGTTTTAAACACATATCAATATACATATCAAATTTGAACAATTAATAATTCGCATAAAAGTTTGGCTCTGATGCCACTGTTAGGTTTGTAATATTCATGAACGCAATAAAATTGCATAAAATAAGCAGAAACGTGAAAAATCAGAGTTTTAAAATTTTACAAACCATATACCCGGATCACCCTTTATGCACAATTATTAATTAAACGAAAAGATATGAAGAACAAGAATCATACCCTTGAAGATTCGAGCTTCCTCAGGTACAAATTCACCTCTAATCCTTTTCGCGTTCAACTTGAATCCACCGGGTTTGGTTCCTTCCTTTGATCAACGTTAGCCACCTAAGTGTTTGACCTCTAGAGGTGATCCACCAAGAAAGAATAAAGATTCAAGAAGATGGGTGTTTGGCAAAACTCTAATTTTTCTATCTGTCATAGAATGAGCGTACTCTCCAACAATTGGAATCGCGTCTGTTGTGAAAAAGTCAACAACAACTCTACACCCATAATAAGACTCTTCTTATTTATAGATGTGAGCAACCCTCCTTAACAATTAAGGAATTGATTTTTATTTTAATTAATTAAATTTTTTTAATTAATTAGGCTCCCAATCTTATTAGGAATAATTAATTCTCCTAATCTTATTAGGAATAAATGAGAGTACTAATAATAAATTAATTTCCAACTCTTTAGAAATTAAAATAATAATAATTGTAATAATATTAATAAGACTCCTCTTATTAATTTATATATTTAATATTTACAAAATATTAAATAATAAATATTAAACTATTTAATTTATTCTATCACCATAGATTAAATTAAATACACTTAACATATTATTACGATTATGTCATTAACTTCTTAAATAATTATTCTTACTTTTTTGGTGTGACCCTTTAGGTTCTCCATATTAAACCGGTTGTGAATAAATCAATTAGAATAATTCTAATCTTATTTAAATAAATAAATTAAATTGTTAATTTATTTAAATAAATAATATTTATTCTATAATAGGGATAAGCCTTCCTAGCGATCAACGACTTTTCAGATAATATAGATTTCAACATTAATCATAAAAGAACCTTTGAGTAAATAGTTACCGTACAATTCAATCCTTCCACCATACAATGTCTAAATTAAATATAAGACATGGAATTACTGTCAAGTCTTATTTTATTTAATTATATGTATTTCGACTCTTAAATGCACAACTCCAAATAATGCAAATTAGAAACTCCTTTCTAATTTCATTCTGCCTTGGCCAAGGACTACTGGGTTGTCATTTATCGAATCACATAGGACATTTCTCTTCTTTTACTAGAAGTGGTAGATTCTTTATTGATCATACATTATCTCCATGTACAGCTTATTATACCCAAGCATACCCTTTGATATATCCTAAGGGTCTTAAGGAATAAGTCAAAGTATAACTCATCATACACAAGATACTATGATGATCTCAAGTTCAAGGATCACTTGTACTACTATCACTACAGGAATTCCTATTGACAGGCAAGTAAAACTCCATTAGGTATTCCTTAGCTAGCCACGTTCAGTGAACTTATTCTCTAATAAGCATCTACATACTTACTTTAGTGTCTCCACACAAATGATCATGAGATCTATCATCCTCATCCAATGAGCAAGCAACATATGTACCAATCTATCCGGATTCACTAATCCCCAATTTAGTAATCTAACGATTGGAAACTATTTTAGTTTAAAGCTTTCTAAGAATTTAGATCTCATTAGAATGATCATCATCATTATTTTAAAAGCATTGCTTAAAACTATGGGTTTATCACATATTATAAAATAACATCATGTAGATAATTAAAAGCCTTTAATAAATTGATACTTTTTATTAATAAATGAATAAGATTGTTACAAAGTATATGCGTTATCATCAAACATGATTGGCTTGTGTGCATACTACTTTCACTACCAAGTTTACCCCTATGTTATAAACATTACAGCCTTAGCCGGTCATTTTTGACCGGTTAAGTGAAGAAAGTGTGCCTTTTGTTAAGCAAATTGAAGTTTGGGGTGTACTTAGACACCTTTTTCGGTTTGGGGTGCAAAAATCAACAGTGGTGTAAAGTTTGGGGTGCAATTTGTCTTTTAGTCTAAATTATATGATAGCTCTTAGTGATGACTAATTTTACCATCATTAGTATTTGTGACTGCCATTGCAATCACCAAATCTAATGTGGAAGTAATTTTGTTTTGTAAGTCAACTCACATGTTTCCTTTTATATTTTGTTTTAAAATTATAATCATGATTTGGGTTTTGGTGTAGTGGTAATACTCGTTATTTAGTTTGCAAATAGGAGGAGGGTTCGAATCCTACAAGTATTATTTGATACAATTAATAAAATGAAATAATTTATAATAGAGATTTACGTTTTTACATTTGATCCTTAAAGTCTTATTTTTCTGTGATAACTTTGACAATCACAATAGATTACGTGTTAATGTGATTGTATTAATCATCACAAAAGTACCAAGTGTTTGCGCGATTGTCAAAACCATCACGTAAAATCTTTCATGATCATGGGTATACAAGACGACCATTGTGATGCTTAAAGCCATCACGTAAACCTTTCGTTATGGGTTTTCTACTTTTTGTAATGAATTTTGGCCATCACAAATGACCATTTTTTTAGTAGTGATTTTACAAAGTATGAGAAGCTAGAAATTCAAGGATACATAGAAATTTCCTCATTCCCCCTTCTAGACTTGCATTAGATGTAATAAATATTATCAAGTCTAGACTCTCAACTTGCAAGTCTTTTGTTAGAGCCGCTACTTTTTATTCATATTATTGTAATTGGCTACTGTAGGATTGGTTTACATTAATTCCAGGTATAGCTTGCTCATCTTTTGGCTTGTCTCTAGATGAATCTGTTATACTCTGGGAGATGCCCCTAGCCATTGTATATTTTGGTTCCTTTATAAACTCACACATTTAGCAAGAAAAAAAAGTATCTAGTTATGGAATCAAAGCTCTATGCGAGTTAATAATCAGACACAAGAGGTCTAGGGCTAAAAAAATTTAGTTATGTGAAAGTGAGATTTAGTCTTGGAATGTTTTGTTCATTTTTATGCTGTGTTGCAGCTCAGTTACTAGAGCTTCAAAGGTTAGACAAAGTTACAGAAGATAATCGATATCGCCACTCGGATGATGAAATGATGAACATGAGTATCTTTTGGTTGGCACCTCAGTTCTGTCTGTTGGGGTTTATGAAGGGTTTCGCTGAACAATGTCTTGAGGAATTCTTCTACTAACAAGTTGCAGATTCATTAGAGAGCTATGGACAGTCAAACTTATCAGCATTCTTTCGATATCGATATTCAGGCATTTGTTTGGTGGCACCATAAATTACAGCCGTTTGGATAACTATTATGGAATTTTATCTGTGATCATGAGCCCCGGAAATATTGTAATAATTTACCAATTCGTTTCCACAAACATTTACAAGCTAGGGACCTGAAAAGGAGGAGAAATATAGTCTGAAAGAAGCATTGCAAGACCTGGATACCAGTACCTATTGAATCCATGGATGGATTTCTTTGCTCTCAGGACCTATTGTTGGTTGTTGTCATTTGTTATTTTCTATGGGAGCATCGCAACAACGTTCCTTTCGAAGGACGTCGCTTGAATGCTTTTTATATATTCAATAGAAGTCTGCAATTTATTTCCGAATTCAACTGCTCCAAAGTTGCTCGGCCTAGTTCTTTACCCTCTCTTCAGCATGTTCCTTTGATTCGCAAATGGCTGAAGCCCCCTCCGAGTAGCTTAAGAATTAATTCTGATGCTGCTTTGTCCCTCGATGGTCGCACTAGCGTTGGTATTGCCGTCCGTGATCGTTTAGGGGATTTTTTTGGTATCACCTCTGCTGAGGCCATGGGTTGTCAAAGGGATTTCTTTTGCTCTCGACCTTGACGTTTAAGATATTATTATAGTCTGATTCTCTAAACTTGATCAATTTACTTCAGTCGGGATGTGGGGGTCTCTTCGAAGCGGGCCACTTGATCTCGGAATGTCATTCTTTGTGTAGGAGTTTTGAGTGCTATTCTCTTTCCTATGTACTTAGAGATGACAACATGCTTGCACACATTCACTTGGCAATATGACTTTTTCTTTTCTAGAATTCAGTTTTGGATAGAGGTCTTTTGCGTAGGAGTTTTGAGTACTATGTAGTATGTACTTAGAAATGACAACATGACACATTCACTTGCCAGGATGACTTTTTCTTTTGATGAATTTCATTTTTGGATAGTGGAGGTTTTCCCTTCAACTCTATCATATTTGTAATTCAGATCGTTCTAATGATTAATCTCCCTTGGTCTCTTCATTCTCAAAAAAAAAATGAAAAAGAAAAAGAGACCATGGTACTTGTAAGAAATCAGTTGCAGCTTAAGCTAGATATATAACAAATTAATTTGATTCTACAGGGGAAGAAATTGATGTTAGTGTTAGTACTAATAATTTATCTGATGATATGTATAGAGAATTTTTTGATTATATTAATTTGTTCATTTTAAATTGATATTCATAATTATTCTTTAAATGTGTGAATGTTCCAATTTCGCTCATCTTATATTTTACATGTAAATGGTGTGATATCTCTAATTTTTCATTAGGTTTTTTTTAATATAATTTTTAATATCACACTACCAATACTGAATGCTTATATATTTAGTGTTAGGGATATATTTGAGTATATATAGTTATTTGATAAGTCATTGTTTCAAAAATGTATTTTTAATTTTAGAACAAATCAAGATGCCATTATATAAAGGGATCGCATGATTTATAGTCAAAGGAAATTGTGAAGTGTGTAGTAACTAATTTGAATCATTTATTATAAGATTCAATTGACGCGATTTAAAAAAAATCCCTCCATACGTACTATTTTTTTAAAAAAGGTGTTAATATATGCGCATTTTATAGTGATAGTTGAACACCCAAATATGTTAAAATGATTTTATTGCCATTGAAAAGTAAAAAATTAATTAATAGCTTGTCCTTAGATAGCTATGATATACATACACCATTAGCTAGGGCTGGCATCTTTTTTTATTTTTATTTATTTATTGTTGAAGATGAGGTTTATACAGGCGTAGAAAATATTACATAAATCATTAGTCACTATACATCATTAGGTGTTGGTGAGTGTCTCCGTTCACGTGGATATTTGCATCATCGTAAAGGGCTTTTCTGGTGGCCAGATTCTCTTCCCTTACTGGAGTTTGTCTGTGGTGAATTAAGCAGTTGATGTATCGCTCCTGCCTGAACATACTGGTACAGCTCTTTCCACCAGTCTAGGTCTGCGAATATGGCTGGGTGTAAACTTGCTCTCTAGAATCTCTGGTGGGATGATGTGCAGTAGGACGGTGGGATGATGTCCAGTAGTGTTTTGTTGGAATATTTCACATGAATCCCACATTAGATAAATTTAAGAGTGTATAGGGATTAATAAGTATGGTAGAGCCTCAACCTAATAGGTTAACCTCTTAGGTAAGGAGGTGGTCCAGCATGCTTATTGTGTCTGTCTAGATGAATTGATGTGGGATGGATCTAAGTTTTTGCATGATGTCATTACTCACCATTTCTTTGCTGGATGAAGCTTTGTTAAGCTGGGAAAATTCTTTTTCGATCTGCCTGACAATGAATTGGCCCGTAGATCCTGCTCGAATATGCCTGAAACACTCTGTCAAAAGATCCTTTTGGTTGTCTGTAATTTGGTTATTTGAGTGAACCTGCCAATCTACAGTATCTTTTTCAACTCTATTCCTAGGCTTCGGTGGGATTTTCTGTGGGTTATAGTGTTCAGGGTTTGGCTTTTTAGGGGTAAACTTCTTTGGTTTATGGGCCGGGTCAAAGATATTTCCATGGTTTGAAGGTTTCCCTAAAGAAATCACGAGCTTGGACTCTTTTCTCCTAGTACTAAGTGCTGAGGCATAGCTCTTTTTCATAGGTCTCTCCTTTATGGTTTTACCACTCTCAGCCTGTTTTGCCTTTCTCTTCTCACAACGACTGATCTGATGATCTTTGCTTTTTGGCAAAGCAACAGCCGTAACAGGAGTTGAGATGTCTTTACCGTCTGCCTCTGCCTCAGAACGCGGACTAGGCAACACCGTTCTGAAAGGTGTGCTTTCCTTGTTCGTAGTTACAGCGCTTGACTGGGCAACTTGTTGTTGAATGATTGCCATAATTGCTTCAGTTAGTACTTCAACGGTAATGTTATTACTGCTGCTGGCCATTCCTGCAAAATGTTAGTACGTACTTTGCAAAGAGATGAAATTATAATACAAGTGTATAACTGAAATATCAGCTGCTTGATTGCTTGATATCTACTCCGGTGGTTCGCACCTCTATTTATAATATCTATTGCTTGTGAAATTTCCACAACAATTGTCTGAATAATAATTGTCTAAATGGAATCTTTGTACAAATTCCATTAATTGTGGCTTTTGTCACATCATTGATTAAAGCAAAAGCTAGTCTGATGACTTTGCTTTCGTATCGACTACAAATATATCTTTGTACAAATTCCATTATTGTGGTTTTTGTCACATGAATGACTCATTCCTCCACTTTCATTTATTAATTTGTTCTTAATAGATGTAGCCCCAATTCAATAATTTATCATATTTCAATTTTACCCATTATCCTGCTACACATAATACAACACAAAGCACAACCATTATGACATATGGTTAAGCACAACATAATGCTTATCAAAAAATTAAAACAAACTTGACATCATACTTGTCTTCCTGGTAAGCATAAAATATTCATGTCTTAAAAAAACTAAAATGAAGTCCATAATTTCAGTTTGATAACTTGACTACCTATACAAAATTCATCATTCTCTTGAGTTTTCAGCCACCTTTCTTGTGCCAAGAAATTGCTTCCAATTCAACCTGGGGTAATTCATTTTATACGGCCGGGTCCTGTACAAGAAAACTTCATTGTTAACAAGTTATATATGTTTGACAATAGAAGAAAATAGAACTTATTATATGAAGCATTATCAATATAATATATATATAGAGCAAGGATCTTAAGCTCACACTTATTGAGTTCACCCCGAGCTCATCCTGTCTTTTTTTTTTTGTTTAAAAAAACATAACTAATAAAAAATATATAATAATTTTTGGAATTGAAAGTTTTTTTAAAAAAAGTGTTTTGGGTGTGATTTGGATACATATAACAAAACAGTATTATACAGTCTGTACAACACTGTTTTGTTATATGTACCCAAATCACACCCAAAACACTTTTTGTTAAAAAACTTTCAATTCCAAAAATTATTATACATTTTTTATTAGTTATGTTTTTTTTATAAAAAAAAAAGGCAGGGTGAGCTCGGGATGAGCTCAATAAGGGTGAGGTTAAGAAATGGACTATATATATATATATATATATATAGGCTCAATATTATTTTTTAATGTCAATTGAGATATTTTTAAATTTAAAACTACCACGAACTAATTTAATTTAGATAATACAATTATATATGAAATTATAAACTATCTAAAAAGTATCATGAATTACAATATTTAATATTTTAAGAAGTTACATGAATATGATGCAAGAGGATTCGAGGCCGATGATACAGAGTGGTCAGACAGTTCGATGATGACACTAAAGGATCATGAGTTAAGGGATCAGTGCAACGGTATTGGTTGACTTCGGAGTCAGGCATTCGGTTCATGTCTTCGGGGTCGGGAGTTCGATTTCGAATGACGTCGTGACTTTAGGTATGGCGAACTTCTTCAGGAATGACGTAATGACTTCGGAAGTCGAAGGATTGACTTTATTATTATTATTATTTAGTTATTTGTAGTAATAGTATTTTGTGAGGCCCCCAGAATAGGTATACAACACCCATTCTGAGTCGCCAAATACATGGTACAGAAAGCAAACTACAACTTCAATAATACAATTGTCGTGCAAAATACGACAACACATACTGTGAGTTTAAATACAAATATTGTCTTCTAGACAATATCCACACCCAAATAAATCCTCATTACAATTATTCAAACACTATTTTACAGAAATAGTGAGGACTGCTAATACATCTTTCTAGAACCATCACTCCATACCCCGACTAGATCCTGCTATGTTCTCACCTCCTGAGAAGAAAAATGGAACAAAAAGGAAAAGGGTGAGCTCAACTAGCCCAGTAAAGAATATTATGACTAAGATAATATACAACAAATTATCGTTAGTCTTCAACAGGGAAAAATCTGATAAAATATAATCGACAACAAGTTTTAGATCAACAACTGCAGCGGAAACAGCAAACCATTAGAAGAGTCAAGTAGAGAAAGAATTCTACTATCTTCTAAGATTTAAAAGTCCATCATCAATATTTTATCCCTGTAACATCAATTAATAATCATCTTTAACCAAATATTCATCTTTGCACTACAGGCCAAAGATATTCATTTGTATCATCAGTCGGTCATGTTCATCTCAACACCTGTTCATCTTTGCACTACAGACCAAAGATATTCATCAAGTAATTATACATCTTTGCACTACAGGCCAAAGATATTCAGTAATATCATCATTTAGGACTGAGGATGATGAAAAATATCTTAAAGAGAACGAATCCAATGAGACAGAAGGACAAATAGTAGGGATTCGTATAACAGTTTATCCAAGATCAATAATACTTCATAATAATCAATTGTGAAGCAGAATTCAAAAATAAAGATCAAAACATGGATACAATCAAAGGTAGTAACCATAATAGACATTTTGGACAAAAAGGAAAAATTTTATTTTTCGGTGAATAGTGCCGTATTCGTGAATAGTGTCGTATACGTGAATAGTACCGTATACGTGAATAGTAACCCCGACACAAAAAGTTCCAAATTTGATAAACACTCGTATCAATATTTCAGCATAATGATATTGAAGAAAATAATATCATTTAAGAAGAAAATAATATCCCTTACCTCAAAATATCAGTACTTCTGGTCGGAATACCGGTATAAGGCTGAAAGAAACTTGCTCTGATGAATAGAAACTCTCAAAGTATCTAAATACTCACAAAATACACTCAATAATCTAGAGAGAGAAAGAGAGAAAACTTGTTTCTGGTGTGATTTTCAATTCTAACTTAGCCCTCTATTTATAGGAAAATTTTGGTAGGTTTGACCTGCAACCTGATGGCTTTACCTGCTACTATTCCCACCCACCACATTTGAAATATAATTCAGCACATTTCTTCACCAACCACAAGTGGGGCCCACCAATTCTAGAATTTTCCACCAAAATGATAAACTCCGAAAATTCAACAATTTCTGAACCAGTCATCTTGTAAAATTCGTAATAAATCATACGTTCATTTTTAACGGTTCAAAATTTGTGGACATATACTCAACTTATATATGTATAACATATCCAAAAATTACCACGATCCAACGGTCGGATTAAAAATTATAACCCCCGCAAACTATCTCAAAAATCCTGATTTTTAATACCTCCATTCCGACAAAAATACTGACAAAAACCTCAACATTAACTCCTTCATTTTTAACCACAAAAATATATCCCTCATTTATATCCACATAAAATAAATATTTCCTTATCATATGAATCAATAATTAATTATTCACAAATAATATTACAGAATCACATTTATGACAACCAGGCCGTTCCCAGGAAAGAGGGGGCTTTCCAATAAGGATTTCTCCTTACTGGCGCGCAATTAGATGACCAAACCTCTCCTTAGACAGAACTTTCTAGACATTGCCAATAATGTTATCTAATAATATTATTCAAATAATATGAATTATTGATCTGATAAATGAAAATACTGTGCAGCAACAATTATTGAAACAACAATAATATAAAATATCAATGCAGCAATTATTGAATCAATAAAATAAAATATTGAATAATAACTACTGTAACAATTATTGAGTAGTGCCTTCTTACGTAAGAATCAATAATTGGTGCAATACCGTGTGCTACTATATTTTAACCACCGGGTATTCCAACAGTATTAACGGTAACAACTACGCCGTTATTTATAAACAACTTATACTTGTCGTTTTCTTCATCCAATCGCTTTCCGTTATGGGGCCCACACAAGGCTGCGTCGTCGTACGAATATTCCCCGACAGCAAGAATATTCCACGACCAACCGAATATTCACCGACCAAAAATAAATATTTTATAACCACTTGCTTATTTTGCAAAATTTGCACATTTCACCCATAACCAAAGTATTATATCAAATTAACCCCTTATTATTCACAATAATATTTAGAGAAAATTTGATTTTATTCATTAATAAGTTGGGGTCTTACAACCTCCCCTCCTTATGAAATTTCGTCCTCGAAATTGACGTACGTACCTGATGTTTCAAAAAGGTGAGGATACCTCGCTTTCATTTCTGATTCCAACTCCCAGGTCATTTCTTCAATAGCATGGTTTCTCCACAAAACCTTAACTTGTGGTATAACCTTCGTGCGTAGGACATGCTCTTTCCTATCCAAGATCTTAACAGGTACCTCCTCGTACGTTAAATCTTCAGCTATCTCGTCTGGTTCTAACTCAATAATGTGGTTCGGGTCTTTAACATATTTACGAAGCATAGATATGTGAAAAACATTATGAACACGAGACATGCTTGGAGGTAATGCGAGTCTATATGCCACATTTCCTATTCGCTCAAGAATCTCAAATGGACCAACAAATCTTGGATTGAGCTTTCCTCTCTTCCCAAATCTTGTAACTCCCTTCCATGGTGCAACACGTAACAATACATGATCCCCAATATTAAATTCCACGTCCTTCCGATGAAGATCCGCATAACTCTTTTGTCGATCCTGTGCCGTTTGTATACGTTGTCGAATCGTTTGGATCTTCTCTGTAGTAATGCGTACCAACTCTGGTCCCAACAATGTTGCTTCACCCACCTCGTCCCAGCATACTGGAGAACGACATTTTCTTCCATACAACGCCTCAAATGGAGCCATACCTATGCTCGCCTGATAACTGTTGTTGTAGGAGAATTCCACCAATGGTAGGTACTTATCCCAACTCCCTTTGAGATCTAAGACACAAAGTCTTAATAGATCTTCAAGAGTTTGAATAGTCCTCTCTGATTGTCCGTCCGTTTGAGGATGGTATGCTGAACTGAATCGTAAATCCGTGCCCATAGCTTTCTGCAAGCTAACCCAAAATCGTGAAGTGAATCTTGGGTCACGATCCGAAACTATGGATACTGGCATGCCATGCAATCTCACAATCTCGTTCACGTACATACTAGCAAGACGTTCAAGGGAATAAGTCTCACGTATCGGCAAGAAATGAGCGGACTTGGTTAATCTATCAACAATAACCCAAATCGCATCTATGCCTTGAGAAACCTTGGGAAGACCTGTAACAAAATCCATAGTAATGTGTTCCCACTTCCATTTCGGAATCTCAAGTGGTTGCAATGGACCCTTTGGTACTTGATGCTCCGCTTTTACACGTTGACAAGTTAAACATCTCGAGATAAACTCCGCGATCTCTCTTTTCATATTGCTCCACCAAAATGTATGTCGAAGATCGTGATACATTTTGGTACTCCCAGGATGGATTGCAAACGGTGTGTTGTGTGCCTCCATCATTATTCTATGCTTCAAGTCAAAATCGTTAGGAACACAAAGTCTGGAGTTGACTCGAAGTATTCCTTCTTCATCGATTCTTGCTTCTGGAATAGCACCTTCTTGCACTTTCTTCTTCATACGCATCAGCTCTATATCCGTAGCTTGAGCAGCTTTAACTTTATCGATTAAAGTCGGTTCTACTCGTATATTTGATATCATCATGTGGGTACTTGGAGCCTTCATCTCTATCTCCATCCTTTGCAAGTCATACAAAATGGGCCTTTGTGTTAAAAACATTGCACTCGTACCCGCATATGATCTTCTACTCAATGCGTCAGCTACTACGTTTGCTTTTCCAGGATGGTATTGGATGGTATGATCGTAATCTTTCAACAGCTCAAGCCAACGTCGTTGCCGCATGTTGAGTTCCTTTTGGGTGAAGAAATATTTGAGGCTTTTATGATCTGTATAGATCTCCACTTTCTCCCCATACAGGTAGTGTCTCCAGATCTTCAACGCAAAAACGACTGCTGCCAACTCCAAATCATGAGTAGGATAATTCCTCTCATATTCTTTGAGTTGTCGTGAGGCATAGGCTATGACTTTCCCATGTTGCATGAGAACACATCCTAACCCTTTGCCTGAAGCATCGCTGTAGATAACAAATCCATCCGAACCAGATGGTATTGTCAAAACAGGTGCCGAAATGAGTCTCCTCTTGAGTTCTTGGAAACTCTTCTCGCATTCCTCACTCCATACGAATTTTGTATCTTTCCGAGTCAGCTGAGTTAACGGAGTAGCGATTCGAGAAAATCCTTCCACAAATCTCCGATAATAACCAGCTAAGCCCAGAAAGCTACGTACTTCGGTTACCGACTTCGGTTGCTCCCAACTTTGTATGGCTTCAATCTTCGCCGGGTCGACAGATACTCCATGTTTTGACACCACGTGCCCAAGGAATGCTACTTCCTCAAGCCAGAACTCGCATTTCTTCAGTTTGGCATATAGCTTGTTTTCACGAAGCCTTTGCAGTACCAGCTTCAAATGGCGCTCATGATCTTCACGGCTTTTGGAATAGATGAGGATGTCATCAATAAAGACAACAACGAACTGATCCAAATATTCTTTGAATACACGGTTCATCATATCCATGAAGGCAGCAGGAGCATTAGTCAATCCAAAAGACATTACTAAGAATTCATAATGCCCGTACCGAGTTCTGAAGGCAGTCTTTGGAATATCCTCAGTTTTAATCTTCAGCTGATGATATCCAGAACGAAGATCGATCTTTGAAAAGAATTGTGCTCCTTGCAACTGGTCAAACAGGTCATCAATGCGAGGTAGCGGATACCTATTCTTGATGGTGACATGGTTCAATTCTCGATAGTCAATACAAAGTCGCATACTCCCGTCTTTCTTCTTTACGAATAAAACAGGAGCACCCCAAGGAGACGTACTAGGACGAATAAAACCGATGTCCAACAACTCCTGTAGTTGGACTTTTAACTCCTGAAGTTCAATAGGAGCCATTCGATATGGGGTTTTAGAAATGGGCTTTGTACCGGGTTCAAGGTCAATAAAGAATTCAATTTCTCGTTCCGGGGGTAGACCGGGAAGTTCTTCAGGAAATACATCGGAAAATTCTCTAACAATAGAAATATTATTCAAATCTGACTTGTCTTTGTTCAAATCCATAACATGGGCTAAGAAAGCTTGACATCCGTTTTTCAATAAACGAATAGCTTTGTGGCTTGATATGACAGTGACTGATTTTAGTGGTTTAGTAGTTTGAATTCGTATGACAGGTTGGTTAGGAATATGAAAACTAACAACCTTACGAAAACAATCAATTTTAGCATGATGAGTGGTTAACCAATCAATTCCTAAAATCACATCAAAAGCAAGTATCTTTAAAGAGATAAGATCAACAGGTAATGTGATAGTGCCAACTTGGATCATGCAAGATTTATAAACTGTAGATGTAACGAAGGTTTCACCCAACGGAGTTTCAACAGATAAGTTAAAGTCCAATTTCTCCGGAGTCAAGTTTAAACGTTGAGCACAAGCAGGAGAGATAAAAGAATGGGTAGAACCGGTATCTAGTAAAGTATAAACTTCGCAAGAATTCAAGATTAGCTTACCCGTGATCACCTCGTTCGGGTTTCTCGCGTTTTGGCCAGTAACGACAAACGCCCTTCCAGGAACCGCTGATTTCGACTTATCCGGGATAACTTTTGGAGTCACCATCCCCGCTGAACTTGGTTTTGCTACAGAACACTCTCGAGCTATATGACCTTCCTTTCCACAGTTATAACATACCTTGGATTGTTGTGGGCAGTTTGGGCTGATATGTCCCTCTTTCCCACATTTGTAACATACGACCGGTGGTCGTTCTCCTCCCCTAGAAACAGTTGATGTTTGTGCTGACGTCTTCACGTTATCATTGTTGTACCTTCTCTTCTTGAAATCTCCTCCCGACTCGCTCCTTCTATTATCACGACCACGATTACCACCAGAGTGGTTACCGCTTTTGTCCGAATGTTTTCCTCCCTGCTGGTTTTCATTGCTTCGATGACTGCCGCCACCGGTATGACCCTGGTTGTGGTCCCTCGGTTGCACATACTCATTATCTCGCTCTAATAATTGAGCCCTGTTTACAACATCTGAATATAAAGAAAATTTATGAGAGATAAGATATTGCCGAATCTCGGGTTTTAGACCTCTCAGAAACATCCTTGTCATTCGTTCCTCATTTTCGACCAAATGAGGTGCAAACCTGGATAACTCTGCAAACTTCGCCTCGTACTGGGACACCGTCATGTTGTTTTGTTCCAGTCTAATAAACTCAACCTCCTTCATATGACGAATACTTTCAGGAAAGTACTTGTCATTGAACAGTTTTTGAAATGTTTCCCAGGACATGTTGAGTGCGTCAGGCTGGGTACGCTTCACAGACTCCCACCAGTAGTCTGCCTCACCGCGGAACATAAATGTGGCGAATGGAACCTTCTGTTCCTCCGTGCATCCCAAGACATCAAATATCTTGGTAATTTGCTTGACCCACGTTTCCGCCATGATCGGATCCGGCTTTCCCTTAAATTCTGGTGGTCCCAATTCTTTGAACTGCTTAGCTGTGACAAACCGCGCGTTGTTATCATTTCCACCCGTATTCTGCACACGAGTCTCCCTCGTCTGATTTTGCATGAACTGCAAAAAGCTCCTAAACATTCCATCATTCATCGTTTGCTCGGTAACGTTGTTTACAGGAGGAATATTGCCTTCCTGTTGCACGTTCCCCTGGGTAGTGATCAAAGGTGTCTCCACGGTCTGATTTACTCCATTATTAACGTTCTCAGCTGCCATTCTTAAATACTGCCATAAAACAAGGGTTAATAGTCATGTCATATATTATCCCTATACTCTGACCGACCAAATAAACACCAAATAAACTTAGTCAGGTCATACTAGCGAAGGAATTCCCCGTCTCTCCCCTCCTAGTTCTTGTCTCACATCTCAGCCAGGGATCATATCCCTAAGCTCTGATACCAACTGTGACGCCCCCAGAATAGGTATACAACACCCATTCTGAGTCGCCAAATACATGGTACAGAAAGCAAACTACAACTTCAATAATACAATTGTCGTGCAAAATACGACAACACATACTGTGAGTTTAAATACAAATATTGTCTTCTAGACAATATCCACACTCAAATAAATCCTCATTACAATTATTCAAACACTATTTTACAGAAATAGTGAGGACTGCTAATACATCTTTCTAGAACCATCACTCCATACCCCGACTAGATCCTGCTATGTTCTCACCTCCTGAGAAGAAAAATGGAACAAAAAGGAAAAGGGTGAGCTCAACTAGCCCAGTAAAGAATATTATGACTAAGATAATATACAACAAATTATCGTTAGTCTTCAACAGGGAAAAATCTGATAAAATATAATCGACAACAAGTTTTAGATCAACAACTGCAGCGGAAACAGCAAACCATTAGAAGAGTCAAGTAGAGAAAGAATTCTACTATCTTCTAAGATTTAAAAGTCCATCATCAATATTTTATCCCTGTAACATCAATTAATAATCATCTTTAACCAAATATTCATCTTTGCACTACAGGCCAAAGATATTCATTTGTATCATCAGTCGGTCATGTTCATCTCAACACCTGTTCATCTTTGCACTACAGGCCAAAGATATTCATCAAGTAATTATACATCTTTGCACTACAGGCCAAAGATATTCAGTAATATCATCATTTAGGACTGAGGATGATGAAAAATATCTTAAAGAGAACGAATCCAATGAGACAGAAGGACAAATAGTAGGGATTCGTATAACAGTTTATCCAAGATCAATAATACTTCATAATAATCAATTGTGAAGCAGAATTCAAAAATAAAGATCAAAACATGGATACAATCAAAGATAGTAACCATAATAGACATCTTGGACAAAAAGGAAAAATTTTATTTTTCGGTGAATAGTGCCGTATTCGTGAATAGTGCCGTATACGTGAATAGTGCCGTATACGTGAATAGTAACCCCGACACAAAAAGTTCCAAATTTGATAAAAACTCATATCAATATTTCAGCATAATGATATTGAAGAAAATAATATCATTTAAGAAGAAAATAATATCCCTTACCTCAAAATATCAGTACTTCTGGTCGGAATACCGGTATAAGGCTGAAAGAAACTTGCTCTGATGAATAGAAACTCTCAAAGTATCTAAATACTCACAAAATACACTCAATAATCTAGAGAGAGAAAGAGAGAAAACTTGTTTCTGGTGTGATTTTCAATTCTAACTTAGCCCTCTATTTATAGGAAAATTTTGGTAGGTTTGACCTGCAACCTGATGGCTTTACCTGCTACTATTCCCACCCACCACATTTGAAATATAATTCAGCACATTTCTTCACCAACCACAAGTGGGGCCCACCAATTCTAGAATTTTCCACCAAAATGATAAACTCCGAAAATTCAACAATTTCTGAACCAGTCATCTTGTAAAATTCGTAATAAATCATACGTTCATTTTTAACGGTTCAAAATTTGTGGACATATACTCAACTTATATATGTATAACATATCCAAAAATTACCACGATCCAACGGTCGGATTAAAAATTATAACCCCCGCAAACTATCTCAAAAACCCTGATTTTTAATACCTCCATTCCGACAAAAATACTGACAAAAACCTCAACATTAACTCCTTCATTTTTAACCACAAAAATATATCCCTCATTTATATCCACATAAAATAAATATTTCCTTATCATATGAATCAATAATTAATTATTCACAAATAATATTACAGAATCACATTTATGACAACCAGGCCGTTCCCAGGAAAGAGGGGGCTTTCCAATAAGGATTTCTCCTTACTGGCGCGCAATTAGATGACCAAACCTCTCCTTAGACAGAACTTTCTAGACATTGCCAATAATGTTATCTAATAATATTATTCAAATAA
Organism: Panax notoginseng; assembly: GCA_016801055.1. Classification (NCBI taxonomy): domain Eukaryota; kingdom Viridiplantae; phylum Streptophyta; class Magnoliopsida; order Apiales; family Araliaceae; genus Panax; species Panax notoginseng. The sequence continues at coordinate 251,518,971 of CM029012.1, forward strand.
TATGAATTATTGATCTGATAAATGAAAATACTGTGCAGCAACAATTATTGAAACAACAATAATATAAAATATCAACGCAGCAATTATTGAATCAATAAAATAAAATATTGAATAATAACTATTGTAACAATTATTGAGTAGTGCCTTCTTACGTAAGAATCAATAATTGGTGCAATACCGTGTGCTACTATATTTTAACCACCGGGTATTCCAACAGTATTAACGGTAACAACTACGCCGTTATTTATAAACAACTTATACTTGTCGTTTTCTTCATCCAATCGCTTTCCGTTATGGGGCCCACACAAGGCTGCGTCGTCGTACGAATATTCCCCAACAGCAAGAATATTCCACGACCAACCGAATATTCACCGACCAAAAATAAATATTTTATAACCACTTGCTTATTTTGCAAAATTTGCACATTTCACCCATAACCAAAGTATTATATCAAATTAACCCCTTATTATTCACAATAATATTTAGAGAAAATTTGATTTTATTCATTAATAAGTTGGGGTCTTACATATTTTATTAGGTAGTAAATCTTTTATAATAAGTTGTTACGTGTTAAGATTTTGTTTCCATATTTTTAGGAAGTTTGTTAAAATTTTTGTTTCCGTATGTAAGACCCCAACTTATTAATGAATAAAATCAAATTTTCTCTAAATATTATTGTGAATAATAAGGGGTTAATTTGATATAATACTTTGGTTATGGGTGAAATGTGCAAATTTTGCAAAATAAGCAAGTGGTTATAAAATATTCATTTTGTCGGGGAATATTCGTTTGATCGTGAAATATTCTTGCTGTCGGGGAATATTCGTACGACGGCGCAGCCTTGTGTGGGCCCCATAACGGAAAGCGATTGGATGAAGAAAACGACAAGTATACGTTATTTATAAATAACAGCGTAGTTGTTACCGTTAATACTGTTGAAATACCCGGTGGTTAAAATGCAGTAGCACACGGTATTGTACCAATTATTGATTCTTACGTAAGAAGGCACTACTCAATAATTGTTACAGTAGTTATTGTTCAATATTTTATTTTATTGATTCAATAATTGTTGCGTTGATATTTTATATTATTATTGTTTCAATAATTGTTGCTGCATAGTATTTTCCATTATCAGATCAATAACTCATATTATTTGAATAATATTATTAGATAACATTATTGGCAATGTCTAGAAAGTTCTGTCTAAGGAGAGGTTTGGTCATCTAATTGCGCGCCAGTAAGGAGAAATCCTTATTGGAAAGCCCCTTCTTTCCTGGGAACGACCTGGTTGTCATAAATGTGATTCTATAATATTATTTGTGAATAATTAATTATTGATTCATATGATAAGGAAATATTTATTGTGGATATAAATGTTGGATATATTTATTGTGGTTAAAAATGAAGGAGTTAATGTTGAGGTGTTTTATCAGTATTTTTATCGGAATGGAGGTATTAAAAATCAAATCAGGGTTTTTGAGAAATATTGCGGGTGTTATAATTTTTAATCCGACCGTTGGATCGTGGTAATTTTTAGATATGTTATACATATATAAGTTGAGTATATGTCCACAAATTTTGAACCGTTAAAAATGAACGTATGATTTATTATGAATTTTACGAGATGACTGGTTCAGAAATTGTTGAATTTTCGGAGTTTATCATTTTGATGGAACATTCTAAAATTGGTGGGCCCCACTTGTGGTTGGTGAAGAAATGTGCTGAATTATATTTCAAATGCGGTGGGTGGGAATAGTAGCAGGTAAAGCCATCAGGTTGCAGGTCAAACCTACTAAAATTTTCCTATAAATAGAGGGCTAAGTTAGAATTGAAAATCACACCAGAAACAAGTTTTCTCTCTTTCTCTCTCTAGATTATTGAGTGTATTTTGTGAGTATTTAGATACTTTGAGAGTTTCTATTCATCAGAGCAAGTTTCTTTAAGCCTTATACCGGTATTCCGACCAGAAGTACTGATATCTTGAGGTAAGGGATATTATTTTCTTCTTAAATGATATTATTTTCTTCAATATCATTATGCTGAAATATTGATATGAGTTTTTATCAAATTTGGAACTTTTTGTGTCAGGGTTACTATTCACGTATACGGCACTATTCACGTATACGACACTATTCACGAATACGGCACTATTCACCGAAAAATAAAATTTTCTCTTTTTGTCCAAGATGTCTATTATAGTTACTATCTTTGATTGTATCCATGTTTTGATCTTTATTTTTGAATTCTGCTTCACAATTGATTATTATGAAGTATTATTGATCTTGGATAAACTGTTATACGAATCCCTACTATTTGTCCTTCTGTCTCACTAGATTCGTTCTCTTTAAGATATTTTTCATCATCCTCAGTCCTAAATGATGATATTACTGAATATCTTTGGCCTGTAGTGCAAAGATGTATGATTACTTGATGAATATCTTTGGCATGTAGTGCAAAGATGAACATGTATTGAGATGAACATGACTGACAGGTGATACAAATGAATATCTTTGGCCTGTAGTGCAAAGATAAATATTTGGATAAAGATGATTATTAATTGATGTTACAGGGATAAAATATTGATGATAGACTTTTAAATCTTAGAAGATAGTAGAATTCTTTCTCTACTTGACTCTTCTAATGGTTTGCTGTTTCCGCTGCAGTTGTTGATCTAAAACTTGTTGTCGATTACATTCTATCAGATTTTTCCCTGTTGAAGACTAACGATAATTTGTTGTATATTATCTTAGTCATAATATTCTTTACTGGGCTAGTTGAGCTCACCCTTTTCCTTTTTGTTCCATTTTTCTTCTCAAGAGGTGAGAACATAGCAGGATCTAGTCGGGGTATGGAGTGATGGTTCTAGAAAGATGTTTTAGCAGTCCTCACTATTTCTGTAAAATAGTATTTGAATAATTGTAATGAGGATTTATTTTAGTGTGGATATTGTCCAGAAGACAATATTTGTATTTAAACTCACAGTATGTGTTGTCGTATTTTGCACGACAATTGTATTATTGAAGTTGTAGTTTGCTTTCTGTACCATGTATTTGGCGACTCAGAATGGGTGTTGTATATCTATTTTGGGGGCGTCACAATAAATCTTTTATAATAAGTTGGTACTTGTTAAGATTTTGTTTCCGTATTTTTAGAAAGTTTGTTAGGATTTTTGTTTCCGTATCTCTAGGAGGATTTTGTTTCCGTATCTCTAAGATTCTAGAGTGACTTGGAGAGAAAATTTTTGTTAGCTATAAAACCCGACTTGTGGGTTGAATGGAAGATAACTTTGATTTTGATAAATATAAACTCAAGCATTAGAGAAGTTTCTTTGTGTTTTTTCCGGTGAATCTTTTGGTTATTTGCTTGTGATTTTATTTGTTGCCTAGCCTGCAATATAATCACTATCTCGTCCGACGTCAGAATCATATCCATTTTGAATATAAAAATTTCTTAAATTAACTTTAAAAAATCAAGTTTGATATTACTTGTTTTGAAACATATAGAATACTTGCTATAAAAAAAATAGTGCCATTAACTTTCTTAAGTTTGGAGCTTAATGGTTGTGTTAAGGTGGCTAAATTCTCGACATAATTTCTGTGTAACACCCCCTTCCCGAAAAGGAAAGGGAGATCACGCGCAAAGCACAACAAACCTCAAAATAAGTAAACAGAGCACTAATTAATAACCTCAAAATATTAATAGTGGTGATCCATTAATGAAGTACTAAATACAATTCTCCAAACAGAGTCAAAATAATTAAAAACTTAAAATTCGAATCAACCTAAATGGTCAAAGGCAAAACTCTCATCACACTAGCCCTAAATCACCCCTGCAAACCTGCCGGAAGAAAAACACAGCATGAGCCAATTGCCCAATACGGATACAGATATACAAAAGATATACAACTGATATACGAAAATAACTGAGGCAAAATACTGAACAAGCCTCAAGTACAAATACGAACGAAAATGTAATATCCGAAGATCTGAATGGAATATATCTGAATCGACGTAATGAATATATCTTTGGCCTGTAGTGCAAAGATGTATGATTACTTGATGAATATCTTTGGCCTGTAGTGCAAAGATGAACAGGTGTTGAGATGAATATGACTGACAGGTGATACAAATGAATATCTTTGGCCTGTAGTGCAAAGATTTATATTTGGATAAAGATGATTATTAATTGATGTTACAGGGATAAATTATTGATGATGGACTTTTAAATCTTAGAAGATAGTAGAATTCATTCTCTACTTGACTCTTCTAATGGTTTGCTGTTTTCGCTGCAGTTGTTGATCTAAAACTTGTTGTCGATTATATTCTATCAGATTTTTCCCTGTTGAGGACTAACGATAATTTGTTGTATATTATCTTAGTCATAATATTCTTTACTGGGCTAGTTGAGCTCACCCTTTTCCTTTTTGTTCCATTTTTCTTCTCAGGAGGTGAGAACATAGCAGGATCTAGTCGGGGTATGGAGTGATGGTTCTAGAAAGATGTTTTAACAGTCCTCACTATTTCTATAAAATAGTGTTTGAATAATTGTATTGAGGATTTATTTGAGTGTGGATATTGTCCAGAAGACAATATTTGTATTTAAACTCACAGTATGTGTTGTCGTATTTTGCACGACAATTGTATTATTGAAGTTGTAGTTTGCTTTCTGTACCATGTATTTGGCGACTCGGAATGGGTGTTGTATACCTATTTTGGAGGCGTCACACCGTATCTCTAGGAGGATTTTTTTCCGTATCTCTAAGAAGATTTTAGAGTGACTTGGAGAGAAAAATTTTATTAGCTATAAAACCCAGTTTGTGGGTTGAATGGAATATAACTTCAATTTTGATAAATATAAACTCAAGCATTAGAGAAGTTTCTCTATGTTTTTTTTAGTGAATCTCTTGTTCCTTTACTTGTGAATTTATTTGTTATTAGCCCGTAGGATAATTGATATCCTGCCCGACGTCAGTTGATGCAGGAGGATCTGAGGCGGATGATGGAGAGTGGTCAGACAATTCGATGATGACACTAAACGACCATGAGTTAAGGGATCAGTGCAACGGTATCGGTTGACTTCGAGGTCAAGCGTTTGGTTCATGCATGTCTTCGGGGTCGGGAGTTCAGCTTCGGATGACGTCATAACTTCGGGTATGATGAACTTCTTCAGGAATGACGTCATGACTTCGGAAGTCGAATGACTAAATTTATTTTTATTATTATTATTATTTAGTTATTTATAGTAATAGTATTTTTTTAGGTAATAAATGTAAGACCCCAACTTATTAATGAATAAAATCAAATTTTTTCTAAATATTATTGTGAATAATAAGGGGTTAATTTGATATAATACTTTGGTTATGAGTGAAATGTGCAAATTTTGTAAAATAAGCAAGTGGTTATAAAATATTCATTTTGTCGGGGAATATTCGTTTGGTCGTGGAATATTCTTGCTGTCGGGGAATATTCGTACGACGGCGCAGCCTTGTGTGGGCCCCATAACGGAAAGCGATTAGATGAAGAAAACGACAAGTATAAGTTGTTTATAAATAACGGCGTAGTTGTTACCGTTAATACTGTTGGAATACCCAGTGGTTAAAATACAGTAGCACACGGTATTGCACCAATTATTGATTCTTACGTAAGAAGGCACTACTCAATAATTGTTATAGTAGTTATTGTTCAATATTTTATTTTATTGATTCAATAATTGTTGCGTTGATATTTTATATTATTATTGTTTCAATAATTGTTGCTGCATAGTATTTTCCATTATCAGATCAATAATTCATATTATTTGAATAATATTATTAGATAACATTATTGGCAATGTCTAGAAAGTTCTGTCTAAGGAGAGGTTTGTTCATCTAATTGCACGCCAGTAAGGAGAAATCCTTATTGGAAAGCCCCCTCTTTCCTGGGAACGGCCTGGTTGTCATAAATGTGATTCTGTAATATTATTTGTGAATAATTAATTATTGATTCATATGATAAGAAAATATTTATTTTATGTGGATATAAATGAGGGATATATTTTTGTGGTTAAAAATGAAGGAGTTAATGTTGAGGTGTTTTATCAGTATTTTTATCGGAATGGAGGTATTAAAAATCAAATCAGGGTTTTTGAGAAATATTGCGGGTGTTATAATTTTTAATCCGACCGTTGGATCGTGGTAATTTTTAGATATGTTATACATATATAAGTTGAGTATATGTCCACAAATTTTGAACCGTTAAAAATGAACGTATGATTTATTATGAATTTTACGAGATGACTGGTTCAGAAATTGTTGAATTTTCGGAGTTTATCATTTTGATGGAACATTCTAAAATTGGTGGGCCCCACTTGTGGTTGGTGAAGAAATGTGCTGAATTATATTTCAAATGCGGTGGGTGGGAATAGTAGCAGGTAAAGCCATCAGGTTGCAGGTCAAACCTACTAAAATTTTCCTATAAATAGAGGGCTAAGTTAGAATTGAAAATCACACCAGAAACAAGTTTTCTCTCTTTCTCTCTCTAGATTATTGAGTGTATTTTGTGAGTATTTAGATACTTTGAGAGTTTCTATTCATCAGAGCAAGTTTCTTTAAGCCTTATACCGGTATTCCGACCAGAAGTACTGATATCTTGAGGTAAGGGATATTATTTTCTTCTTAAATGATATTATTTTCTTCAATATCATTATGCTGAAATATTGATATGAGTTTTTATCAAATTTGGAACTTTTTGTGTCAGGGTTACTATTCACGTATACGGCACTATTCACGTATACGACACTATTCACGAATACGGCACTATTCACCGAAAAATAAAATTTTCTCTTTTTGTCCAAGATGTCTATTATGGTTACTATCTTTGATTGTATCCATATTTTGATCTTTATTTTTGAATTCTGCTTCACAATTGATTATTATGAAGTATTGTTGATCTTGGATAAACTGTTATACGAATCCCTACTATTTGTCCTTCTGTCTCACTGGATTCGTTCTCTTTAAGATATTTTTCATCATCCTCAGTCCTAAATGATGATATTACTGAATATCTTTGGCCTGTAGTGCAAAGATGTATGATTACTTGATGAATATCTTTGGCCTGTAGTGCAAAGATGAACAGGTGTTGAGATGAACATGACTGACAGGTGATACAAATGAATATCTTTGGCATGTAGTGCAAAGATGAATATTTGGATAAAGATGATTATTAATTGATGTTACAGGGATAAAATATTGATGATAGACTTTTAAATCTTAGAAGATAGTAGAATTCTATCTCTACTTGACTCTTCTAATGGTTTGCTATTTTCGCTGCAGTTGTTGATCTAAAACTTGTTGTCGATTACATTCTATCAGATTTTTCCCTGTTGAAGACTAACGATAATTTGTTGTATATTATCTTAGTCATAATATTCTTTACTGGGCTAGTTGAGCTCACCCTTTTCCTTTTTGTTCCATTTTTCTTCTCAAGAGGTGAGAACATAGCAGGATCTAGTCGGGGTATGGAGTGATAGTTCTAGAAAGATATTTTAGCAGTCCTCACTATTTCTGTAAAATAGTGTTTGAATAATTGTAATGTGGATTTATTTGAGTGTGGATATTATCCAGAAGACAATATTTGTATTTAAACTCACAGTATGTGTTGTCGTATTTTGCACGACAATTGTATTATTGAAGTTGTAGTTTGCTTTCTGTACCATGTATTTGGCGACTCAGAATGGGTGTTGTATATCTATTTTGGGGGCGTCACAGTTGGTATCAGAGCTTAGGGATATGATCTCTGGCGGAGATAGGAGAATAGAACTAGGAGGGGAGAGACGAGTAAATCCTTCGCTAGTGTGTCCTACCTAAGCTTATTTGTTGGTCGATCATAATATAGGGATATTATGTGATATGTTAATTTGTTAAATTAACCTTTGTTTTATGGCAGTATTTGAGAATGTCGACTGAGAATGTTAATAGTGGAGTAAATGAGACGGTGGAGATGCCTATACTCACCAACGAGGAAAACGTGCAACAGGCTGGCAATGTTCCTCCTGTGAACAACACCACTGAGCAGACGATGAACGATGAGATGTTTAGAAGCTTTTTGCAGTTCATGCAAAATCAGACGAGGGAGACTCGTGTACAGAATATGGGTGGAAATGATAGCAATGCGCGGCTTGTCACAGCCAAGCAGTTCAAAGAGTTGGGACCACCCGAATTTAAGGGAAAGCCGGATCCGATCATGGCGAAAACGTGGGTCAAGCAAATTACCAAGATATTCGATGTCTTGGGATGCACGGAGGAACAGAAGGTTCCATTCGCCACCTTTATGTTCCGCGGTGAGGCAGACTACTGGTGAGAGTCTGTGAAGCGTACCCAGCCTGACGCACTCAACATGTCTTGGGAAACGTTTCAGAAACTGTTTAATGACAAGTACTTTCCTTAAAGTATTCGTCATATGAAGGAGGTAGAGTTTATTAGACTGGAACAAAACAACATAACAGTGTCCCAGTACGAGGCGAAGTTTGCAGAGTTATCCAGGTTTGCACCTCATTTGGTCGAAAATGAGGAACGAATGACAAGGATATTTCTGAGAGGTCTAAAACCCGAGATTCGGCAATATCTTATCTCTCATAAATTTTCTTTATATTCAGATATTGTAAATAGGGCTCAATTATTAGAGCGAGATAATGAGTATGTGCAACCGAGGGACCACAACCAGGGTCATACCGGTGGCGACAGTCATCGAAGCAATGAAAACCAGTAGGGAGGAAAACATTCGGACAAAAGCGGTAACCACTCTGGTGGTAATCGTGGTCGTGATAATAGAAGGAGCGAGTCGGGAAGAGATTTCAAGAAGAGAAGGTACAACAATGATAACGTGAAGACGTCAGCACAAACATCAACTGTTTCTAGGGGAGGAGAACGACCACCGGTCGTATGTTACAAATGTGGGAAAGAGGGACATATCAGCCCAAACTGCCCACAACAATCCAAGGTATGTTATAACTGTGGAAAAGAGGGTCGTATAGCTCGAGAGTGTTCTGTAGCAAAACCAAGTTCAGCGGGGATGGTGACTCCAAAAGTTGTCCCGGATAAGTCGAAATCAGCGGTTTCTGGAAGAGCGTTTGTCGTGACTACCCAAAACGCGAGGAACCTAAACGAAGGTATAACGGGTTAGTTAATTATAAATTCTTGCGAAGTTTATACCTTACTAGATACCGGTTCTACCCATTCTTTTATCTCTCCTGCTTATGCTCAACGTTTAAACTTGACTCTGAAGAAATTGAACTTTAACTTATCTGTTGAAACTCCGTTGGGTGAAACTTTCGTTACATCCACTGTTTAGAAATCTTGCTTGATTCAGGTTGGCACTATCACATTACCTGTTGACCTTATCTCTTTAAAGATACTTGCTTTTGATGTGATTTTAGGGATCGATTGGTTAACTACTCATCATGCCAAATTGATTGCCTTTGTAAGGTTGTTAGTTTTCATATTCCTAAGCAACCTATTATTCAAATTCAAGCAACCAAACCATTGAAGTTAAACTCTTTCATATCAAGCCGTAAAGTCATTCGTTTATTAAAAAACGGATGTCAAGCTTTCTTAGCCATGTCATGGACTTGAACAAAAATACGTCAGAATTGAATGATATTTTTGTTGTTAGTAAAATCCCTGACGTATTTCCTGAAGAATTTCTTGGCCTACGCGTGATATTGAATTTTGTATCATCTTTGAATCTGGTTCAAAACCCATTTCTAAAATATCATATCGAATGGCTCCTATTGAACTTCAGGAGTTAAAAAACCAACTATAGAAGTTGATAACCGAGCCTCTATCTGGTGACTTCCTTTGTGGAATGCACTAAAGCCAGACTCTCCGTAAGGGACTCTATATTTGTGTGGAAGTAAAACAATAGGTGTCATTGTGACGTGCTATCCAAGATTGGGATATAAATCACAATTGAGAGCAACCTAAGTCAGTAATCGAAGTACGTAGCTTTCTGGGCTTAGCTGGTTATTATCGGAGATTTGTGGATGGATTTTCTCGAATCGTTACTCCGTTAACTCAGCTGACTCAGAAAGATATAAAATTCGTATGGAGTGAGGAATGTGAGAAGAGTTTTTAAGAACTCAAGAGGAGACTCATTTCGGCACCTGTTCTGACAATACCATCTGGTTCGGATGGATTTGTTATCTACAGCGATGCTTCAGGCAAATGGTTAGGATGTGTTCTCATGCAACATGGGAAAGTCATAGCCTATGCCTCACGACAACTCAAAAAATATGAGAGGAATTATCCTACTCATGATTTGTAGTTGGCAGCAGTCGTTTTTGTGTTGAAGATCTGGAGACACTACCTGTATGGGGAGAAAGTGGAGATCTATACAGATCATAAAAGCCTCAAATATTTCTTCACCCAAAAGGAACTCAATATGCGGCAGCGACGTTGGCTCGAGCTGTTGAAAGATTACAATCATACCATCCAATATCATCCTGGAAAAGCGAACGTAGTAGCTGACGCATTGAGTAGAAGATCATATGTAGGAACGAGTGCGATGATGTCAAGTATACGCGTAGAATCAACTTTAATCGATAAAGTTAAAGCTGCTCAAGCTACGGACATAGAGCTAATGCGTATGAAGAAGAAAGTGCAAGAAGGTGCTATTCCAGAAGCAAGAATCGATGAAGAAAGAATACTTCGAGTCAACTCCAGACTTTGTGTTCCTAACGATTTTGACTTGAAGCATAGAATAATGATGGAGGCACACAACACACCGTTTGTAATCCATCCTGGGAGTACCAAAATGTATCACGATCTTCGACATACATTTTGGTGGAGCAATATGAAAAGAGAGATCGCGGAGTTTATCTCGAGATGTTTAACTTGTCAACGTGTAAAAGCGGAGCATCAAGTACCAAAGGGTCCATTGCAACCACTTGAGATTCCGAAATAGAAGTGGGAACACATTACTATGGATTTTGTTACGGGTTTTCCCAAGGTTTCTCAAGGCATAGATGCGATTTGGGTTATTGTTGATAGATTAACCAAGTCCGCTCATTTCTTGCCGATACGTGAGACTTATTCTCTTGAACGTCTTGCTAGTATGTACGTGAACGAGATTGTGAGATTGCATGGCATGCCAGTATCCATAGTTTCAGATCGTGACCCAAGATTCACTTCACGATTTTGGGTTAGCTTGTAGAAAGCTATGGGCACGGATTTACGATTCAGTTCGGCATACCATCCTCAAACGGACGGACAATCAGAGAGGACTATTCAAACTCTTGAAGATCTATTAAGACTTTGTGTCCTAGATCTCAAAGGGAGTTGGGATAAGTACCTACCATTGGTGGAATTCTCCTACAACAACAGTTATCAGGCGAGCATAGGTGTGGCTCCGTTCGAGGCGTTGTATGGAAGAAAATGTCGTTCTCCAGTATGCTGGGACGAGGTGGGTGAAGCAACATTGTTGGGACCAGAGTTGGTACGCATTACTACAGAGAAGATCCAAACGATTCGACAACGTATACAAATGGCACAGGATCGACAAAAGAGTTATGCGGATCTTCATCGAAAGAACGTGGAATTTAATATTGGGGATCATGTATTATTACGTGTTGCACCATGGAAGGGAGTTATAAGATTTGGGAAGAGAGGAAAGCTCAATCCAAGATTTGTTGGTCCATTTGAGATTCTTGAGCGAATAGGAAATGTGGCATATAGACTCGCATTACCTCCAAGCATGTCTCATGTTCATAATGTTTTTCACATATCTATGCTTCGTAAATATGTTAAAGACCCGAACCACATTATTGAGTTAGAACCAGACAAGATAGCTAAAGATTTAATGTACGAGGAGGTACCTATTAAGATCTTGGATAGGAAAGAGCATGTCCTACGCACGAAGGTTATATCACAAGTTAAGGTTTTGTGGAGAAACCATGCTATTGAAGAAATGACCTGGGAGTTGGAATCAGAAATGAAAGCGAGGTATCCTCACCTTTTTGAAACATCAGGTACGTACGTCAATTTCGAGGACGAAATTTCATAAGGAGGGGAGGTTGTAAGACCCCAACTTATTAATGAATAAAATCAAATTTTCTCTAAATATTATTGTGAATAATAAGGGGTTAATTTGATATAATACTTTGGTTATGGGTGAAATGTGCAAATTTTGCAAAATAAGCAAGTGGTTATAAAATATTCATTTTGTCGGGGAATATTCGTTTGGTCGTGGAATATTCTTGCTGTCGGGGAATATTCGTACGACGGCGCAGCCTTGTGTGGGCCCCATAACGAAAAGCGATTGGATGAAGAAAACGATAAGTATAAGTTGTTTATAAATAACGGCGTAGTTGTTACCGTTAATACTGTTGGAATACCTGGTGGTTAAAATACAGTAGCACACGGTATTGCACCAATTATTGATTCTTACGTAAGAAGGCACTACTCAATAATTGTTACAGTAGTTATTGTTCAATATTTTATTTTATTGATTCAATAATTGTTGCGTTGATATTTTATATTATTCTTGTTTCAATAATTGTTGCTGCATAGTATTTTCCATTATCAGATCAATAATTCATATTATTTGAATAATATTATTAGATAACATTATTGGCAATATCTAGAAAGTTCTGTCTAAGGAGAGGTTTGTTCATCTAATTGCGCGCCAGTAAGGAGAAATCCTTATTGGAAAGCCCCCTCTTTCCTGGGAACGGCCTGGTTGTCATAAATGTGATTCTGTAATATTATTTGTGAATAATTAATTATTGATTCATATGATAAGGAAATATTTATTTTATGTGGATATAAATGAGGGATATATTTTTGTGGTTAAAAATGAAGGAGTTAATGTTGAGGTGTTTTATCAGTATTTTTATCGAAATAGAGGTATTAAAAATAAAGTCAGGGTTTTTAAGAAATATTGCGGGTGTTATAATTTTTAATCCGACCGTTGGATCGTGGTAATTTTTGGATATGTTATACATATATAAGTTGAGTATATGTCCACAAATTTTGAACCGTTAAAAATGAACGTATGATTTATTATGAATTTTACGAGATGACTGGTTCAGAAATTGTTAAATTTTCGGAGTTTATCATTTTGATGGAAAATTTTAGAATTGGTGAGCCCCACTTGTGGTTGGTGAAGAAATGTGCTGAATTATATTTCAAATGTGGTGGGTGGGAATAGTAGCAGGTAAAGCCATCAGGTTGCAGGTCAAACCTACTAAAATTTTCCTATAAATAGAGGGTTAAGTTAGAATTGAAAATCACACCAGAAACAAGTTTTCTCTCTTTCTCTCTCTAGATTATTGAGTGTATTTTGTGAGTATTTAGATACTTTGAGAGTTTCTATTCATCAGAGCAAGTTTCTTTCAGCCTTATACCATTATTCCGACCACCATTATTCCGACCAGAAGTACTTATATCTTGAGGTAAGGGATATTATTTTCTTCTTAAATGATATTATTTTCTTCAATATCATTATGCTGAAATATTGATATGAGTTTTTATCAAATTTGGAACTTTTTGTGTCAGGGTTACTATTCACGTATACGGCACTATTCACGTATACGACACTATTCACGAATACGGCACTATTCACCGAAAAATAAAATTTTCTCTTTTTGTCCAAGATGTCTATTATAGTTACTATCTTTGATTGTATCCATGTTTTGATCTTTATTTTTGAATTCTGCTTCACAATTGATTATTATGAAGTATTATTGATCTTGGATAAACTGTTATACGAATCTCTACTATTTGTCCATCTGTCTCACTGGATTCGTTCTCTTTAAGATATTTTTCATCATCCTCAGTCCTAAATGATGATATTACTGAATATCTTTGGCCTGTAGTGCAAAGATGTATGATTACTTGATGAATATCTTTGGCCTGTAGTGCAAAGATGAACAGGTGTTGAGATGAACATGACTGACAGGTGATACAAATGAATATCTTTGGCCTGTAGTGCAAAGATAAATATTTGGATAAAGATGATTATTAATTGATGTTACAGGGATAAAATATTGATGATAGACTTTTAAATCTTAGAAGATAGTAGAATTCTTTCTCTACTTGACTCTTCTAATGGTTTGCTGTTTCCGCTACAGTTGTTGATCTAAAACTTGTTGTCGATTACATTCTATCAGATTTTTCCCTGTTGAAGACTAACGATAATTTGTTGTATATTATCTTAGTCATAATATTCTTTACTGGGCTAGTTGAGCTCACCCTTTTCCTTTTTGTTCCATTTTTCTTCTCAAGAGGTGAGAACATAGCAGGATCTAGTCGGGGTATGGAGTGATGGTTCTAGAAAGATGTTTTAGCAGTCCTCACTATTTCTGTAAAATAGTGTTTGAATAATTGTAATGAGGATTTATTTGAGTGTGGATATTGTCCAGAAGACAATATTTGTATTTAAACTCACAGTATGTGTGTGTCGTATTTTGCACGACAATTGTATTATTGAAGTTGTAGTTTGCTTTCTGTACCATGTATTTGGCGACTCAGAATGGGTGTTGTATATCTATTTTGGGGACGTCACAATAAATCTTTTATAATAAGTTGGTACTTGTTAAGATTTTGTTTCCGTATTTTTAGAAAGTTTGTTAGGATTTTTGTTTCCGTATCTCTAGGAGGATTTTGTTTCCGTATCTCTAAGATTCTAGAGTGACTTGGAGAGAAAATTTTTGTTAGCTATAAAACCCGACTTGTGGGTTGAATGGAAGATAACTTTGATTTTGATAAATATAAACTCAAGCATTAGAGAAGTTTCTTTGTGTTTTTTCCGGTGAATCTTTTGGTTATTTGCTTGTGATTTTATTTGTTGCCTAGCCTGCAATATAATCACTATCTCGTCCGACGTCAGAATCATATCCATTTTGAATATAAAAATTTCTTAAATTAACTTTAAAAAATCAAGTTTGATATTACTTGTTTTGAAACATATAGAATACTTGCTATAAAAAAAATAGTGCCATTAACTTTCTTAAGTTTGGAGCTTAATGGTTGTGTTAAGGTGGCTAAATTCTCGACATAATTTCTGTGTAACACCCCCTTCCCGAAAAGGAAAGGGAGATCACGCGCAAAGCACAACAAACCTCAAAATAAGTAAACAGAGCACTAATTAATAACCTCAAAATATTAATAGTGGTGATCCATTAATGAAGTACTAAATACAATTCTCCAAACAGAGTCAAAATAATTAAAAACTTAAAATTCGAATCAACCTAAATGGTCAAAGGCAAAACTCTCATCACACTAGCCCTAAATCACCCCTGCAAACCTGCCGGAAGAAAAACACAGCATGAGCCAATTGCCCAATACGGATACAGATATACAAAAGATATACAACTGATATACGAAAATAACTGAGGCAAAATACTGAACAAGCCTCAAGTGCAAATACGAACGAAAATGTAATATCCGAAGATATGAATGGAATATATCTGAATCGACGTAATGAATATATCTGAATCAACGTAATTGACGACACCAATAAGAGAATAAAGAAATAACGAACTGAAGTAACTAACTCAATGACTTGAACTGAACAGAAACCAGCAAAACTAATCCAATAAAATAATAGGCTGAAACAAATGGCTGGGTGTCATTTCATACCGAATCAGCTCAGAAATATACATTTCCACACAGGGAAGTCAAAATAATACCACACAGGCAAATCAAATGATGCCACATAGGCAACCAAAATAATGCCACACAGGCACATCAAAACAATGCCACACAGGCAAATCAAAGTAATGCCACACAGGCAATCACACATTGGACCGCGAATCCAAATGTATGCAAATCGGATAGGTGTGTTTGGCACAACATCACCAATCCGCAGAACAGAAATCTAGGGTTAACCCATACGTCTCCCACAACAAAACACCAAATGGCCCACTTACTCCGGAGCCCAAAACGGAGACGCCGTGGACTAATCACACCGCCACGGAAAGTGTCATGTCTCTCGTGCCAAGACGACATGCCTGTGGTACCCCCACAGGTGGTTATAGCTCAGGTATACCCTACGGTATATTCTAACAAAAATATCTTGTCACAACACATGCGACATAATACCAACCGAAGGGTTCTATATGTACATGTTGAACCCAATCAAATTATAGTCACAAGGTCTCAAAAAGAAGGTAGCAACATGTACCGCTCTACAATTATCAAAAATAAATACTAAACATGATATCCTAATTCAAAGAGTACAAATACGAGTCCAATGTGTCAACTCCAAAATGAAACAAATATATGAATTTCACAAGAAACAATTATGTGAAATAATAACAGAATTTGAAACGAGGAACAAAACGAACAAATCAAATTTAACAAAAGTATCGCTGAAAGAGTACGAAATCCGTACCTGATACTTCCAAACCATTTATAGCACACTCCACAAAATCTTACCCTCAAATGCCAACGATATCAAATACGAAACATTATTCGCAACCTAAACTTATTCACCTCAAATTAAAAATAACCCAAATTAATAATTCCAAAATAATTCATAATCTATTTAATATGCCTTTAATCATCGTTTTATATCAATTATTAATACTCTAAAATTTATATTCCAAGTATAACTCTAAAAATTCTTTCCGTTCAATTTAAATATTTTAATAAGATTTTATTACAAATCCAACCATTACTAACATAATATTATCTAAATTATTTTTAGGTAAATTTATAATTTAATCATTAGAATTAATTAATTAGTATACAAAATTTTCAATTTGATTTATAAATAACATGGATTAGTTAATATAATATATACAACATAATATAAATACCATTAATAACATACAATATATATATACACACATCGCACTATATATATATATATATATATATATATATATATATATATATATATATATATATATATATATTTAAAACACCATCATCTTCAAATCATCTTCATCCTGTTACGATTTTTTATTTTTTTTAAACTCTATATTTTAGGTTTATTCAAACTTATTCTTACATATATACATATCCATATATATCTGAATCTGGACTCAAGTTTGGCCATATATATATATATATATATATATATATATATATATATATATATAACATTAGTTCATCACCCTTATCATTATTATAACAATAAAAAAAATCACTACTACAATAATTTTCAAACCATACTTACTCACCTGAATTGTTTCTCACTTGATAGCAATCTTTTTTTTTTCTTTTCGCAGCCACACAAGCCTCTCTCACCTCTCTTTCCCTCTGTTTGTACTATAAAATAAAATTAGGTATAGATGTTTATTAATGAAGAGGTCTTATTCTAAAAAAACTTCTATTTTGGTTCAATTAATATTAAGGCCCAAATTTTTCTAATTTAATATATACATCACTTATTAATACTTATTAGCCCACATAAGTTAAATACGAGTTGACCCAAATAAAAATAAAGTCCAATTAACATGTTTTAAAATTAAGTATTTTTATTTTCCGGGTATTATATCACATACCCCTTAAAAAGAATTTCGTCCTCGGAATTCAAAAGAACGGAAACGTATTAAATTTCAAAGAGATGCGGATACTCCGCTCGAATATACTCAATATAGGAATGTCTTCCTGTAAGACCCCAACTTTTATAAATAAAGATGAATTTTCTATAAATATCATTTTTGAATATTATGGAGTTAATTTGATATAATGTTATAGTTGTGGGTAATATTTATAAATTTTGCAAAGTAAGCAAGTTGTTATAAAATATTCGTTTGGTCGGAGAATATTCTTTTTGTCGGGGAATATTCGTACGACGGCACAATCATTGGTGGACCCCACAACGGAATTATTGTCGGATTGAGAAAACGACAGAATTATCTTTCTATAAAAAAATAACGGCTGAGGTGTTACCGTTAAAACCGTTAAAACTGTTGAACTACTCGGTAGTAAAAGTACAGTAATACGCGTGGTTGCATAGTAGCACACGGTATTGATTATTGATGCTTACGTGAGAAGTCACTCAGCCATACTCAATTATTGCTACAGTAATTGCTGCATCATATCTCTTAAATTATTGTCATAGTATCATCTGTATAATATGTTATATTATTAAATCAATAATTGAGACGTTGTGGTAAGTTTGGTTATTTTATGGGGGGCCATATGTCATCATCTAAGAGTCTATTCGTCAATAGTAATTACCGTCGTCAATAGTAATTACCTTCGTCAATAGTATTTACCTTGGTCAATAGTAATTACCTTCGTCAATAGTATTTACCTTGGTCAATAGTAATTACCTTCGTCAATAGTATTTACCTTGGTCAATAGTAATTACTTTCGTCAATAGTAGTTGTCCCTTCAATATTACCAAGAGTCATTTGACCCTTCGTTAAGACCAAGAGTCATTTGACCTTTCGTTAAGACCAAGAGCCACCCTCAGTTTTTCTATAAATAGAGGCCTAGGGCTTCATTATTTTTCACGAATTCATTCAAGCTATAGAGAGAGAAAGTATAGAGAGAATAAGAGAGAGAGAGAATAAAAGTATTATGCTACATCACTTTTCCAATATCCAGTTCTTTTAAGGTAGGGAATATTATTTCTTTTATATTCATGAAGAGAACTTCTGTTATTCCATTCGTTATTATTCTGTTGGAATAACCAGTATACGCGGTCTACCCTATACTTGGTGACATTCCTCTATTATTCTGTTGGAACATCCTGTCTGTGTGTTTTACACCGGACCTGGTTCCGTTTATTATTCTGTTGGAACATCCTGTCTGTGTATTTTACACCGGACCTGGTTCCGTTTTATTATTATTCTGTTGGAATATCCTGTCTGTGTGTTTTACACCGGACCTGGTTCCATTATTTATTATTCTGTCGGAATATCCTGTCTGTGCGTTTACGCCGGACCTGGTTCCATTATTTATTATTCTATTGGAATAACCTGTCTGTGCGGTCTATCGCATGCATGGTGATTTCTTTTGTTATTCCATTCTTTATTGTACTCAGTTGGTTAAGTTTTGACTTCTATACTCCATGAAAGTTGTGGAATATCCTTGATAGTTGCGTTTCATCCAGTATCTTTTCAAGAAAATATTCTTCTAAGCATTCTTGAATTTTACTCCACAATGCAGTATCATGTTGACAATTTGGACGTTGTTAATTCCTGGATAAATTAATTCTTGAACTTGTTTTATTGAATTCTTTTATCATTGTCATCATCCTCATGTTTATAAAATGTTAAAAGTCATCTGTGGCATGTAGTGCATAGATGGACTTGGTATGATTATGACCAGGGATTATTCGGTATAATCATGACCGTAATGTTACAAATGATGTGGTAAAAGTCCTCATTGGCCCGTAGTGCATTGATGGACAGTTGTTGGCATGATCATGACCATTAATGAATATACGAATATCCTTGGCCGTAGTGCAGGGGTGATTCGATGATGTGGATTATTTTATTAAGCTGAGTCCCAGCGATCACAGTGTTGAAAAACTTTTTAAATCATAAAAGATAGTAGAGTTTATTTTCTACTTGACTCTTTTAATGGATTGCTTGTTCCGCTACAGTTAAACTTGATGTCTATTATATTTTATCAGTTTAACATTGTTGAAGGCTAATGATAATTTATTCTGCATTATCTTAGTCATAATATTTCTTACTGGGCTAGTTGAGCTCACCCTTTCTTTCACTGTTCTCTTCAGGAAATGAGAACGTAGCTGGGGCAAGTCGGGGAATGGAGTGATGGTCCGAAGAATAGTATTAGTTAGTAGTCCTCACTATTCTATGTAATAGTGTGTTAATAAATGTAATGAGGACTCCTTTTGAGTATGAATACTCTCTAGAAGATAATATTTGTATTCAAACTCACAGTTTATGTTTTGTCGTATTGTACACGACAGTTGTATTATTAAGTTGTATTTGTATTCTGTACTATGTATCTGACGACCCAAGATGGGTGATGTATACCTAATTTTGGGGGCGTCACACTTCCTCAAAATTTTAACAAATGGAATTGTCTTTCTCCTCTTAATCTGCTCTTGACAACTTCACCCTTTAAATATACAAATAACTCAATATAGGAGCTACAAAACTCTAATGGACTCCTCATTTTAAGTTTAATCTATTACTTAATTATCTACTAAAAGAATTTAATTATCCAAACAAAACAAAGAAGAAAAGAGGGAAACAAAATCATTTACCTTTTCCAATTTAAATACAATTGTATAAAATAAAATCAATTAATATTTAATTATAAAAAAAATGGGTTATTACATTTTTCACCCCTAAAAAAATAATTTTGTCCTCGAAATTCAAATAAGCTACAAAAACATAAATAAATTTAGTTACGACGTATTGTCTCCATTTGTAACGATCAACACGGATAAGTCATCGGTCCACGTAATTATCAATATACTTGTAAAAGATTCGCCAGCTATCGTGCCAAGCCTTGGTAAGGTTGTTCGTGTTGCATCAAATTAGATCACATGATCCACCGTTGGTGCGGCTGTCGCTAATATCTTTGAGTTTAATTCTTGTAAACGTACTCTTCGGAACGTAATTCAAAATCACAAAAATTTTCTTCATCTAAATACGATTCGAATACCCAAAATATTTAAAATTATCTTTAATTCGTAAAACGTTTATATTCCACACATGACAGAGATCTAACAAATTATTTTTGTTTTATTTTACATAAATTCATACAAAACTCTAAAGACATTAGATAAACAAAACAACTATGCAAACTATATTACCAACTCTCCCCAAGTCCTCAAGAGCTTCGAAATATCTCATCCTCAATTTGAACTATTCATCAAATAATATTACACCAAAAGAATATACTACTAATATCTCTTTATCACCAACTCTCCTAAGTTCTTAAGAGTTTCAAAATATCATAACCTCAAATCAAATTAGTTCTCAAATATTATTACACCAAAAATATACTATCAAGATCTCCTTATCACCATATCAAACTCCAAGTCACATATTTTACCATCTGTATAAGCAAACTACAATTATTCAAGACCTCTCAAAATCAATTGAATTTCATCACTTACTATCTAATCAATTAATGAATCTATCATTCTCTTATTGCAAACCTTAATCTAACAAATTCAAAGATATCCTCTTACTATCACAAAGAAACTCCATACAACATAACTCTAATATCCTACTACAAAATAGCGACAAAATTGATCATTAGCCTCAAATGATTAATCTAATTACCTCGAATATTTACAAGTTAAGTTTACAAGAGATTCTCTATACTGAATAGTTTTCACTTTATTATAGTATTCCATCAATACACATACCTCGAGTATCCACAAGCTTAACAAAAACTAAATCATCACCCAAATCAAATCCTCAATTCTAATATCATATTAAATTGTTACAAAATAACTCCAAAATCAAATACTCGTTGATACAAATACTCATATTATAATCGCATCTCATATATGATCACTTCTTATTTGTACAAAGTATAACTTTATTCACCTCAATGATTAAATCAAAATTCTTAACTAATATCATTACTCAACCACCTTAACAAATCATTCCACTTTCCTCAAATAAACTTCAAATCAAAAAGAAATAGAGAGTTGGTCAAAATAAAGATCAACCAAACAAATAACAAAATAAAATCAAACTCCTACGTCTACCCAATGGTTTACCCACAACTCACAGGTCAAACCTAAATAGGTTTTCTACAAGAAAGAACCTAAGCTTTGATACCACCTCTGTAACACCCCCTTCCCGAAAAGGAAAGGGAGGTCACGTGCAAAGTACAACAAACCTCAAAATAAGTAAACAGAGCACTAATTAATAACCTCAAAATATTAATAGTGGTGATCCATTAATGAAGTACTAAATACAATTCTCCAAACAGAGTCAAAATAATTAAAAACTTAAAATTCGAATTAACCTAAATGGTCAAAGACAAAACTCTCATCACACTAGCCCTGAATCACCCCTGCAAACCTGCCGGAAGAAAAACACAACATGAGCCAATTCCCCAGTACAGATACAGATATACAAAAGATATACAACTGATATACGAAAATAACTGAGGCAAAATACTGAACAAGCCTCAAGTGCAAATACGAACGAAAATGTAATATCCAAAGATCTGAATGGAATATATCTGAATCGACGTAATGAATATATCTGAATCAAAGTAATTGACGACACCAATAAAAGAATAAAGAAATAACGAACTGAAGTAACTAACTCAATTACTTGAACTGAACAGAAACCAGCAAAACTAATCCAATAAAATAATAGGCTGAAACAAATGGCTGGGTGTCATTTCATACCGAATGAGCTCAGAAATATACCTTGCCACACAGGCAAGTCAAAATAATGCCACACAGGCACATCAAAACAATGCCACACAGGCAAATCAAAGTAATGCCACACAGGCAATCACACATTGGACCGCGAATCCAAATGTATGCAAATCGGATAGGTGTGTTTGGCACAACATCACCAATCCGCAGAACAGAAATTTAGGGTTAACCCATACGCCTCCCACAACAAAACACCAAATGGCCCACTTACTCCGGAGCCCAAAACGGAGACGCCGTGGACTAATCACACTGCCACGGAAAGTGTCATGTCTCTCGTGCCAAGACGACATGCCTGTGGTACCCCCACAGGTGGTTATAGCTCAGGTATACCCTACGATATATTCTAACAAAAATATCTTGTCACAACACATGCGACATAATACCAACCGAAGGGTTCTATATGTACATGTTGAACCCAATCAAATTATAGTCACAAGGTCTCAAAAAGAAGGTAGCAACATGTACCGCTCTACAATTATCAAAAATAAATACTAAACATGATATCCTAATTCAAAGAGTACAAATACGAGTCCAATGTGTCAACTCCAAAATGAAACAAATATATGAATTTCACAAGAAACAATTATGTGAAATAATAACAGAATTTGAAACGAGGAACAAAACGAACAAATTAAATTTAATAAAAGTATCGCTGAAAGAGTACGGAATCCGTACCTGATACTTCCAAACCATTTATAGCACACTCCACAAAATCTTACCCTCAAATGCCAACGATATCAAATACGAAACGTTATTCGCAACCTAAACATATTCACCTCAAATTAAAAACAACCCAAACTAATAATTCCAAAATAATTCATAATCTATTTAATATGCCTTTAATCATCGTTATATATCAATTATTAATACTCTAAAATTTATATTCCAAGTATAACTCTAAAAATTCTTTCCGTTCAATTTAAATATTTTAATAAGATTTTATTACAAATCCAACCATTACTAACATAATATTATCTAAATTATTTTTAGGTAAATTTATAATTTAATCATTAGAATTAATTAATTAGTATACAAAATTTTCAATTTGATTTATAAATAACATGATTAGTTAATATAATATATACAACATAATATAAATACCATTAATAACATACATATATATATATATATATATATATATATATATATATATATATATATATATATATATATATATATATATATTTAAAACACCATCATCTTCAAAACATCTTCATCCTGTTACGATTTTTTATTTTTTTTAAACTCTATATTTTAGGTTTATTCAAACTTATTCTTACATATATACATATCCATATATATCTGAATCTGGACTCAAGTTTGGCCATTATATATATATATATATATATATATATATATGTGTGTGTGTGTGTGTGTGTGTGTGTGTGTGTGTGTGTGTGTATAACATTAGTTCATCACCCTTATCATTATTATAACAATAAAAAAATCACTACTACAAGAATTTTCAAACCATACTTACTCACCTGAATTGTTTCTCACTTGATAGCAATCTCTTTTTTTTTCTTTTCGCAGCCACACAAGCCTCTCTCACCTCTCTTTCCCTCTGTTTGTACTATAAAATAAAATTAGGTATAGATGTTTATTAATGAAGAGGTCTTGTTCTAAAAAAACTTCTATTTGGGTTCAATTAATATTAAGACCCAAATTTTTCTAATTTAATATATACATCACTTATTAATACTTATTAGCCCACATAAGTTAAATACGAGTTGACCCAAATAAAAATAAAGTCCAATTAACATGTTTTAAAATTAAGTATTTTTATTTTCCGGGTATTACATCACCTACCCCTTAAAAAGAATTTCGTCCTCGGAATTCAAAAGAACGGAAACGTATTAAATTTCAAAGAGATGCGGATACTCCGCTCGAATATACTCAATATAGGAATGTCTTCCTCAAAATTTTAACAAATGGAATTGTCTTTCTCCTCTTAACCCGCTCTTGACAACTTCACCCTTTAAATATACAAATAACTCAATATAGGAGCTACAAAACTCTAATGGACTCCTCATTTTTAGTTTAATCCATTACTTAATTATCTACTAAAAGAATTTAATTATCCAAACAAAACAAAGAAGAAAAGAGGGAAACAAAATCATTTACCTTTTCCAATTTAAATACAATTGTATAAAATAAAATCAATTAATATTTAATTATAAAAAAAATGAGTTATTACATTCTGTCAGAATAATTCACACACTTTAATGACATGTTTGTTTCGGGGGAATGAAACGAGGATTCCAAAAAGAATTGTTCATTCTTATGTTTGGTTACTTAAAAAGAGGGAATGATCATTCTAATGAAATGTCTAATCATATATTTAAATGAATGCTTATTCTATCAGGATGTATAAAGATTGACCATTTCATTCCAATCGATAAATTTTAAAAAAAATCTAGATCGATCAAAATCGTGTAGTTTCTCGTTTTGACCAAACAAATAATAAGAATGTCTATTCCATTCCATTCTCATTTCAATATTATAACCAAACAAACAGTAATAACCTTTGTAATTCTTCTAGACTAACAAATTTGTCAATGTTATCGAGAACAAGAGGTTGTAATTTAATACGACCACTGTCTATGGTTAATCCTAAGAAGTCAATTTATTCCTTATTCAGGTCAAATTTCTTCTTATTTATGCTACCTTTGGATTGAAAAAATTAAATTAGTGAAGGAATGAAATATAGAGTGGAATGATTCATTCCATTGTTAGTGGAATGAGTCATTCTATATCATCAATAAAATATACAAATTTGACAGAAATAAGAATAGTTTATTTCATTTCAATGAAACAATTAAACACAATTTTTTTTCATTCCATAACAATTAGTCATTCTATTTTCAACTTCATTCGTACAATCCAAACGTAACATTAAAATAATACCATTGTCTCGTAGCTCAATTGCTACATTCTACGTATGTTTAATATGGTCATCTTCATTCTTACTGAATATTAAGATTTCATCAATATAAACCATACATTATTCTGTATGAGACTTCAGAATTTCGTCCATCTTTCTTTGGAAGATTGATGGGGCTTTCTTTAATCCCATGGACATAACCAGCCATTCGTAACTCCGTTGCGGCGGGCAACTGAATGCGGTGTATGGAATGCTATCTTCTTCCATTTTTACTTGGAAAAAAAATCCAGATTTGCAGTCTATCTTGCTAAATCTTTTCACGTTACGTTCCTGAGTCTGAGAAAGAGTTTGTCTTTCTGAGGAATCTGAAAGGAATCGCGACCAGTGATGTCGTTAAGAGGGACATAATTAATCACCATGCGTGCTTTTCCACGTTTGATCTCAGAGTGATTTCTCACCATGAAAGCTCGAGTACTACTCCATGCATCTTGATGAGGAAGGTCTTATCAAGTTCAATTTCCTGAGTTCACGGATTTGTTCATCAAATTCCTGCACATCCATTGGACTTTCAGTAAAGCTTTTCAGCCTTATAGAAATTTTGATTTTCTTTTCCTTTATCAAATTATGATCGAGTTCTATCCTGCAACGAGGAGAATCTTCTTTCCATAATTTTTTAGGATTATCAGAAAAGTTTTCATGCAACAGAATTTCTGTCTAGTAGTTTTTGAGTATTTGATCAAAATATGACTTTTTCTTTTGATGAATTCAGTTTTGGATAGAGGTCTTTTGCGTAGGAGTTTTGAGTATTATGTAGCATGTACTTAGAAATGACATCATGCTTGCACACGTTCACTTGCCAGGATAACTTTTTCTTTTGATGAATTTCATTTTTGGATATAGGAGGTTTCCCCTTCAACTCTATCATATTTGTAATTCAGATCGTTCTAATGATTAATCTCCCTTGGTCTCTTCTTTCTCAAAAAAAAAATGAAAAAGAAAAAGAGACCAGGGTACTTGTAAGAAATCAGTTGCAGCTTAAGCTAGATATATAACAAATTAATTTGATTCTACAGGGGAAGAAATTGATGTTAGTGTTAGTACTAATAATTTATCTGATATGTATAAAGAATTTTTTGATTATATTAATTTGTTCATTTTAAATTGATATTCATAATTATTCTTTAAATTTGTGAATGTTCGCTCATCTTATATTTTACATGTAAATGATGTGATATCTCTAATTTTTCATTAGTTTGTTTTAATATAATTTTTAATATTACACTACCAATAATGAATGCTTATTTAGTGTTAGGGATATATTTGAGTATATATAATTATTTGATAAGTTATCGTTTCAAAAATGTATTTTTAATTTTAGAACAAATCGAGATGCCATTATATAAAGGGAATGTTTTATAGTCAAAGGGAATTGTGAAGTGTGTAGTATCTAATTTGAATCATTTATTATAAGATTCAATTGACGCGATTTAAAAAAATGCCCTCCATACGTACTATTTTTTAAAAAAGGTGTTAATATTGCGCATCTTATAGTGATAGTTGAACACCCAAATATTTTAAAATGATTTTATTGCCATTGAAAAATAAAAAATTAATTAATAGCTTGTCCTTAGATAGCTATGATATACATACACCATTAGCTAGGGCTGGCATCTTTTTTTATTTTTATTTATTTATTGTTGAAGATGTTTATACAGGCCTAGAAAATATTACATAAATCATTAGTCACTAAACATCATTAGGTGTTGGTGAATGTCTCCGTTCACGTGGATATTTGCATCATCGTAAAGGACTTTTCTGGTGGCCAGATTCTCTTCCCTTACTGGAGTTTGTCTGAGGTGAATTAAGCAGTTGATGTATTGCTCCTGCCTGAACATACTGGTACAGTTCTTTCCATCGGTCTAGGTCTGCAAATATGGCTGGGTGTAAACTTGCTCTCTAGAATCTCCGGTGGGATGATGTCCATTAGTGTTTTGTCTAGTGTTCTCCTTGGGGCCTAGCAAATTGGTAGGGGCGGATTCAGCATAATAGTTCAGTGGGGTCAAACTCGAAAAAAAAAATCTCTTACGAATAAAAATATAATAAAATGAATTACAAAACTAAACAATCCTCAAAAATTATTTACAAAAACATTTTTCGAGATTTCATTGCTTGAAATTATTGCATGATAGCCTCATTTTTAATAGTTACAAAATATCACGCTTATATTATTAAACAATCATTCATCTCTCATTTGGTTACGGAGTTCATTTTTCACAATGTTCATGGCTAAAAATGTCATTTCAACAATTGCGGTAGCAACGGACAAAAGTAGAGCAAATTTAACCAACAAATAAACTTGAGGATACATATCATCCTTTCTTTTCTTAACCAACATTTGAGTCATTTTTATACTCGAAATAATAGTACTGTAGTAGTGCTGTAGCTTAGAGGTAATAGTAATTTTGTAGTAGACTAGTAGCCTTCTCGAAATAGTAGTACCCGCCCCTAACATAGGTCCGCCCATGCAAATTGGGCATTCCAAGATTCTTCGGTTGCAAGTTTTTGCATGATGTCATTACTCACCATTTCTTTGCTCGCAACTCTTGATGAGGCTTTTTTAAGCTGGGAAAATTCTCTTTCAATCTTCTTGACAATGTTTGGGTCCATAGATCCTGCTCGAATATGCCTGAAACACATTGTCAAAAGATCCTTTTGGTTGTCTGTAATTCGGTTATGTGAGTGAACATGCCAATCTACAGTATCTTTTTCAACACTATACCTAGGCTTCGGTTTGATTTTCTGTGGGTTACAGTGTCGAGGGTTTGGCTTTTCAGGGGTAAACTTCTTTGGTTTATGGGCCAGGTCAAAGATATTTCCTTGGTTTGGAGGGTACAAGGGTTTCCCTAAAGAAATCATGAGCTTGGACTCTTTTCTCTCAGTACTAGGTGCTGATGAGGCATAGCTCTTTTTCATAGGCCTCTCCTCTATGGTTTTACCACTCTCAGCCTGTTTTGCCTTTCTCTTCTTACAACGACTGATCTGATGATCTTTGCTTTCTGGCAAAGCAACAGCCGTAACAGGAGTTGAGATGTCTTTACTGTCTGCCTCTGCCTCAGAAGACGGACTAGGCAACACCGTTCTGGAAGGTGTGCTTTCCTTGTTCGTATTTACAGCGCTTGACTGGGCAACTCGTTGTTGAAGGATTCCGACCATTGCTTCAAGTACTTCAACGGCAATGTTATTACTGCTGCTGGCCATTCCTGCAAAATGTTAGTACTTTGCAAAGAGATGAAATTATAATACAAGTATATAACTGAAATATAAGTTGCTTGATTGCTTGATATCTACTCCGGTGGTTCGCACCTCTATTTATAATATCTATTGCTCGTGAAATTTCCACAACAATTGTCTGAATAATTGTCTAAATGGAATCTTTGTACAAATTCGATTATTGTGGCTTTTGTCACATCCACTTTCATTGATTAAAGCAAAAGCTAGTCTGATGGATTTGCTTTCTTATCGACTACAAATATATATATCTTTGTACAAATTCCATTATTGTGGTTTTTGTCACATGAATGACTCATTCCTCCACTTTCATTTATTAATTTGTTCTTAATAAATGCAGCCCCAATTCAATAATTTACCATATTTCAATTTTACCCATTATCCTGTTACACATAATACAACACAAAGCATAACTTAAACAAAATACAACCATTATGACATATGGTTAAGCACAACATAATGCTTATCAAAAAATTAAAACGAACTTAACATCATACTTGTCTTCCTGGTAAGCATAAAATATCCATGTCTTAAAAATACTAAATAAAGTCCATCATTTCAGTTTGATAACTTGACTACCTATACAAAATTCATCATTCTCTTGAGTTTTCAGCCACCTTTCTTGTGCCAAGAAATTGCTTCCAATTCAACCTGAGGTAATTCATTTTATACGGCCGGGTCCTGTACAAGAAAACTTCATTGTTAACGAGTTATATATGTCTGACAATAGAAGAAAATAGAACTTATTATAGAACTTATATATATATATATATATATATATATATATATATATATATATATATATATATATATATATATATATATATATATATATATATATGTTCTAAAATACAGGCTCAATATTATTTTTTAATGTCAATTGAGATATTTTTAAATTTAAAACTACCACGAACTAATTTAATTTAGACAATACATGCAATTATATATGAAATTATAAACTATCTAAAAAGTATCATGAATTACAATATTTAATTAATATTTTAAGAAGTTACATGAATCTGATGCAGGTAGGACTGAGAAAAAAATTGGATATAACCGAATAACCAAATCGAACCGAATTTTTTTAACCGAAATTTCTTGATAATTCGGTTATTTTTTGTAATTCGGTTATATCCGAATTCTTATTCGGTATTCGGTTCCGGTTATTAAAATCATCCTATTCGGTTATCCGAATAACCGAACATATTCATTAAAAAAAGGAGTTTAGTATTTGTATGATGGGCCTGATATAGATAAGTCAAATAAAATTTTAAATTTGGACGGGCCAATTCCTAATTCCATGGCCCATCTTGGGGAAAAATAGATCCACAATTATATCTCAGTTCCATGCCCAATTCCTAATTCCATGGCCATAGATCCACAATTTTTTGGGGGAAATAGGGTCCTTAACACTAATATACAACAATTAGAAAGTAATTACAAAAATAAAACACACACAAAATAATTACAAAAATAACACAACACAATATTACGTTGCTAAAAATCACGTATCATTAACTCCTATACGTCAGTTACCGACTTTGCTATTTGCAACTAACCGCTCCTAAATTGAAGCAACTAAAAAAAATGCAACTTTCATATCGGAGAAATCCAAATCTTCTGTTGCGACACAACTCTGAGATCGGAGAAGACGAAACCTTTTGCAGCGACGCAACTCTGAGATCGGAAAATAGCATACAAAATCAACAGTAACTTCAAGTTCAGTAACAAAAAACAATCGTACTGCAGTGATTGTTGAATACAAGATCACAACAACTTCGATACAAATCTGAATACTGAGGTATGTGCGTTTAAAATTCGTATGCATGTAGCTACCTATGGTTACTACGAATTCCTATATTGATTACCTTTCTTAAGTTATTCACACTTAAAATGGTCACAGATTAAGAATACTGAATGTTTTGAATGGTCATTAATATGTTTTATATTATGGTTACTAAATAGATATAAATTGGTTACTGTTTATTATGTATTTAGTTGTTGAATAATGTTTATTTGATTGCTTTATAATTTTTATATGAGTTTTACTGATTTTTTTTATATTAATGGTTACTCATCAAATACATTAGTTACCTTCCTGCAACTGTCGGTTACTGTGTAATGTTGTCTTGATTACTGTGTAACATTATACTGTCTAATGCTGTATTGATTACTGTCTAATGATGTCTTGATTACTTTGTAACATTAAATTGGTTACTGACTAATGCTGACTTGGTTACTATGTAACATTATAATGGTTACTGACTATTGCTTAGTTGGTTGCTGTGTAAAATTATAATGGTTAGTGCATAATATTACTGACTAATGCTGACTTGGTTATTGAAAAATGATGACTTGGTTACTGACTAATGTTGACTTGGTTACTGTTTAACATTATATTGGTTATTGACTAATGCTGACTTGGTTACTATGTAAAATTATAATGGCTACTCATTAGTGCTGACCTGGCTACTGTATTAATCTAATTATACTTATACTTATGTTTTTTATATTAATGGTTACTTGTTAGCTACATTGGTTACATTCTTACAACATTTAGCCTTTAGTTGGTAACAATCAAGTTATACTGGTTGGTTTTTACTATAAAAATGCAATGGAGAATGTGTTTATCTTGTGGCTACTATATAAATATGTGTTGATTACTGTTTAAATTGAATTTGGTTACTGTATAATGTTGTTATGATTACTATATAATATTACGGTATTTTATATTGGTTTGCTTTATTGTGATGGTTACTTATTGGCTACATTTGTTACCTTCATACAACTGTTATAGTTTAATTGGTAATAAATATCAATATACTGATTATTTCCATTGTAAGATGAATGTACAAATGTATTTTATGTACTGGTTACTAACATTATGTAGTTTGGTTACTTGCTAACATTGATTTGGTTACTTTACAATACTTATTCTGTTGTCAGACAATGAAATTGATTTCTGTTGTACTTTATTTCAACGGTACATTGACTGATAGTAACCAATACACCAAATTTGAAGTTACTGGCATACTAGTTCCATCAACTTGTTCGTTCCGAGAAATACAAAACATGATATGCATTGCATTACGGCTAGACACAAATGCAACAACATTGTCAATCAAATTTCATATTAGAAGCGACGTTCCACCGATCAAGTTTGGAGTGTCGAATTTTGGCATTTTCGGAGCCTAATTTCATTGGAAACGGGTCAACGATCAAAAGTCACCAGCTTTGCTGGTGAACTGTAGGATTTTTTGGTCAAATTTTGTTATTTAGGCTGTAAGACCCCAACTTATTAATGAATAAAATCAAATTTTCTCTAAATATTATTGTGAATAATAAGGGGTTAATTTGATATAATACTTTGGTTATGGGTGAAATGTGCAAATTTTGCAAAATAAGTAAGTGGTTATAAAATATTCATTTTGTCGGGGAATATTCGTTTGATCGTGGAATATTCTTGCTGTCGGGGAATATTCGTACGACGGCGCAGCCTTGTGTGGTCCCCATAACGGAAAGCGATTGGATGAAAAAAATGACAAGTATACGTTATTTATAAATAACGGCATAGTTGTTACCGTTAATACTGTTGAAATACCCGGTGGTTAAAATGCAGTAGCACACGGTATTACACCAATTATTGATTCTTACGTAAGAAGATACTACTCAATAATTGTTACAGTAGTTATTGTTTAATATTTTATTTTATTGATTCAATAATTGTTGCGTTGATATTTTATATTATTATTGTTTCAATAATTGTTGTTGCATAGTATTTTCCATTATCAGATCAATAATTCATATTATTTGAATAATATTATTAGATAATATTATTGGCAATGTCTAGAAAGTTCTGTCTAAGGAGAGGTTTGGTCATCTAATTGCGCGTCAGTAAGGAGAAATCCTTATTGGAAAGCCCCTTCTTTCCTGGGAACGGCCTGGTTGTAATAAATGTGATTCTGTAATATTATTTGTGAATAATTAATTATTGATTCATATGATAGGGAAATTTTTATTTTATGTGGATATAAATGAGGGATATATTTTTGTGGTTAAAAATGAAGGAGTTAATGTTGAGGTTTTATCAGTATTTTTGTCGGAATGGAGGTATTAAAAATTAGGGTTTTTGAGATATTTTGCGGGGGTTATAATTTTTAATCCGACCGTTGGATCGTGGTAATTTTTGGATATGTTATACATATATAAGTTGAGTATATGCCCACAAATTTTGAACCGTTAAAAATGAACGTATGATTTATTATGAATTTTACGAGATGACTGGTTCAGAAATTGTTGAATTTTCGGAGTTTATCATTTTGATAGAAAATTCTAAAATTGGTGGGCCCCACTTGTGGTTGGTGAAGAAATGTGCTGAATTATATTTTAAATGTGGTGGGTGGGAATAGTAGCAGGTAAAGCCATCAAGTTGCAGGTCAAACCTACTAAAATTTTCCTATAAATAGAGGGCTAAGTTAGAATTGAAAATCACACCAGAAATAAGTTTTCTCTCTTTCTCTCTCTAGATTATTGACTGTATTTTGTGAGTATTTAGATATTTTGAGAGTTTCTATTCATCAGAGCAAGTTTCTTTCAGCCTTATACCGTTATTCCGACCAGAAGTACTGATATCTTGAGGTAAGGGATATTATTTTCTTCTTAAATGATATTATTTTCTTCAATATCATTATGCTGAAATATTGATATGAGTTTTTATCAAATTTAGAACTTTTTGTGTCGGGATTACTATTCACGTATACGGCACTATTCACGTATACGGCACTATTCACGAATACGGCACTATTTACCGAAAAATAAAATTTTCTCTTTTTGTCCAAGATGTCTATTATGGTTACTATCTTTGATTGTATCCATGTTTTGATCTTTATTTTTGAATTCTGCTTCACAATTGATTATTATGAAGTATTATTGATCTTAGATAATCTGTTATACGAATCCCTACTATTTGTCCTTCTGTCTCACTGGATTCGTTCTCTTTATGATATTTTTCATCATCCTCAGTCCTAAATGATGATATTACTGAATATCTTTGGCCTATAGTGCAAAGATGTATGATTACTTGATGAATATCTTTGGCCTGTAGTGCAAAGATGAACAGGTGTTAAGATGAACATGACTGACAGGTGATACAAATGAATATCTTTGGCTTGTAGTGCAAAGATAAATATTTGGATAAAGATGATTATTAATTGATGTTACAGGGATAAAATATTGATGATGGACTTTTAAATCTTAGAAGATAGTAGAATTCTTTCTCTACTTGACTCTTCTAATGGTTTGTTGTTTTCGCTGCAGTTGTTGATCTAAAACTTGTTGTCGATTATATTCTATCAGATTTTTCCCTGTTGAAGACTAACGATAATTTGTTGTATATTATCTTAGTCATAATATTCTTTACTGGGCTAGTTGAGCTCACCTTTTTCCTTTTTGTTCCATTTTTCTTCTCAGGAGGTGAGAACATAGCAGGATCTAGTCGGGGTATGGAGTGATGGTTCTAGAAAGATGTTTTAGCAGTCCTCACTATTTCTGTAAAAATAGTGTTTGAATAATTGTAATGAGGATTTATTTGAGTGTGGATATTGTCCAGAAGACAATATTTGTATTTAAACTCACAGTATGTGTTGTCGTATTTTGCACGACAATTGTATTATTGAAGTTGTAGTTTGCTTTCTGTACCATGTATTTGGCGACTCAGAATGGGTGTTGTATACCTATTTTGGGGGCGTCACAGTTGGTATCAGAGCTTAGGGATATGATCCCTGGTTGAGATGTGAGACAAGAACTAGGAGGGGAGAGACGAGGAATTCCTTCGCTAGTATGACCTGACTAAGTTTATTTGGTGTTTATTTGGCCGGTCAGAGTATAGGGATAATATATGACATGAATATTAACCCTTATTTTATGGCAGTATTTAAGAATGGCAGCTGAGAACGTTAATAATGGAGTAAATCAGACCGTGGAGACACCTTTGATCACCACGTAGGGGAACGTGCAACAGAAAGGCAATATTCCTTCTGTAAATAACGTTACCGAGCAAACGATGAATGATGGAATGTTTAGGAGGTTTTTGCAGTTCATGCAAAATCAGACGAGGGAGACTCGTGTGCTGAATACGGGTGGAAATGATAACAACGCGCGGTTTGTCATAGCTAGTGCAGTTCAAAGAATTGGGACCACCAAAATTTAAGGGAAAGCCGGATCCGATCATGGCGGAAACGTGGGTCAAGCAAATTACCAAGATATTCGATGTCTTGGGATGCACGGAGGAACAGAAGGTTCCATTCGCCACCTTTATGTTCCGCGGTGAGGCAGACTACTGGTGGGAGTCTGTGAAGCGTACCCAGCCTGACGCACTCAACATGTCCTGGGAAACATTTCAAAAACTGTTCAATGACAAGTACTTTCCAGAAAGTATTCGTCATATGAAGGAGGTGGAGTTTATCAGACTGGAACAAAACAACATGACGGTGTCCCAGTACGAGGCGAAGTTTGCAGAGTTATCCAGGTTTGCACCTCATTTGGTTGAAAATGAGAAACGAATGACAAGGATGTTTCTGAGAGGTCTAAAACCCGATATTTGGCAATATATTATCTCTCATAAATTTTCTTTATATTCAGATGTTGTAAACAGGGCTCAATTATTAGAGAGAGATAATGAGTATATGCAACCGAGGGACCACAGCCAGGGTCATACCGGTGGCGGCAGTCATCGAAGCAATGAAAACCAGCAGGGAGGAAAACATTCGAACAAAAGCGGTAACCACTCTGGTGGTAATCGTGGTCGTGATAATAGAAGGAGCGAGTCGGGAGGAGATTTCAAGAAGAGAAGGTACAACAATGATAACGTGAAGACGTCATCACAAACATCAACTGTTTCTAGGGGAGGAGAACGACCACCGGTCGTATGTTACAAATGTGGGAAAGAGGGACATATCAGCCCAAACTGCCCACAACAATCTAAGGTATGTTATAACTGTGGAAAGGAGGGTCATATAGCTCGAGAGTGTTCTGTAGCAAAACCAAGTTAAGCGGGGATGGTGACTCCAAAAGTTGTCCCAGATAAGTCAAAATCAGCGGTTCCTGGAAGGGCGTTTGTCGTGACTGGCCAAAATGCGAGAAACCCGAACGAGGTGATCACGGGTAAGCTAATCTTGAATTCTTGCGAAGTTTATACTTTACTAGATACCGGTTCTACCCATTCTTTTATCTCTCCTGCTAGTGCTCAACGTTTAAACTTGACTCCGGAGAAATTAGACTTTGACTTATCTGTGGAGACTCCGTTAGGAGAAACTTTCATTACATCTACAGTTTATAAATCTTGCTTAATCCAAGTTGGCACAATCACATTACCTGTTGACCTTATCTCTTTAAAGATACTTACTTTTGATGTGGTTTTAGAAATTGATTGGTTAACTACTCATCATGCCAAAATTGATTGCTTTCGTAAGGTTGTTAGTTTTCATATTCCTAAGCAACCTGTTATTCAAATTCAAGCAACCAAACCATTGAAGTCAAACTCTTTCATATCAAGCCGTAAAGTCATTCGTTTATTGAAAAACGGATATCAAGCTTTCTTAGCTATGTTATGAACTTGAACAAAAATACGTCAGATTTGAATGATATTTCTATTGTTAGTAAAAATTTTGACGTATTTCCTGAAGAATTTCTTGGCTTACTCCCAGAGCGTGATATTGAATTTTGTATCGACTTTGAACCCGGTACAAAACCCATTTCTAAAATCTCATATCGAATGGCTCCTATTGAACTTCAGGAGTTAAAAACCCAACTATAGAAGTTGCTAACTGAGCCTTTATCTGGTGACTTCCTTTGTGGAATGCACTGAATCCAGACTCTCCATAGGAGACGCCATATTTGTGCGGTAGTAAACTGATAGGTGTCATTGTGACGTACTATCCAAGATTGGGATATGAGTCACAGTTGAGAGCAACCTAAGTCAGTAATCGAAGTACGTAGCTTTCTAGGCTTAGCTGGTTATTATCGGAGATTTGTGGAAGGATTTTCTCGAATCGCTACTCCGTTAACTCAGCTAACTCGGAAAGATACAAAATTCGTATGGAGTGAGGAATGCGAGAAGAGTTTCCAAGAACTCAAGAGGAGACTCATTTCGGCACCTGTTCTGACAATACCATCTGGTTCGGATGGATTTGTTATCTACAGCGATGCTTCAGGCAAAGGGTTAGGATGTGTTCTCATGCAACATGGGAAAGTCATAGCCTATGCCTCACGACAACTCAAAGAATATGAGAGGAATTATCCTACTCATGATTTGGAGTTGGCAGCAGTCATTTTTGCGTTGAAGATCTGGAGACACTACCTGTATGGGGAGAAAGTGGAGATCTATACAGATCATAAAAGCCTCAAATATTTCTTCACCCAAAAGGAACTCAACATGCGGCAGCGACGTTGGCTCGAGCTGTTGAAAGATTACGATCATACCATCCAATATCATCCTGGAAAAGCAAACGTAGTAGCTGACACATTGAGTAGAAGATCATACGCGGGTACGAGTGCAATATTGTTAACACAAAGGCCCATTTTGTATGACTTGCAAAGGATGGAGATAGAGATGAAGGCTCCAAGTACCCACATGATGATATCAAATATACAAGTAGAACCGACTTTAATCGATAAAGTTAAAGCTGCTCAAGCTACGGACATAGAGCTGATGCGTATGAAGAAGAAAGTGCAAGAAGGTGCTATTCCAGAAGCAAGAATCGATAAAGAAGGAATACTTCGAGTCAACTCCAGACTTTGTGTTCCTAACGATTTTGACTTGAAGCATAGAATAATGATGGAGGCACACAACACACCGTTTGCAATCCATCCTAAGAGTACAAAAATGTATCACGATCTTCGACATACATTCTGGTGGAGCAATATGAAAAGAGAGATCACGGAATTTATTTCGAGGTGTTTAACTTGTCAACGTGTAAAAGCGGAGTATCAAGTACCAAAGGGTCCATTGCAACCACTTGAGATTCCAAAATGGAAGTGGGAACACATTACTATGGATTTTGTTACAGGTCTTCCCAAGGTTTCTCAAGGCATAGATGCGATTTGGGTTATTGTTGATAGATTAACCAAGTCCGCTCATTTCTTGCCGATACGTGAGACTTATTCCCTTGAACGTCTTGCTAGTATGTACGTAAACGAGATTGTGAGATTGCATGGCATGCCAGTATCCATAGTTTTGGAGCGTTACCCAAGATTCACTTCACGATTTTGGGTTAGCTTGCAGAAAGCTATGGGCACGGATTTACGATTCAGTTCGACATACCATCCTCAAACGGATGAACAATCAGAGAGGACTATTCAAACTCTTGATGATCTATTAAGACTCAGTGTCCTAAATCTCAAAGGGAGTTGGGATAAGTACCTACCATTGGTAGAATTCTCCTACAACAACAGTTATCAGGCGAGCATAGGTGTGGCTCCATTCGAGGCGTTGTATGGAAGAAAATGTCATTCTCCAGTATGCTGGGACGAGGTGGGTGAAGAAACATTGTTGGGACCAGAGTTGGTACGCATTACTACAGAAAAGATCCAAACGATTCGACAACGTATACAAACGGCACAGGATCGACAAAAGAGTTATGCGGATCTTCATCGGAAGGACGTGGAATTTAATATTGGGGATCATGTATTGTTACGTGTTGCACCATGGAAGGGAGTTACAAGATTTGGGAAGAGAGGAAAGCTCAATCCAAGATTTGTTGGTCCATTTGAGATTCTTGAGCGAATAGGAAATGTGGCATATAGACTCGCATTACCTCCAAACATGTGTCGTGATCATAATATTTTTCACATATCTATGCTTCGTAAATATGTTAAAGACCCGAACCACATTATTGAGTTAGAACCAGACGAGATAGCTGAAGATTTAACGTACGAGGAGGTACCTGTTAAGATCTTGGATAGGAAAGAGCATGTCCTACGCACGAAGGTTATACCACAAGTTAAGGTTTTGTGGAGAAACCATGCTATTGAAGAAATGACCTGGGAGTTGGAATCAGAAATGAAAGGGAGGTATCCTCACCTTTTTGAAACATCAGGTACGTACGTCAATTTCGAGGACGAAATTTCATAAGGAGGGGAGGTTGTAAGACCTCAACTTATTAATGAATAAAATTAAATTTTCTCTAAATATTATTGTGAATAATAAGGGGTTAATTTGATATAATACTTTGGTTATGGGTGAAATGTACAAATTTTGCAAAATAAGCAAGTGGTTATAAAATATTCATTTTTTCGGGGAATATTCGTTTGATCGTGGAATATTCTTGTTGTCGGGGAATATTTGTACGACGGCGCAGCCTTGTGTGGGCCCCATAACGGAAAGCGATTGGATGAAGAAAACGACAAGTATACGTTATTTATAAATAACGGCGTAGTTGTTACCGTTAATACTGTTGAAATACCCGGTGGTTAAAATGCAGTAGCACACGGTATTGCACCAATTATTGATTCTTACGTAAGAAGGCACTACTCAATAATTGTTACAGTAGTTATTATTTAATATTTTATTTTATTGATTCAATAATTGTTGCGTTGATATTTTATATTATTATTGTTTCAATAATTGTTGCTGCATAGTATTTTCCATTATCAGATCAATAATTCATATTATTTAAATAATATTATTAGATAACATTATTGGCAATGTCTAGAAAGTTCTGTCTAAGGAGAGGTTTGGTCATCTAATTACGCGCCAGTAAGGAGAAATCCTTATTGGAAAGCCCCCTCTTTCCTGGGAACGGCCTGGTTGTAATAAATATGATTCTGTAATATTATTTGTGAATAATTAATTATTGATTCATATGATAAGAAAATATTTATTTTATATGGATATAAATGAGGGATATATTTTTGTGGTTAAAAATGAAGGAGTTAATGTTGAGGTTTTTATTAGTATTTTTGTCGGAATGGAGGTATTAAAAATCAAGGTTTTTGAGATATTTTGCGGGGGTTATAATTTTTAATCCGACCGTTGGATCGTGGTAATTTTTGGATATGTTATACATATATAAGTTGAGTATATGTCCACAAATTTTGAACCGTTAAAAATGAACGTATGATTTATTATAAATTTTACGAGATGACTGGTTCAGAAATTGTTGAATTTTCGGAGTTTATCATTTTGATGGAAAATTCTAGAATTGGTGGGCCCCACTTGTGGTTGGTGAAGAAATGTGCTGAATTATATTTCAAATGTGGTGGGTGGAAATAGTAGCAGGTAAAGCCATCAGGTTGCAGGTCAAACCTACTAAAATTTTCCTATAAATAGAGGGCTAAGTTAGAATTGAAAATCACACCAGAAACAAGTTTTCTCTCTTTCTCTCTCTAGATTATTGAGTGTATTTTGTGAGTATTTAGATACTTTGAGAGTTTCTATTCATCAGAGCAAGTTTCTTTCAGCCTTATACCGGTATTCCGACCAGAAGTACTGATATCTTGAGGTAAGGGATATTATTTTCTTCTTAAATGATATTATTTTCTTCAATATCATTATGCTGAAATATTGATATGAGTTTTTATCAAATTTGAAACTTTTTGTGTCGGGGTTACTATTCACGTATACGGCACTATTCACCGAAAAATAAAATTTTCTCTTTTTGTCCAAGATGTCTATTATGGTTACTATCTTTGATTGTATCCATGTTTTGATCTTTATTTTTGAATTCTGCTTCACAATTGATTATTATGAAGTATTATTGATCTTGGATAAACTGTTATACGAATCCCTACTATTTGTCATTCTGTCTCACTGGATTCGTTTTCTTTAAGATATTTTTCATCATCCTCAGTCCTAAATGATGATATTACTGAATATTTTTGGCCTGTAGTGCAAAGATGAATATTTGGATAAAGATGATTATTAATTGATGTTACAGGGATAAAATATTGATGATGGACTTTTAAATCTTAGAAGATAGTAGAATTCTTTCTCTACATGATTCTTCTAAAACTTGTTGTCGATCTAAAACTTGTTGTCGATTATATTCTATCAGATTTTTCCTTGTTGAAGATTAACGATAATTTGTTGTATATTATCTTAGTCATAATATTCTTTACTGGGCTAGTTGAGCTCACCATTTTCCTTTTTGTTTCATTTTTCTTCTCAGGAGGTGAGAACATAGCAGGATCTAGTCGGGGTATGGAGTGATGGTTCTAGAAAGATGTTTTAGCAGTCCTCACTATTTCTGTAAAATAGTGTTTGAATAATTGTAATGAGAATTTATTTGAGTGTGGATATTGTCCAGAAGACAATATTTGTATTTAAACTCACAGTATGTGTTGTCGTATTTTGCACGACAATTGTATTATTGAAGTTGTAGTTTGCTTTCTGTACCATGTATTTGGCGACTCAGAATGGGTGTTGTATACCTATTTTGGGGGCGTCACATAGGCCTTCAAAATTGCATGTAAAAATATGGTTTATATTCTGGTTACTAAGATTATGTAATTTGGTTACTGTCTAATATTAATTTTGTTACATTACAATGCTTATTCAGTTGTTAGACAATGGAGATTGACAGTAACCAATATAATAAATTTAATTATTTACAGGAATATATAATTGTTTACTGTTAGTAACCATTAACCACATGGTTGGTAACATTTTTGATGGTGTACAGTAACCAAAATTGATGTTGATTAATATTTTAATTTTTGATTCCATCATGAGTTGTCAATATAAAGTAAACATGTACATTGAACAATTGGTAATTGTTTTGAAACATTTTTATGTAAATTTGGTTACCCATCTAAAATAAAATTGTTACCTCTATATTCATATTTAGTTACCAACTGGCATGGACCATTTCGAAATAACTTTTATAACTACGTAATTTAAAAGTATTCATCAGCTAGATAAATGTGAACCCTCACATGTACATTAAGCACTTGATAACTGTTCTAATATAAGTTTTTAATTATTTGGTTACTAACAAAAACTAAAATGGTTACCCTTATATGCAGGTTTGGATACCAACTGCACATCTCAAACTATTTTTATTTTAATATGAGATCTATAAATGACTATCATATATATAAATGGGAACTCTTAATTGGAGTTTCTTATTCCATCATGATGACAGGGTATAAATAAACTTTATAACAATCCTGATACAAACTTTTAATTATCTGGTTACTAACAAAAACAAAAATGGTTATTATATATATAGGTTTGGATACCAACCTAACATTTCAACTGAAATAGCTGATGGATACTGTTCTGAACCAATTTTATGTAAATTTGGTTACTCGTAAAAAATAAAATGGTTACCTCTATATACAGATTTAAATACCAATTGTACAATTTTCAGATAATTTTTATAAGTATGTAATTTATAAGTACACATCAGCTAGATAAATAGGACAATCTCACATGTACATTTAACACTTGAAGTTTATCCTCATACAAGCTTGTAACTATCTGGTTACTAATAACATTAACCATAATGTAACATAATAAAACAGTAACCACATAATTATATGATAGTAACCAGAACAAGTTTTAATGGTAACCAAAACAGAAATATCATGTAATAAAACCCAGTTTAGACAATCCATGTATACTAAATAATTACATATTAACCAGAATAAAAATAACCAAAATCCCACATTGAGAACACAATGATAATACGTAGCCAAACCAAAAGGTAACAGTAACCAAAGCATAATTAAGAAGTAACCAAATAGTTATATGAAAGTAACCAGAAACTAATGATGCACAATAATAGTTATCATCCATAAACTAATGATGCCTTAAAATTCTCCAACTGACTTAGGTTCAATTTCTTGGTAATAATGCTGGGGACTTCCATGTCACACCAATATATAACTTTTTCAGTGAATTTTTTGTTGCATTCCTCATAGTAAAGTTTTCATAACTGTAAATAAACAAAATCAGATTTACACAGTCATTAGTAACCAGATATAAACAATATTTATATC
Organism: Panax notoginseng; assembly: GCA_016801055.1. Taxonomy (NCBI): domain Eukaryota; kingdom Viridiplantae; phylum Streptophyta; class Magnoliopsida; order Apiales; family Araliaceae; genus Panax; species Panax notoginseng. The sequence continues at coordinate 251,561,466 of CM029012.1, forward strand.
ATAAATAGTTACGTAGTGACCAACAAATAAGAGCATACTAACCAAAACATAATATAACAATTACATAGTAGCAAAAACAGACTATAACAAATAACCAACATCCCACATTGACTGCACAATAATAGTTATCATATCATAATATAACATTAACCATATCATAATAAAGCATTAACCAAAAAGTTATATTATATAATCTAATGGTAACCAAAATATAAACAACATGTAGTACAGACCATTTTATGTATTAAACAAACAGTTATATATAATATTAACCAAAACATAATTTAATTTAAAGGTCACCAAAACAAAAACATGTATACCAAAAAATATACTAAAGAAGTAACCAAATAGTTATATGATGGTAACCAAACCATGTTTTAATGGTAACCAACACATAAACAACATGTAGACCAAATCTAGTTTAGTCAACCAATGTTTACTAAGCAAATACATTGTAACCAAAACAACATATAAAAGTAACCAAAATCCCAAATGAGGAAAAAAGAATGGTATCCAAATCATAAGCTAACAGTAACAAAAAATATACTCATGAAGTAACCAAACAGTTATATGTTAGTAACCAAAACATATATTAATGGTAACTAATACATAAAAAACATATAGACCAAACACAGTTTAGTCAACCCATATATACTAAGCAAATACATGGTAACCAGAATAACGAAAAACAGTAACCAAAATTCCAACTCAATGAAATAAAAATGGAATCCAAATCAGAAACTAACAGTAACCAAAAACATACTAAAGAAGTAACCAAAATATGTTTTAATGGTAACCAATACATAAACAACATGTACACCAAAACCAGTTTAGTCAACCATGTATACTAAGTAAATACATGGTAACCATAACAATATAAAAAAGTAACCAAAATACCAAATCAAGGTAACAAAAATGGTATCCGAATCACAAGCTAACAGTAACCAAAACATAATGCAGAAGTAACCAAACAATTATATGATAGTAACAATAACCAAATTTAAATTAACACACCTTCAAAAATTTTTGGGTTGAAAATATCTTCTGGCTATGAACTTGAGCTTCTGTCTTAACTACAGGGACATCAAAATCAGAATCTAACTGCACAAACCCAAACAAATTTCTTCAAGTCGTTAACAGAATCACCCTCCATGATTCTTTTCCTCTTTCCATCCTTCTTCCTTGTATCAACCATTCTATACAAAACATAAAAACAACACAAACCCAAACAATCAATACTCTAATCTATTAGAAAACTACTTAAATATATAATACATTAAACTATTTAGAAATTACTTACCTGAAACAATAATAAACACCAGAATCGAACAATGCAGAATAAGAAATCAACTGAACCACTTTGCAACAGTGATAACGAGTAACAACTACAATGTAGAATAAATCACCAAAAACGATCAATAGAGATGAAGAACACAGGAACAGAAGAGAGAAACAAGGGTTTCAGTATGCAAAACAAGGGTTTGTAACTGAAGAGTCCCAATCAAATGATAGATGGGGGTTATCACGCGTTTCAAAAAAACTAACCCGATTTTAAGATGGATACTAATTTGCCATATCAGCCCATTAATATTAATCCCTTAAATTAAGGACTCCTAATTGTATTAGTATTGTAAATAAATATGATGAAGTGTTATATTTTGTAATTATTTTATGGATGTATGATTATTGTAATTATTTTTAAAAATGTACTGTAATATGTAATTAACCCAAAAAAAGAGCAAATCTCATATCCCTAATTCCATCTCACTATCTCAGTTCCTCTCTACGACTCTACTCTAGTGTTCTTCGCGCCCCCAAATGACTCACCCCTCTCGATCTCTCATCTCTCCTCCGGTACCTTCGCCACTTCCTTCTCTTCCTCGGTTCCTCCCGCTTTCTCTCTCCACTATTCACAAGCACCGAACCGTCATATTGCGGTTCTCTCCAGGTTCGACCAGAACTTCACGCCGCCGTAGTCATCCCTCGCCAGAGGCTCGCCATGGTGGTGGCGGTTTGATTGGTGGCAGACGGGGAGAGAGGAGGATGAGAGAGAGAAACTATAGCGAAAGAGATGATAGAGGTATGGGGTTTCTTTGTCTTTGAAATGATATTCTCAGAGGAGTGGGTTTTCAGTTAAAAAGTAAAAACAAAATAGAGTACACCACCTTTATGCTTCGGTTTTTGTGCCAATAGTAATTATACTCTGGCAATAGTAATGTTGTGGTGTTTTCTGTTCAAAGTAGTTCACATTTATTACTAAGATGTATGAAACCATGAATTAAATGGCTTCTAAGAAGCAGTTGCCTCTTTCTTTGTTAAAGTTTTGGTGTAAAAATATCCTTCTGTATCTAATTAATTGTTATCCCAGCCCAGATTTTGTTATTTTTTTTTGCTTTTGTGGAATCATTTTTTGGTGTTATTTTTGATAGCAGTGTTCGGTTATTACCCGAAATACCGAATTTATAATTCGGTACTCGGTTATTCGGTTATTACTAAAATTCGGTTATTAGTTCGAATATTAAAAATATGAATATTTCAGAATTCGGTTATAACCGAATAGGCTATTCGGATCAGTCCTAAATGCAGGAGGATCCGAGGCCGATGATGTAGAGTGGTCAGACAGGTCAGACAGTTCGATGATGACACTAAAGGACCATAAGTTAAGGGATCAGTGCAACGGTATCAGTTGACTTCGGGGTCAGGCGTTTGGTTCATGTATCAGGGGTCGGGAGTTCGATTTTGGATGACGTCATGACTTTAGGCATGACGAACTTCTTCAGGAATGGCGTAATGACTTCGGAAGTCGACAGATTGACTTTATTATTATTATTATTATTATTTAGTTATTTATAGTAATAGTATTTTATTAGGCAGTAAATCTTTTATAATAAGTTCTTACTTGTTAAGATTTTGCTTCCATATTTTTAGGAAGTTTGTTAGGATTTTTTTTCTTATATCTAAGAAAATTCTAGAGTGACTTGGAGAGAAAGTTTTTATTAGCTATAAAACCCAGTTTGTGGGTTGAATGGAAGATAACTTCGATTTTGATAAATATAAACTCAATCATTAAAGAAGTTTTTCTATGTTTTTTTCAGTGAATCTCTTGTTCCTTTTGTGAATTTATTTGTTATTAGCCAGTAGGATAATCGCTATCCCGCCCGACGTCAGTTGATGTAGGAGGATCTAAGACTGATGATAGAGAGTGGTCAGACAATTCGACGATGACACTAAGCAACCATGAGTTAAGGGATCAGCGCAACGGTATCGGTTGACTTCGGGATCAGGCGTTTGGTTCATGCATGTTTTCAGGGTCAGGAGTTCGGCTTCGGGTGACGTCATGACTTCGGGTATGACGAACTTCTTCAGGATTGACGTCATGACTTCGGAAGTCGAAGGACTGAATTTATTATTATTATTATTATTATTTAGTTATTTATAGTAATAATATTTTATTATGTAATAAATCTTTAATAATAAGTTGGTACTTGTTAATGTTAAAACCGTAGCTTCGTAGAGTCATAATCGAAAAAGATGACACGTGTAATCCCTGTCCTTAAGGTCTTTATCACCCTCACCACGAATGGTTTGCTATGAGTTATAGGCGATATACCTCCAGATATGCCAAGTTTTGGAGTTGAACAATTTTGTGATAGCAATTCACAAATGTTCCAGTCGAATATTTCTTTGTGATAGTTATATGTTTATAGAAAAAAATTAACTGAAAGAAGAGAGTATTTCATGTGCAAGTTTCTTCTTTTCTTGTAAGTATACTCCATTCCTCATATATGTATATATCTTCATATATCTACACATATAGATATATGTGTATACATATATAATAGTAACAATTATTATATATTTATTTTAATTACACATTATTATAGATATAATGTTGTAAGTTACACATTAGTTATAATGATGCAAGTTACAAATTATTATTAATAATGTAATTTAAATAGAAAAATGGAGAGTTTCTTTTGTTTCACATAATTAAATAAGATTACACATCTTATGCTTATAAAGCAACTAGTAATCATTTATTAATTATAATGGAACTAAGATAAACTAGTTTTTTCAAACAACTTGCACCTTATCAAATGTTTCACTTAAGTCATTGATAAACAAAAGTCATATGATTCCAACTTGAACCAAATGAATTACTCTCATTCTCCACATATAGGACATTAAGTTACACCTTTTATACTTACTTAAATTACATCCACAAATGAGTTTTATCAAACTCAAATATGACAAATAATAAGTCTTAAAAGTATAATAAGGTGCAATATATAACAATCCCTCACTTGTTTGGAAAAACTAATTTTCTTCCAAACACTTTTCTATCAAACAACTCCAAGGCTTGTTTATATGCATAAAAGAAGGTGTGATGAACATTGAACCTTCCCTTAGTGTAAACAACTCAAAGTCACATCGAAGTTGATGGTGTCCGTAGATTGAACCTCTACTTCTATATGATATGACCGGAATTGTCACACACACAAAATCCTCCTACCACAGTGAATATTCTCAAAGCATTGCGCTATTATGGCCATGCACAATATCCTGTTTCATGAACCTCTAAGAGAGTAAACCACAACCCTCTATAAGAAGCAGCTCCACTTCTAGTTTATATAGGAAAAGTGTTTCACATATGTTTCTGTTGCAAAGAACACAACAACTTTGTTAAGAGTATAACTCAGCCTCGATCGCGCAACAGACGTTACTATCTTAAACTACATATGGAACCACATCGATAGTAACACAGTCAACAACTGTGACTTGTTATTCCTATTGAACCTATAAATAGGGGTAACCTAGGAATAAGTTGGGTTCCCATCACCCCCGACTCAAAGTGGTTTAAGTTTCATATCACAAGTAGTTAAACTTACTAAGCTCTTGTTAGAGTCTTAATAACAAGATAAGTCAAGTCGTCACTTGACTTCCTCATAAACAAATATTATGATACCTTCTGGTATCAATTGTCTGACAAAAAATATGCTTATGACCAACATGTCAAGACCTACCATTAAAGGTAATCTCATTTACTTTATACAAAAACAATTTCATTATCACAATATAATGAACTAAGCAATTTTGGAAGTGGCATGGCCACAATTTGATGTTACATTTCAACAACAAATTTCGATTCCAATTACTTTCTACATCATATAAAACAATAGTTTTACTTGCTACTCCAAGTAAATTATACCCTTCACAAAGAGTAATAATATATCCACCTACTTGTGGAAATATAAGAATATATATTCACCTACTTGTGAATATTTTCTTACTTAATTAATCAAGATCACAACCAACTATGAAAGATTAATAATGTTAGATCCATATTGTGAAATGAGAAATACTCATTTATTTCTTTCTCATCTAAGAAAAAATACCCAAGATTGGGTGAAAATTTACCTACTTGTAAATTTATAATTTCCCTCACTAAAATATAAGTGACATTTATGTGATCTATTAAAATATTGAAAAATCTAACAAAAACCAATTTTAAATCATTAATATACTAAGTTTAAAACTATAGGTAATATCTGATCTCGTGCATTGCATATCAAACATAAGGCTCTCACTAGCATATGTGTACTTCAAATTTACAATAGCTATATCAGATTTAACTTCCAGTATACCACCATTATTAAAGAATTATTAAATTCTTCAATCTCAAGGTTTACAAACTTAGTTCAATATTGCGTCTCAATACTATTAAATTGGTTTAGTTGAAATTTTCATTATGTTTTCACATGATACTAAGATAAAATCTATTTTACATGTCTTTCAACATAAAGACAAAAAATAGATGTCTTAAACTCGTTTACGTTAACAATTCTATGTAAAATGATCAAACACATCATCGATATACACAAAAACTATCACATTATAGTTTATACAATTAATCAATTATATTGTTGGTGTAAACATATAAATAATTCTATATCTGACAGAATCTCAAGGTAAATATGCACATATTATCACCTAATATGTATCCACTTTAATATTTATAACTTAGTTTCAATCTCACTATTGAACTAAATCACAATAAATATTTTGGATCGTATTTAGGCTAATAAAATAGGTATTTTATTTATCAAATTATTATATTGATTTCCTTCACCAAATCAATATTGTTCTTTCTAGGTTCAGTTTATAACTTTGTTGAACCTTAGATAATTAATTAAGTGAAATAAGTTCACACTTCAATATTATTCAAAAGTTTGTGTTTCAAAGACTTTCATTTCACAGAACTGCACAATTAAATTGAATTTCACAGCAATAAATCCATAAGTCTTACTATTTCTTACATAGATAAAATTATGCTCCAAATAGTTCAAAGACCAAAATAAAAATCTTAAAGAATCACCCCCACACTTTTAAATAATTGATATCTCATTGAATAATTTCACTTCACAATATTATGCTCTCTACTTAAAGCTCTCTACTTAAAATAAATTTTAGATTAATTGACATTTTAAGTGACAATGTTCCTATAAATATTACTTTGAAATGAGAATATTAAGGAACACTTCTCAAAATAAAAAATAAGTTCTTGTAATTTTTATGTATTAGTTATTCATATAAAGATGGCTTCAACTTAAGAATCTTTTAGAATACCCCCATATAAGAAAACAAGCTCTTATTTTCTAAATTATATAAAATCTCAAATTCAAAAAATTATTTAATATAAGCACTTAAAATTATACATGTACAATTTTCAAGTATACTAACTGTTAGAGTTTATGTCCTAGAGGCCAATTATTTGATATAATTATTTAACATTTTGATATTATATTTGGTTGAATAAATAAATGATTTTATTATGGTTTTATTTACTGTGTTATATAAATGTTAACATAATAAAAGTCCTTAGAATAGTGATACAAATTATATAGCTTCAAGTAAGTGACTTGAACATGATATTATATAATTACAATTAGTATCATTGCTCTTAAACGTCCCTAGTCGAGTATCATAGCAAATGGGACAACAATGATACATTGAGACTAGTATGTGGATTGACTGATGACCAAATCTCATTGGTCATAAATATATGAGATATTGAGTCAATGCATAGGTACATGTTAGAGAACGATGTACCGGACAGACCCACCATGAGAATTTTATGTGGAGCATTATGCGAAGTGTCATTAGTAATTCTCATAGTGATAATGATGTAATGATCCTCCGACCTAAAATCACTATATTACTACACGGGAATTTATGTACTTTGATATCATCAAAGGTCACCTTTAATAGGGTGAACTATAAAGGTGATTATTGGGTACATCATGAATCGTGTGAGGAATATGAGTGATCTAGATGAAATTTAACCCTCCTATATAATAGGGGTGATATACATAGGCCTCTTGATTGAGTAGGACTATGAAATGCATGGCCATGCTCAATTAGTGATTTGTTTCATATAGTCTACTCATTGATCAAGAAAACTCAGATTAAATTATGAAGAGTATGACACATTCCATGACTCGAGTTTAATCTAGGATGTCAAGGTTAAAAGGATTAAATTAGATTGAAACATTGGTCACGAAAAGGTTACATCGAATCATCGATTTTATTATTACTTGGGTAACAGTGATGCATTACTAGATGTCGCTTACTATTTATAATTTTGTAATATGATTTTAAAATTATTGCCAACGTAATAATAACCTATAGGGTCACACACATAGAACGTTATTAAAAAGAGAATTAATTTAAATTGTAAGGATTTAAATATATCAATATGATTGATAGTATTTAAATCACGAATTTAAATTAAAAGGATGATTTGTGTGTGTGTGTGTATATATATATATATATATATATATATATATATATATATATATAAATTCTGATTTTATTTTAATTAGATTAGGGTTTTGATTAATTCTGATTTACTGCTAAATATATGATATATCAGCGTTTTAGGAAAGTTAATCATAACCTAAAAACCCTAGCCGCTCTTAGAGAGAGACTAGAGAGAAATTTCAAAAATCCTAATCCTTGTTGGCTAGTACCGCAGTTCTCTTCACTGCAGATCGTGCGACGATTCGTGGGGCGTTCGTGTGGATACCTTAGAGGCGCGATTCTGTTGGATTGCATAAGGGATTCGAAGCCGTTTCAGAACTCTTTCATAATCGGTATAATATCTAAACCACTGAATTAATTTCTATTTCGCATGGATCCTATTTTTGTGTTTCAGAAATTGCTTTGATTATTTTATACTTCCGCTGCGTTTTTGTGCCGAAAACCCAACACTAACACGTAACACTTGACTCTATGTAAATAGTATAAAATTCATTATATACAAATTATAGCACAACTCATTATATTGCATAAATTTATTTGCATATAAATCATAAAATAAAAAAATTTATATTTACTCTCTAAACAATTAATTTATCCCAGACAAAATTAATTTATGTAGAAAGCAAATAAAATTTACACACATGAATTAGTATATCCTCAAGTGTTTTCTTATCCCAACTTAGACATGAAATACCATAAATATTATATCTTTTGAAAATTATAAATATAGAATTCAAGACAATTATCATAATAATATGAAATACTTGAACTTCACTATATTTATAAAAAGTCAAAAAATAAAATATTTAGCTCAATTAGAATATACAAAATTCATATAATCACATTAAAATTTACTACTTCTTGGACAATAAGTACAGATAAAAATAAATTAACATATACCAATTATGATTAACCCAAAAACACTATGAATATCATTTCTAAGTGTTTTCTCAACATCAAAATCATATTGTATATAAGATTTACTCAACCAAATCTACTTCTACAATATCTCTTCTAACTATTAGTTGATAATTAGTTTATTATCCACAAACAAAATAATCTATCTCAAAATTCATACATACAAATACCAAGTAATATTACACACTAAATATTAACTCAAATTTATATGCATAATTTTGTTCAAGAAGAACATAAATTTACTTTATTCTCAAAATAAATTAATTTACAACTAATTTGTTATATATAGAGAAAAGTAAATTTCACAACTTTTACTACAAACACTAATAATAAATTAATTTCAATTAGTTTATAAGAATAATAATTTTCTTAAAACTCATGCATATACACATTTAACAATATTATCTACTTAAAATATTACTAGTCAATATATATGCAGAAGTTAAAGTTTGTTCCACCATGAACAATTATCAAATTATCTCCAAATCAAATAAAACTAATCAAATTAATTTATTATATATGATCATTAGCAAAACAATACTCACACATGAAAATATCATCAACACATGATATATTACATCACATATATACCATTCATGTATATATACATGTAAAAAGATAAACAAATATCATTTTTCAAAATAAAGAAAAAAATTCATGACACACCTTTTTAGATAAAATCCTAAGAACGTTGTATCAACTATGGTGTTTTCCATGATGACTCTTTGTCTCCTCCACATCAATTTACAAACTTGTAAATTGTAAATCTTTTTCACTTCTATTTTTCTCCACAATCCATCTTCTAACAGGAATTATCAATAAAAATAATTAGCTTAATATCTCAATATATTACTAATTATCATAAAAAGTCCATTGATAAAATAGATACAAGAAAATGGCACTTATCTTTGAAAATCGTGTTGTCTTCCATCTCACCAAAATCATGACTCCAACAAATATAATAAAGACCTTAAGATTGTTAAAAAAATTTCATAATTGAAAAAATAATCAGAAAACATGTCGCGGGTAATCCCTGTTCTTAAGGTCTTTATCACCCTCACCACGAATGGTTTTCTATGAATTACAAGTGATATACCTCCAGGATATATGTCAAGTTTCGGAGTTGAACAATTTTGTGATAGCAATTCACAAATGTTCCAGTCGAATATTTCTCTGTGATAGTTATATGTTTCTAGAAAAAATTAACTGAAAAAAGAGAGAATTTCATGTGCAAGCTTTCTTCTTCTCTTGTAAGTATACTCCATTCCTCATATATGTATATATCTTCATATATCTACACATATAGCTATATATGTATACATATATAATAGTAACAACTATTATATATCTATTTTAATTACACATTATATATATATATATATATATATATATATATATATATATATATATATAATGTTGTAAGTTACACATTAGTCATAATGATATAAGTTATAAATTATTAATAATAATGTAATTTAAATAGAAAAATGGAGAGTTTCTTTTGTTTCACATAATTAAATAAGATTACACCTCTTATGCTTATAAAACAACTAGTAATCATTTATTAATTATAATGGAACCAAGACAAACTAGTTTTTACAAATAACTTGCACATTATCAAATGTTTCACTTAAGTCATTGATAAATTAACACAAGTTATATGATTCCAACTTGAACCAAATGAATTACTCTCATTCTCCACATATAGGACATTAAGTTACATCTTTTATACTTACTTAAATTACATCCACAAATGAGTTTTATCAAACTCAAATATGACAAATAATAAGTCTTAAAAGTATAAAATAAGGTGCAATATATAACAGTTAAGATTTTGTTTCCGTATTTTTAGGAAGTTTGTTAGGATTTTTGTTTTTGTATCTCTAGGAGGATTTTGTTTCTGTATCTCTATGATTCTAGAGTGACTTGGAGAGAAAATTTTTGTTAACTATAAAACTCGACTTGTGTTTTTAATGGAAGATAACTTTGATTTTGATAAATATAAACTCAAGTATTAGAGAAGCTTCTGTGTTTTTTTCGGTGAATCTTTTGTTTATTTGCCTGTGAATTTATTTGTTACCTAACCCGCGGGATAATCACTATCTCGCTCGGCGTCAGAATCACATCAATTTTGAATATGAAAATCTCTTAAATTAACTTTAAAAAATCAAATTTGATATTACTTTTTTTGAAACAGATAGAATACTTGTTATCAAAAAAATATAAATAGTTTCATTAACTTTCTCAAGTTTGGAGCTTAACGGTTGTGTTAAGGTGGCTAAATTCTCGACATAATTTCTGCCAGAATAATTCACACACCTTAATGACCTGTTTGGTTTGGGGGAATGAAATGAGGATTCCAAAAAGAAATGCTCATTCTAATGTTTGGTTACTTAAAGAGAGGGATTGAACATTCTGATGAAATGTCTAATCATATATTTAAATAAATACTTATTCCATTATGATGTATAAAGATTGACCATTCCATTCCAATCAATAAATTTTTAAAAAAATCTAGATAGATCAAAATCGTGTAATTTCTCATTTTGACCAACATATGAATAAGAATGTCTATTCCATTCCATTCCATTCTCATTTCAATATTATAACCAAACAAACAGTAAGAGCCTTTGTAATTCTTCTCGACTAACAAATTTGTCAATGTTATTGAGAATTGTAATTTAATACCATCACTGTCTATGATTAATCCTAAGAAGTCAATCTATTCCTTATTCAGGTCAAATTTCTTCTTATTTATACTACGTTTGGATTGAAAAAAAAATTGGTGAAGGAATGAAATAGGGAATAGAATGAAATAGAGAGTGGAATGATTCATTCCATTCTTAGTGGAATGAGTCATTCTATATCGTCAATAAAATTTATAAATTTGACAGAAATGAGAATAGTTTATTTCATTTCAATAAAACAATCAAACACAATTGTTGGGATGTGATTGTTTGGGTCTAGCCATGGTGTAACCCAATCTATTTAATAGTCCGGATCTGGTGATGGTCCATATGTATTTATTGTGACAGTGGGAGAGTCTTTATTAAAATAGGATTGTGTTTTCTTATTTGGAGGGATAAGGAGTCATTCTCCTAGTTGGATGCGGGTGGAGGTGACTTCTATATATACGGCTACAAGTTAGGATTAAGGAGAAGGTACAAAAGATACAACACAAATACACAACTTGTACTCCCAATATTATTATAGTGGATTACTCTCTCCGCGGTTTTTTCTCAATTGGGTTTCCACGTAAATCTTATGTTCATACTTTATATTCCTTTATTTATGCTTATGTGAGTGTATTTCGTGAGTTTGATATAATCAACTACTCTATCAACCGTTAGCGCGATTTTGGCCTGCTGTTTTGGTGATTTCGTCATGCGTACAAAATTTGGCATTAACAATAATTTTTTCTCATTCCATAAGAATTAGTCATTCTATTTTCAACTTCATTCCTACAATCCAAACATAACATTAAAATAATACCATTGTCTCGTAGCTCAATTGCTACATTCTACATATGTTTAATATGGTCATCTTCATTCTTACTGAATATTAAGATGTCATCAATATAAACCATACATTATTCTGTATGAGACTTCAGAATTTCGTCCATCTTTTTTTGGAAGATTGATGGGGCTTTCTTTAATCCCATGGACATAACCAGCCATTCGTAACTCCCTTGCGGGCAACTGAATGCTGTGTATGGAATGCTATCTTCTTCCATTTTTACTCGGAAAAAAAATCCAGATTTGCAGTCTATCTTGCAAAATCTTTTCACGTTACGTTCCTGAGTCTGAGAAAGAGTTTGTCTTTCTGAGGAATCTGAAAGGAATCGCGACCAGTGATCTCGTGAAGAGGGCCATAATTAATCACCATGCGTGCTTTTCCACGTTTGATCTCGGAGTGATTTCTCACCATGAAAGCTCGAGTACTACTCCATGCATCTTGATGAGGATGGTCTTATCAAGTTCAATTTCCTGAGTTCACGGATTTGTTCATCAAATTCCTGCACATCCATTGGACTTGCAGTAAAGCTTTTCAGCCTTATAGAAACTTTGATTTTCTTTTCCTTGATCAAATTATGATCGAGTTCTATCCTGCAACGAGGAGAATCTTCTTTCCATAATTTTTTAGGATTATCAGGAAAGTTTCCATGCAACAGAATTTCTCTGTCTAGTAGTTTTTGAGTATTTGTCTTGGTATAATTGTCTGGACTGGAATCATAGTACTATGAATCTTTTCTCTATTTATCTTTCTGAAAACGATGTTTGATAAGTATACTATTATTGTCTGAAAGCTCGAGTCTATTACGACTTAATTAGTTCACAAGGACTATTGCAATAGGAAGTTAGGTCCTATATATAATTGTGTCTTCAGTCATCCAAACATGTTGCCAGAAGGCAGAAATCTCGAGTATAGTCCTTGTTAACTCCTTGGTTGGAAACCGAGTTAGCTGACTCATGATAATGTAAAGGACGTGTGTGATTTATTGAGAGACCTAAATTTATTTAGTCTAACCAGTCATAGAAGAAAAGGTAGATGGATTACTCAACTTGCAGATACTCGCATACAAGCCCAGAATTACACTAATAATAATTATTAAAAATTACAAACCCAGAATTACATCTTCACCCGCATCCTCATTTTGTGAGGATTTTATGACTTTCTAAATAAGATAACAAGTTGTCCACATATTCGTCTTGCTTATCCATATCTCCGAAAACGCCTTTCATTTCTTTCACATTGTCCCGGTATATCTTCCCCTCTTCATCCACCATCACCAACCTCACTGACTCAGCCACCGAGTCCCTGCTAAACCACCCGTCTCGTTCGTTCCTCGGTATCAAATAACCCATCTTCTTCTCCTCCACCAGCTTAGCGATCAGCTCCTGATCCGCCAAAAGTGGCAATAATACCAGCGCTCTCCCGAACTGCACCGCCTCAATCACCGAGCTCCATCCCGAGTGAATCAACAACCCACCCACCGAGTCATGACTCAGTATCTTGGTTTGAGGCACCCAACTCGTGTAAAATAACCCATGTCCCCTGGTTCGCTCTTCAAATCCTTCCGGTAACTCAGTCGGCTCTGGATCTGCAGACCCTCGTTGCTTTCTTAAAGCCCAGATGAATGGTAACCCAGATAGCTCTAATCCTAGAGCTAACTCAGTGAGTTCGTCTTGATTCGGTTTCGTCTCGGCTCCAAAAGCTACATATATAACAGACACTTTTTCCTGTTTGTCAAGCCAATCTTTTATATCGCGCCATGAATCGTTACTCTTACCACCAGTATCGGTATCGGTGGTATCAGTAGGTAGCAATCCGACTTGAACTACCGGTTTCTGGTAAATCTCGTCTAGTAATTCCAACCACTCGGGTTCAAATACTGAAGAGCTTCTTACGGCAACCATTTCACAGTCTCTAATGCTAGCTGCAAAACGATACTGATCGGGAACGTTTTCTGTATCATCCTCTGTAAAGTTAACAAACGTGCTTTGCATCTGATGAAGACTCATTGCAACAGTTGTTTCAAATCGAACCCACTTGGGTTTAATCGAGTAATCTTCCGGCTTCCGGCGATCTTCATCACTGTGCATCAAAACCGACGGAGGACCAAAATAACCCATTATAGATGCACTGAAAATGGAGAAAAAAGAGCTGCGAACATTGAGTTTGGATGCAATAGGACCTACCCAGTAAGCAATTATATCGAAAAGTATCCAATTTGGTGAATTGGATACTAAGAATTGGGTTAACGGTTGTTGAAGCTGATCGTAGGCGATTTTTAGGTACTTGACCTTGTTGAATGGTACATCAATGGTGGCCTCTGCATTTTCAGGGAGGTTTGGGATTGAAGGTAATGGAAACTTGACTAGATCTATGTGAGGAGCTAGATTTGGGGGAATTTTTGGGAGGCGATCTATGTTTCTAGGGGTGGAGATGAAGGAGATTTTATGACCCTTTTTAGCAATGAGCTTAGCGAGCTTTAGGTACGGAAGGATGTGACCGAATGCCAACCATGGAAACATAACTATGTGTAATTTGTCATTGGCGGCCATGCATGAGAGGGTTTCTTGTTTCCTTCTATCTTCAGTGCGAAGAAATGTGAAGCACTAAACTTTTAACAGGGCTCAAATTATGAGCATTGATCAATATTACCTAGGGCTCAGCAAGTAACCAAATTGGAACCGAAATTATACCAAAAATCGCACGAACCGCACCAATTAAAACCGCATCAATGGTTCCGGCGTATGTGGCGGTTTTAGGTGGGTTGAATAACCAAATTTACGGTTCCGGTTTGGTTACTAGCTAAAACCGCACGCATAAAACTAAAACAGCACCATGTGTGCGCGTATGTATGTATTATCTCAAGTAAAATCTAAAGTTCTTTTCACTTAAACACGCTCAAAGAAAACCTCAGTCTTGCATTGTCATTTTTTCACCAATCGAAAGAAGATGGTTAGAGGTTATAGAGTCAAAAAGTTAAGCATTTGGGTTTTGAAATTTCGAATTTGTTTGATGAGTTACTGAAGGGGCTTATAGCTGAGAGGCCAAATTCGTTGGTTCGAACACTTAATGCATTGGTTAAGGTCTATGCTATAGTAGTAATAGTCTAATAGATTATTTTTCAAATTTGGTACAATTAGGATTATATTCTATACGTCCTCGCTGCACTTAATGCATTGATTATTTTTCTGTGCTTGATATAATTCTCATTGCCGACTCTATCACTAAGTTAATTGCTCGATGTGAGCTCTGCGTTAAATTCTATTGAAGGCTTGGACATTTTTGTTGTTTCAATTAGTTTTGGAACCGAAACCGCACCGCACAGTTTAAAACCGCACCGCACCAATCACAAGCGATTTCGAGTGCGATTTTGAATTTATCAAACCGCACCTAAGCGGTTTCAGGTGCGGTTTGGACTTCAAACCGCACCATGCTCACCCCTAATACTACCTCCATAACTTAACAAAAAAATAAAATAAAAATACTACCTCCATTCTTGACTTTATAGAAAGAAATTTTTTTATTAATTATTACTAGCAATGTATTTGTTAATTATTCTCCCTCCTCTTTCAATTATTTTATCTTGATAAGATAAAATAAAAAATATTTTTTTTCTCTTAGCTATATATAAAACGTACTACCTCCATCCCATAATAACTGTCGTTTTAGAAGGAAATTTTTTTCCCAATTTATTTGTCGTTTACAACTTTCTAGGATAATAAATTATTTACTTTCCTATATCACCCCTACCTTCTCTCATTGTCCCAAGAAATTTTTTTCTTGTATTAATAGTTTTCAACTTTCCATAAAGGGGTAGTGATGAAATTTCACACCAATTTTAATTAATAAATGATAGCACTAAATGACTTTCTTAATCCATGTGCATCAAGCTAAAGCGACAGTTATTATGGGATGGAGGGAGTATTATATATTACTCCCTCCGTCTCAGGATAAAAATTCTGGTGGACTTTTCACGCATATTAAGAAGATGAATGAAATGATAAAATTGCCCATAATAATGTCATTAAATATAAAGAGAGAATTAGAATAAGAAAAGTATGAGATATTTAATGCTACGGGTATAATAGAAAAATATGTGTAAAAATTTAGTTATTAAAAGAAAATAGATATTTAATGTTAAATTATCTAAAATAGTAATAAGAATTTTTATCATGGGACGGAGAGAGTATTAAAAATAATTAAAACATTCATATACAATGAAAAGAATAGCGTAATAAATATTTCTATTCTGACGCGAGTAATTGTAAGCTAACGGTGCATTTATCAGTTCTCAATAATTGTCTAACAATTGATGAAGTCAGCCAGTCACGTACATAGTGTTTCCCAGCAGGCCAACATGGATTCTTTTTATTTCTCATTTTAAAAAGAGATTTTTGTTAATTTTTATATATCATTTATAAATTAAAAAAAAATATTAAATGTTTAATTTTTTATATTATTTATTATGATTAAAGACTAATAAGTTTGTCTCTTAATTTTTAATATATTTTAAAAAGTTAATTTTAAAATTTATACTTAATTTAATCAATCAGATAAAATATTATTTATATTTTTTAATTTAAGTGTATAAAATTAAAATGTCAACTAAAAAGAAACAAAGGGAGTACTGTGCAAAATCAATCATTAATCTCATCATAGTTTATTTGAAGGGCCTCTCTCATGTGCCCACTGACCACCCGTACGACCTAACAAATAAAGACGAGACATAAAGATGATTGCGATAGTGTTTGGTCTTGGTATGGACTGCACATTAAAAGAAAGTGAAGGTTTTATTTAATAGACATGGAAATTCATTTTAATATAAATTAAATAAAATCATTTTTTAGCATTTGAAATGAGGAAATAAGTTTTGTAACATATTAACATGTTTTTCCAAAAACTAATAAAAGTATATTTTTAATATATATTTTTTATTTAAAAACAATAAGTTGTTAATTTTGGTAGTGGTAATATTAATGAAATTATGATAACAAAGTTTGAGAATATTGTGTTGATTTATATTATCGATTAGAAGTAATTTTTTATGAAATAAATAAATTAAGGTAACAAAAATAATAATATAATTTTAATTTTTTTTATGTTGTATGAGTTTGTATTATACAATCATGAGCCCACAGTCATAAGAAAAAGTTTACACAATAGAGGAAGGGCAAATCTTAAACATTGACTGTTGTATACAGTTTATTGTGAAGCTTATAAAAAGAGGCATGGTATCTAATAAATTTCCGTTAAATTATAATTATAAAGTTTATTTTAAAATAAAATTAGTAAGAATTACAGAAATATTTTATTTATTACACATATCTCCAAATAAATTGTGACTAGACATAAAAAGTCATGTAAATATTTGTATTATATATCATTTTTCAGTGTCATTCATAAGTTGTATGTGTTTTATGAGTAGATGATATGGTTTCATTCCTTCTAAAGACTATTTGGAATTTTATGGAGAGATTGTTTGTATATAAGCTCTTAAGTAATTTCGACTACCCATTAAAGTCATGACTTTTTTGGTATGTTTATGGTAGGTTAAGATCGATCGTATAATAAGTGGATGTTATTGAATAGTGAATTAAGTTTTGTTTAAATGAATTTGGTTTGATTTAATTTAATTTGAACTCAAAACTTGTAATAATAAGTTGGCGACAAAAAATTGGATATAAAAATAGGCAATACTTTTTTCTACCAACTACGTAACTTTTCAATGTATGCTTTTGTAATTATGTAAATAAGTACATCTATGAGGAGTGGATATGTATAGATTCCAAAAGTGATCTACATTGGTTAATTTTTAAACTTTCTTGCTACAGATTATAATCTGACAGGGTCAGGTAACCTTGTCTGAATTTAGGTTTACTTTAGTGTATATTCTTCGTTAATGATAACTAGACAGGATACCCTGTCTGTTTTAGTGTATCTTCAAGTACAAACTAAAACTAATTATGTAGAATACAAATGCAAATTAAAGAAACGAACAGAACATAAATCACACCAAGATTTTTATGTGGTTCAACCCCTAACCTCTAGTCTAGTGGCCTACATCCACGTCCAATACCAAATGGGACACTCTTGTTGGTTTATATCTTTTGTGATTTTAATAATGACAATATATTTGAGAATCTATTTGGGAATGTTGGTTTATATCTTTTGTGAATTTAATGTTGACAATATTATTGGGTTTGTATTATTTACTGTATTTGTTTTAAATTGCTTGGGATGATTTGATATGTTATATTGTTTGGCCAAAATTGATTTATTAATATTGGTTTAATATGTTATATTTCTCGGTTGACCAATTAAAATAAATGTATGCAATCTGAGTTTATTTAGGTAACCAACCTGATTAAGCAATTTGTTGAGTATTTCACTTAGACTATTTCTCTACTTATATTATGCTATTCAAATTGGAAAGAAGTCTTTTTAAATGAGTTGACTAAGCAATCCTGTTAGACTATGTCTCCTTTATTTTAGCTATCTGATATATGATTTGTATATTATATCTTTATTAATTGATATCTTATATCTATTGGACTCTTTATATTGCAAAAGTCTTGTGATATACCAACTGATTGAGTTTTTCATGCTAACTTATTCATATTATATTTGTTGGTCAACTGCATGGGCTAAAGAGATTTATTAGTCTTTGCTAACAAATTCCATAGCCGTTAGTTCCTTCTCTATGTATATATTCTTCTTATTGGCTATATCTGGGATAGAGACTTGAAGGATACATCAGTTAAGTAAAATCAAAGCAAGCATCTGTCTTATACAAAGATATTTCAATAAAGAGCTATCAAAGTTTATATTCAGCAAGTCTTATTATTTAATTAATTCTTTGTTGGCTGAAAATAAGAGTTCCTTGTAATCATATATTTCTTATAACGAAATCTGAGTTCAAGTCCTGTTGGGCTTGGTATATCTAGAAATAGATAGGGTCTATTCATAGAAAGCTTTCAAGGTTGCAGAGATGCAAAGGTGTCGGTGGTGAGAAAGGTTGCAGTGGTGCAAAGGGGGAAGAGGTGTCCATCGCAGTGGAAAGCTTTATTTGAACAGGGAGTTCTTTTTATTGTATTTAATTGAGTATTAAGTTTAATAAAAAAGTGTCTCCAATACTAGTTGGTATTGGACGTGGATTAGGCTACTAGACTAGAGGATAGGGACTAAACCACGTAAAAATTTTGGTGTGATTTACTGTTCTTTTGCTTTTGTTATATGTTTTAAAAATCTGTAGATTTTGGTTTAAGTCGAAATTTTTTTATACTAATACTGACAGGTATTAGCTGTCCGTTTATAACAGACGAAGAACATAAGTAATACGGACAGGGTTAGACCGTCCGATTATAGCCTACTATAGTAAACTTTAAAATTTGACCACTGTAGATCACTTTGGGTATTTACAGCTATTCACCCCCTCTAGGTGTGCTTAATTACAGAATTTTATTTGGTATCAGAGTAAGGCTCTACTAATATTGATCCTTGCAGGTCGTAGGGAAAGATCCTATGGCACACCTGATTTTTAAAGAAGGTCAATCTACAAGCCGACCACCTTTGTTGATAGGAAGCGAAAACTTCAACTTTTAGAAGTTCAGAATGAAGATTTTTCTTAAAAGAGACCCATGGCAATGGTGGGTAGTTAAAAATGGCCTTGTCATTCCTAGACATGATGATGGTAGACTCAAGACTTTCATGGACATGGATGAAAATGAAAGCTACATGTTTTCTTACAACTCAAGAGCTATGAACACCTTGTTAAGCGGAATGGTCCAAGCTGAAATTGATAAAGTATCATCGTGCAACACAACAAAAGAAATGTGGGATACAATCATCATGAGCCACGAGGGAATTACTAAGGTGAAAGAAGTCAAGCTAAGTATGTTGATGCAAGAATATAAACTCTTCAAAATAGAAAAAGATGAAACAATTCAAGAAGCTCAAGCTAGATTCCTCATTCTAATGAACTCTCTAAGTATGTTGGGACGAAAAATTGATCAAAGGGAGATAAATAGAAAGATACTTAGAGTCATGCCTAAATAATTTGCACCAAGGGTTACAACTCTTCAAGATTCAACAACAATCAGTACAATGGAAACTCTCATTTTATTTGGAAAGCTTGAAGAATTTGAAAATCAGTTAAGAAGATATGATGAAGAAGATGAAACACCAATAAAGAATACATTGGCACTTCAAGTCGAGAGCAACAATGAAAGTGATCACGAAGATTTTGATGAAGAAATTGAAATGCTTTCAAGAAAACTTGATAGACTACTTCAAAGGAAGAAACAAAGGAAAAATCAAAAAGGTAGCTTAACTCCAGTGAGTAAGTCCGAAACGAAACAAGAAGAAGAAACTGTCCAACTCTGTTTCATGGGACTAGAAGATGATGATCAACTTGAGGTAACAAATTTTCATGAAGCTTTTGAAATATCTATGTCTGATTATATTGCTTTACAAAATGAAAATCAACAGCTCAAAAACTGCCTATTTCAAGAATTGTGTAAATGAGCAAATGAATGAAGTTAGATCGCTTATTAAAGAGAAAAAAGAAAATGAATATTTTAAAAATGAAAATGAAGTGTTAAAAGAAATTTTGAAAATGAGAGATGCATGCATAAATGCTTTTAATGATGAAAAAATGATGAATGTTCAACATGATGATAATATAACAAATGCAGAAATAACATCTTTAAAAAATGAGCTTGCTAAATTTGTGCTAGGAGAAGAGAACTTAAATGTTATGTTAGGGGCACAAAGGTCTAGTCGTGATAAACAAAGAATTGGGTATAATCCTATTAAAAATGTGAAAAATAGAACTAAGGATAATATTAGAATGATTAATAGTAAACCAAGGTTTAAGCCACTTTATTGTTCACCGTTTGTTACTTGTAAAAAATGTAGTTTTAAAAGTCATTTTGATTCTAATTGTAATAAAATTAGAATAAAATAAATTTGGATAAAGAAATGTGATTTATATGCTACTAACCCAAAAGGACCCAAGAAAATTTGGGTACCAAAAAGGTATAGACTATTTGTTCATTTTGTAGATGTCTCAAGGTCAAAAGGGAGACGAATAGTAGTTACCTGTAAATTATTTGGCGGAATCTGTAAGTACCTCATATTATTTTTTAAATAATGTTTTAATTAGATATACGGATTTTCTAACACAAGGGTTCATAATATTATTTATTCTAAAGTTTTTATTGTGCTAAATGTCTCATATTTAATACACATGACAATCATGATGGAGTATATGTACTTGTAATTTTTTTTATGAACTTAACCATGATTTGTCAAGGGAAGAGAATGAGTATTCTGCAGGAAAAAGTAATCTGGAACGTGGAAATAAAATAGCAGAATTCAGACAGCTTAATCCGTCCGAATAAGAAGGAAAGACAACTGAAATCAGACAACCTGACCTGTCAGTTTTAGTAGAAACCTCAGACATGCAGACACCGAAAAACAGACAGCCAGACTCATCCAATTTAGAAGAAAAATTAGATGAACACTCAGATGCAGAATTTGATATATCACAGTTTGAATCTAACGAATAGATGACTACTGCCAAGCTTCTTAGATCATTTCGAACTATGAGAAATCATCCCCCAAATTTGATTATATGCGACCTCCACATTGGGATGATCAAAAGAAGTGTTTTTGAATAGATTTGATTATGAAAATGCAAAATCGAAAGCTACAGAGCACATCTAGGAAGCTTACTATTGGTAACAACAATGTTGATATATAGGTGACAAATCAGAAAGGTATGATCGTATAGTTTACTTGTTATATGTGATTTTGTTATAAACTTTCTCCAATGATATTTTTTTATCTTTGCACTTATTCTTTTAATATTGGCAAATGAGACGAGATAACTATTTAGCTAAATTGATATAAATTATTTTTTGTTGATGACAAAGGGGGAGAGATATTTGGGTAATGTAATGATGATTATTTTTTAATCAACTTGTGTTTAATGATTGTTTTTTGATAATGACAAAGAGGGAGAGATATGTGATATTTGAATTGATATTCATGTTGGTAGTGAGATACTATATGCAATGATTTGGATCAAGTTATTTGATACTATATGCAATGATTTGGATCAAGTCATTTTTTTTTGCTCCTTAATATGCATAAATTTAGGGGGAGCCTTATAGATAGGGGGAGCATATAAATTCAAAAGATAATATATTGTCATCATCAAAAAGGGGGAGAATGTTGGTTTATATCTTTTGTAATTTTAATAATGGCAATATATTTGGGAATCTATTTGTGAATGTTGGTTTACATCTTTTGTGAATTTAATGTTGACAACATTATTGGGTTTGTATTATTTAATGGATTTGTTTTAAATTGCTTGGGATGGTTTAATATGTTATATTGTTTGGCCAAAATTGGTTTATTAATATTGGTTTAATATGTTATATTTCTCGGTTGGCCAATTAAAATAAAGGTATGCAATCTGAGTTTATTTAGGTAACCAAACCTGATTAAGCAATCTGTTGAGTATTTCACTTAGACTATTTCTCTCCTTATATTATGCTATTCAAATTGGAAAGGAGTCTTTTTAAATGAGTTGACTAAGCAATCATGTTAGACTATGTCTCCTTTATTTTAGCTATCTGATATATGATTTGTATATTATATCTTTATTAATTGATATCTTATATCTATTGGACTCTTTATATTGCAAAAGTTTTGTGATATACCAACTGATTGAGTTTTTCATGCTAAAGGGGACAGAGGTGTCCATCGCAGTGAAAAGCTTTATTTGAATAGGGAGTTCTTTTTATTGTATTTAATTGAGTATTAAGTTTAATAAAAAGAGTCTCCAATACTAGTTGGTATTGGACGTGGAATAGGCTACTAGACTAGATGATAGGGGCTGAACCACTTAAAAATCTTGGTGTGATTTACTGTTCTTTTGCTTTTGTTATATGCTTTAAAAATCTGCAGATTTTGGTTTAAGTCGGAAAAATTTTATACTAATACGGACATGTATTAGTTGTCTGTTTATAACAGACGAAGAACATAAGTAATACGGACAGGGTTAGACCGTCCGATTATAGCTTGCTATAGTAAACTTTAAAATTTGACCACTGTAGATCACTTTTGGTATTTACACCTATTCACCCCCCCTCTAGGTGTGCTTAATTACAGAATTTCAACTCTTTTTATTAACTTTAAAACTCAATTAAATACAATAAAAAGAACTCTCAGTTCAAATAAAGCTTTCCATTGCGATGGACACCTTTGTCCCATTTACACCCTGCAATCATTGCACCTTTGCAACCTTGAAAGCTCCCTTTGAGCAGACCCTATCCACTACTGGATCAGTCAAGTCAAATTAGGTTTGAACTCAAAATTTGTTACAAGGAATTTTGAATATAATGAACTGATTTTCCAGCTACAAAAGAATTAACAATAAAACACTGACTTGTTGGAAATAGACTTTAATAGCTCTCTAAGAAAGTATCTTTGTATAAGATTGATATTTGCTTTAAGTTCCTTGAACTGATGTATTCTTCCTATATCATGATTTAGCCGAAAAGAAGCAATATATATAATAAAAGGAACAACGGCTAAAAAAGATTTGTTAACTAATAAAAACCAACGAATATAATATATATTCCTCAAATCAGTTAAAGAGATGCAATATCGAAGTCAAACTAAAAGAGCTTATATCAAGGAATAAAAGATATTATCTGATAAGATTTGACTCATTCCAAAACAGTTCATATCTAAAACATATTCCTTATAAGACTCATTTGACAACTTGAAAATTTAGAATATCTTGAATGATTAAATTAAATGTTAAAGTTTAAAACCTAGACTTGAAAAAGAGGAATAATTTAAAATTTCTAAGAAAAACCTATATGGTTTAATATTTGAAGGAGTGTAAAGAAAATACGAGTTACAAAATTCAAAACCTAAAAATGGATTAAGATTATGGCAAGTCAAAATAATATATATGGCAAGTCATATGAAAAATACTTATTGAATGTAGCAAACCGTATTAAGATGTTTAATAGACATTAATTTAAATGTCTAGTCTAATATATGAATATATAAATTATTTTATGAATTATGAAGAATATGTATGTTTACGTAATATGATAAATATATTAAATTATATAATTTGCTATATGTATATAAATTGATATAAACAATTTATAATGTGAGAAAATAAAATTATAAATTATTTTCTATATGAGATGTGTGCATGTTTGGTGTAACTTTTAAATGGGAGTTAATATATATATATATATATATATATATATATATATATATATATATATATATATATATATATATATATATTAGGCGGGGGAAATAAAATTGTTAGGAACAATTTGCGTAATGAAGCAAAAAGAGGCGGGTTAATCATATAATATTTATATATATTTTACCCAAGAGTATTTGTAACGACCCCAAAATAGGTCCATTCCACCCAACCCATTCTGAGTCGTCAAATACATGGTACAGAAAACAACTACAACTTTATTACAACAATTGTCGTGCAAAATACAACAACACATATGCTGTGAGTTTGGATACAAATATATACCAAATGTGACTCATGTTCCAACCGTGGACATCACCTCACAATAACACCTTACATAAATGTATAGTCAAAAACTGTTTTAGAAATTAGAATCTTTGGGAAGTGCTCAAGGAAACCTTCGTACATGGGAGGCCACGCGTCTAGGTTATGATAGATATCATATGGCCACAGAATTATCCTTGGTTGACCCAATAGACCCCAAAGAAAAATGAGAAGATTACTATCATATTCTTCCCAATGGTGAGTCTTCTCTTGACATATCATTATCTCTAGTGTCTCTAATTGAGAATTATACTTCAAACAAACACCAAGATTATATAGATAGTGCTCGTATATATACTCAGCAAGTGGATGAGCACATCCCTGTCTTATGATGACACGAGGTTGTATGTCGTTAGACATCTTGTATGATAGTGGCAAACCACCCTTCCAACGTTGGGTTCGCCTCACCCTATTTTCTTCACCAAATATAACTACTAAATGATGACCACCGTTCTATTCCCTTGTTACCCCCGCTCGACCCAGCTACACTCTTATTACCTGAAAGGAATTGTGAAGCAAAAGGGTGAGCACAACTAGCTCAGTAAAGAATATCATGACTAAAGATAATTCAATTATCAATAGCCTTCATCAACAATAAATCAGAGATTTAGAACATATGGTAAATGATAAAAATTTCAACCATAGTTGCAGCGGAACGAGCAATCCATTAGAAGAGTCAAATAGACTATAAAGTCTATTATCTTCTCCATGTTAAAAATCCATCAACAATGTTTTATCCATGTAACCTCACTCAACAGTTCCTTTCCACAATCATATGAATAACTCATAATCATAATTGTGACTATAAATTTTTCTTCGCACCCAGGACGAAGAATATTTTCATCACCTGTCTTTACCTGAAACATCAAAGATCATGGTTATACCAAATCACAGTTCCTGTTTATAATCATACTAACAAATCCATCTTTGCACTACGGGCCAAAGATATTCATCAACAAACCATCTTTGCACTACGGGCCAAAGATATTCAACAACAGTTCATCTTTGCACTACAGGCCAAAGATATTCATCAACAGGCCATCTTTGCACTACATGCCAAAGATATTCATCAACAATTCATATTTGCACTACAGGCCAAATATATTCATATCTCAAAGAAATATATAATCATTTCAGAATTTATATAAACAATAATTATAACCATGTTGATCAATTCACCTTTGCACTTAAGCTTAAGATATTCAATTATAAATTCAATGGTCATGATCATACCAGTCACAATTCAACTTTGCACTACAGGCCAAAGAGAACCCTAGTCATGATCATACCAATAATCTACCCATCTTTACACTCCAGTGAAAGAGAATTTCAACATCAGGGTTATAAAAATGTTATATATGATGATAAAAATAATATGATCAACATATAGTTTTAATCTCAAGAGTAATATTCGTAACTCATGAATAGTAAATCGTGAATAGTAACTCATGAATAGTAACCCCGACACAAAAGATAGAAATTCCACAATAAAATCCATACCAATATTTCAGTATAATGATATTGAAAGAATAACATTACTTAAATTTATAAACAATTTATTTTAATTGTTTACACTTTACTAATTAATGCATTTAATCATCATAAAATGCCAACTCTTACAATTTCATCATCAATAACCAAAACCCTCATCAAAAATCTGCATATACCTCATATAGGATTCTCAAGCCATAAAATCCTATTTTCCAATTTTCTTTCTTCACAAAACATATTTAATTCATTTACTCATAACTAGACTATTTTTATGAAAAATACCAAATCAGTTCCAAAAATATTTTTTTTCTGGAATTTAGCATAATATAGTCCCATAGTGAACATATATTTTTCTCAGAATTTTTAAAAGTCATTTACTATTTTTCATATGGCCAAAATAGCCGAATATTTAGATATTTATCAAAAATTGTACTTTTGTCTAAAAATTTTGAAATTTACAGAGTATACTTCTATCATATACATGTACTCCCAATAAAAATTTCATCAATTTTGGAGTTAACCACAAGGAATTATAAGCTGTTACTTTTAAAATAGTCTTTTCTCATAAAATTCATAACTCTCAATTTATACATCCAAAAATCACCATTTTTGGATACAATCAAGAAAACTCATCAAAATATCATTTCAAATTTTTCCAGAATTTTTGAAGTTCAGAAAAATTACGAAACTGAAAATCATAACAACCCTTAAAATCCCTTACTATCCCTTACTATCCCTTACCTCTAAAGAGCAGTACTTCTGACTGGATATCGGATATGATGCTGAAGGAAACTTGCACTGATGAATAGCAACTCACCAAGTATCTAAAAACTCACAAAATATGCTTCATAATATAGAGAGAGAAAGAGAGAAAGCTTATGTTTCTGGTGTGATTTTCAATTCTAACTTAGCCCTCTATTTATAGGAAAATTTTGGTAGGTTTGACCTGCAACCTGATGGCTTTACCTGCTACTATTCCCACCCACCATATTTGAAATATAATTCAGCACATTTCTTCACCAACCACATGTGGAGCCCATCAATTCTAGAATTTTCTACCAAAATGATTAACTCCAAAAATTCCACAATTTCTGAACCAGTCATCTTGTAAAATTCATAATAAATCATACGTTTATTTTTAACGGTTCAAAATTTATGGACATATACTCAACTTATATATGTATAACATATCCAAAAATTACCACGATCCAACGGTCGGATTAAAAATTATAACCCCCGCAAAATATCTCAAAAACCCTGATTTTTAATACCTCCATTCCGACAAAAATACTGATAAAAATCTCAACATTAACTCCTTCATTTTTTAACCACAAAAATATATCCCTCATTTATATCCACATAAAATAAATATTTTCTTATCATATGAATCAATAATTAATTATTCACAAATAATATTACAGAATCACATTTATGACAACCAGGCTGTTCCCAGGAAAGAGGGGGCTTTCCAATAAGGATTTCTCCTTACTGGCGCGCAATTAGATGACCAAACCTCTCCTTAGACAGAACTTTCTAGACATTGCCAATAATGCTATCTAATAATATTATTCAAATAATATGAATTATTGATCTGATAATAGAAAATACTGTGCAGCAACAATTATTGAAACAAAAATAATATAAAATATCAACGCAGCAATTATTAAATCAATAAAGTAAAATATTGAACAGTAATTACTGTAACAATTATTGAGTAGTGCCTTCCTACGTAAGAATCAATAATTTTAAAAATACTGTGCAATACCGTGTGCTACTGTGCAATAATGCGTATTACTGTATTTTAACCACCGGGTATTCCAACAGTGTTAACAGTAACAACTACGTCGTTATTTGTAAAAACTCAAATTTATCGTTTTCTTCACCCGACAGTTATTCGTTATGGGGCCCACAAATGGTTGCGCCGCCGTACGAATATTCCCCGACAGAAAGAATATTCCACGACCAAACGAATATTCCCCGACAATAATGAATATTTTATAACCACTTGTGTAGTTTGAAAAAAAATTTATATATCACCCTTAACTTTAACATTTATCAATTTAACCATTTATTGAATAGTAATTATAGGAAATATTGAATACTTTTATTTCATAAAATTCGGGGTCTTACAGTATTAGAATAAATTCTTATATGAAATTAATTTAATCAAGAAAAGATATAATATTTATCAGAATATCTTAAGGAAGTAAATAAATTCTTAATTGAATTTATGATAATGAGATAAGGATATTATATTATAATATCTTGGGTATGTAAATAATTGTATTTACATAATAAATTA
Organism: Panax notoginseng; assembly: GCA_016801055.1. Lineage (NCBI taxonomy): Eukaryota > Viridiplantae > Streptophyta > Magnoliopsida > Apiales > Araliaceae > Panax > Panax notoginseng. The sequence goes on from CM029012.1 coordinate 251,590,136, forward strand.
TGTGTAGTATATTTATTTTGTAATTATAAAATAAATATGTAATTTAAGTATGTTATGTTATGTTTTATAATTTATATATCAAAGATGAGTTATATAAATTATATGATTTCTTGAGTGTAAAATAATTTAAGAAAATTTATGTAGTAACTTATTTGATTAAATTAAGTTACTAAAATTGGGTAATTAAATTACTTAACAAAAGCATTAAAAGAATAGTTGAATTAATTATTTAAAGTAAATAACAAGTGGGCTAGAAACTCTAATTAAATATATAGGGTTATGTAAACTAAATGTATTGGACCCATAATATTTTCATGACCCAAACAAGTTATTAAGAGCCCAACCAATAAATTAAATGACCCAATTTGTAGCCCAAAAGGAGAGGAACTTTTTGGTCATTTTATTAAGCAAATTTAACAATTTAATAAAATGTAAAATTGGGTAATTACTTGGTACAATGTACCGGTCAAAGAGGGAGAATCGCGCATGTGGGATTAATTTTTTTTAGCCAAGTGTCCAATAAATCCTATCTCTAAATATTATGTTTAGATTCACAAGATATGGAGGAGATAGGAGAGAGACAGTGAAAAAGAAGGAAGATTTTGGATAGATTTAGAGGAGATAATAGAGAGAGAAAAATGAGATGTTAGGAAAGTGATGAGTGCATATTATTCATTTATTTTGATTCTTTTATGTTTAGTTTTATTCCATGTTTCATATGTATATGCATGAGTTTATTAATTAAAGTGTTTAATGATTTCAGGAAGAATTGGAGCTGAAATGAGAAAAAAAAAAAAGAAAAATTGCAGGGTTTTTAGCATTAAGTTGAATGCATGGTCTTGGCTTGAAACTTAGATTTTATTGTAAACATCTTTCTTAGCTTTCTGGATCATCTTGAATCGTCCCAATCGAAGTTCATATGAAAAAGTTATGATCTTTTCACCAAACGGACATTGAACCTCAAAGTTTGAAAGTTGCAATTTACATAGCAGTCTCTTAGAGCCCGATTTCAACCTTGATGCAGCCAGAATCTGTCAATTCTCAAACACTGAAAGTTGTAGATCTCGTCAAGAAATTTGATTTGATAGGTAGCAGGCCCTGTAACTCCTCCCAGATCAAAATTTATGACCGTTTTACCAAAGGACGTCATAGTAGGAAATATGGGTGAATTTGTGCGGGAAAATTGGGAAATTTTAGATTTTTTGGAAAGTTTCTAAAAGCATATTTTGGCAGACTTCTACATGGAAAGGGATTGATATTTCTATTAGAATTAGGATATCTTTTAGACTAAGATTTATTTTCAAATTAGATTTTAATTCTTTATGAAAATTAGTGTGATTTGTAATTCCTTTTAGGATTTGAATTTCTAATTTCCATAGGATTTAGGACTTTATCTAGTACTATAAATAGAGGATAATAGTCAGGGTTTTATTCATTCAATTATCAACTATCATCTATTAGAGTGTAAACTCAAGAACATGTCAGGCTAGTTCTTTTTATTTAGTTCTAAAGGGAGGTAGAACATTGTTACAAGTAATTGATTAATTGAGTATTATTATTTATTCTTTCTTGTGTGAAATTTCTTCTGATAATCTGTTTTCATTGATTGCATGCTAATTGATCTAATTAATTTGATATGGCCAATTGAGTTAATTTGATCATTATCATATGCTAGATTAAGATTGGTATTACGTGTAATTGATATCTGTCTTCATCATAAGTAGCAACTTAATAATAATTGTGGACATGCTTTTGTGTATTATTAAGATTATCAGAAAACAAGTTAAACAAATCGAGCTTATGTGTTTGTTGCTTGTATTAGCCTAATTCTCTATTTCTTAATATTTCTATCATATTAAATCTAGAGAGATTGTTCTGGGTTGTATGCTAGTTGGAATCTGTTGGAGAGCTTGTTTCATATAGTGATTATCTATAGTGAATTTCGGATAGCAGAGCTTATTGTTATCTAGAGCTAATAGTTTCACTGAAGAAAAAATAATAATAACTTGATTAATTGATTGTTGTACTTGGTGAAACTTAACTGCAGAACTGAAGTTTTTACATATTTGGTTAACTTTATCATTAATTCTTGTTCTCTTAGTTTAAAAATAATTTTTAAAAACCTCCCATCTTTATTTTCTATCAAAATAATAGAATAAATATAAAACAAATCACACTCTATGGGATCGATCAATCATTGCTTACTACTGTGCTAATTGTTTGAATTTGTAAAGTGAAAGTGAGGTTAATTTAGGTGTGTAAACGATAGCTCCCAAAAAGATATGGGAGAGAGAAAGAGAGAGTCATATGGCTTGGTAGAGGAGGATGAAGAGTCACTCACAACTTCATATCTTCTTCATCCTTGATCATTCAATGATCACCATCTTCATCTTCTTCCATTAAAACTCCAACAAAACAAGTGAGAGAAAGAAGTGGGTTTAGTGAAGGAGGTGGGATGAGGGTACGGGAGTATACCAAAGAGAAGATAAGAGGATTCTAGCAAGTCCTAGCAAGCTTCTAAGCATTAAGAAGGGATTTAAGCTCATCAAGTAAGTCTTAAAACCTTAAACCTTCATATTTATTCCATTTTCATGGCTTAGCTTTGTTCTTGAGTTATTGAGTTGTAAAACTAATGATTTTTAGAAGGTATATGAAGCCTTAACATCAACCAAGTGCAACCAAAACTCACAAAATCCGAACCTATGTGTAAAGGATGGAAAGATTTACAAAGAACCATGTTAAACAGTTTTTGGGACTGAGCTTGAGGACCATTTGTGCTTTTAATTGATGTCTAAAAGCTTAGTTTGATGATTCTATGTTATAGCCCTCTAAGTTCTGAAGATTTTCTAACTTGAATGAACTAAAACGATAAAACAAATCCGTGGTGAAGATTTTAGTAAACCATGTCTAAAAATGAAAACTGGATGAACAGTAACTATAGTGTCAAATTCTGGAATAGCTATGTTGCCATAAAAATTCTGAGTTTCTGGGTAGTTGTAGTGCACTGAGTTAGGAAGCCATAGGCTTTAGAATGACCTCATTCCGACCTCGGATGAGGGAGTTATGGTGATTGGAAGAAAATGTGTTGAATCTATAAAACTGGAAGTCAGCAATGGGACGTGCTATTCGGGACACTGTTTCAATTAGTTAATGTTTCCAGAAAATTCTAGGCTTTTGGTATGTTATATTAGACTGAATAAGCTTTCCATAGATTCCGTAAGGAACTAATTCCGACTTTGGAGCAAAGAGTTATGACCATTCAAAATAGTCGCGTCAAAATTGTCTAACTAACTCGGGGCAGTCACCTTGCACGAATTTTCTGGCATTTTGTGTTTAGAATTTGAAAAAGGTCAAAGAATAAAAGTTGTAGTCCCGGAAGTTATCTTCGCGTGGGCTCAAGAATCGCGTAAAAATGTTTTGAAACGAAAAATTTATGACTGTTTTTACGAGAAAGGGTAAAGCTGGGAAAAAGGTGAAAACCATAATGAACGTACACCTTTGGCTAATTATTTGAACTGCTTTATAAACTTGAAATGGAGGTTTCATATTTTTTAAAAATAGTCTAATATGATACCAAAAACATATCTAAAAATGGGATCAATCCGATTAACGAACAACGCGTACAAAATTCGTAAAATAGTGGATTTGGTATGCGAGCGGAGGAGCGGCAACGCTGCTGGGCATGCGGCGCCGCGTTGCGCTGCTGGGCAGCTACCTCACATGCTTTTTGACGCGTTGTTGTGATGAGTTCTATGATCCGTTTTCATAGTTAGAATTTTTTTTAAAATACTATGCCATAAGGTATATAACCTGCCAAAGAATTCGCAGTTATATGACTTATGATTTGAAAATTAAAAATGAGCGAACATGCATGCAAGAACTAAAATTTGAGCAAATGCCGAGCGCCGGCGCGTCGAGCGACTTTGACGTTCGATGTTCCGAATCGCGTTCCAGCAAAATAATACGTCATAATAAATCTAATAAAGTCCTATGAGGCGAGATTTGACTATAAGTGATATTTTATGCTGAAAAACTTCCTTTCAGATATAAATAAAGCAATAAAAATATGTAATAAATATAAATTACATATTTAAGAGAAATAAAAACTATAGTTGCCTATAAAATTATTTTGTGGTGCAACGAAGAACGTGAAACCTTTGAAAAACTTTATTAATCATAAAAATGATATTTTGAAATTTCTGGGGTTCTAAATGAGATTTGTGAGCTGAGATTTATGTAACGAAGTGTATATATGTGTGTGTGTGTGTGTGTGTGTGTGTGTGTAAATATTTGTAAAACGAAAAATAAAGTGAATGTTCTAGCAGAATAAAATATTTGTATATGAGGCAACGGATCATGTTGACTCATGAACGGACAAAATGATAAAAAAAATTATTTAAATTAAAGAAATAATATAATAAATTGAGTCTTACTATAAAAGCTATGTATTAGCTGTTTAACCCCAAATTTGAGAGTAAAGGTAAAAAATATTTCTAAAAAGGAATATAAATGGTTTAAGCTTCAAGATGTAAAATATTTGCATCTTAAAATGTGTGAGATCTTTATTATTTATGAAACAAGTAAAATATTATTACATGATTAATAATATTAGATAACAATTAAAATATTATTAAATAATTAATAATATTAGTAAATGATTTGAATATTATTAAATGATTAATAATATTAGAAGGTGATTAAAATATTATTAAACGATTAATAATATTTGTAAATGATTAAGATATTACTAAGAAATTGAGAAGTAAATAAAATATTATTAAAAGATTAATAATATTAAATGAAAAATTTAAGATGATGGTTATGTGATAATAATCAAATGACGATAATATTACTAGTGAGTTAAAGAATTATTCAATGTTTGATTATGTGGCTAAATATTAGCTAATTTATTATTTGAGTAATAGTACTATTGTGAGATAAAATGTATTATGCTAATTGGAGAATGGATCTTATTAATGATAGATCTTTCATAAGAGATTAAATTAGATTGCTTAACGGTAATTAGCTGTACAAGCAAGTTTTCTAACTCAAACTCGAGTTAATAATTTTTCAGAATGCTAGTGGTTTAAATATTAACAATTATTCCACATCTATGATTATTGATTCGTACTTAGTGCACATTGCATATGTTTATCAGGTATGAAAGGATGATCATCTTTATTACCAAAGTATTTGTTCATGGTCATTGTTGACCATACAGCGTTATTAATTCAATTATTCATGTATTGAGATTTGATTCATGCTCTTTCACAATCATTAAATTGTTGAAAACTTAAAAGCTTATTCTTTCTTTCAATCATGATATATCTTTATTGTATTTAAACTTGCTGAGCAAAGTAGTTGCTCACCCTTGCTATATCATAAATATATTTCAGTTTAACCCGAATTCTCAAAGAAGGACAAAGGCAAAGGAAAAGATGGATATTATTTTTATAAGGACATTTATCTATTATGATAACTGACGTAAATTACTGATGTAAACCTTGTAAATTATTAAAGTTATATATTAAGATAAAGGTTGTAGATCTTGGGAAATGTTACAGAACCATTGTGTAATAAATAATTTATGTTTATAATTCCGCATTAGTTTATAGAATATGTATGAAGATGATGTATCATTGCACAACTAGGTCCGAGGTTCAAGGGACCCGAATTTGGGGGCGCTACAGTTGGTATCAAAGTTGTAGGTTATAAACCTTAAGTAGGGATACCGTTGCCTATAACCGTAGAGATGAGGATAAGGAATAAATCTAGATCGAGTTTAAGTGATAAGAGATGAATTTAGAAAATTCATCATTAAAATAAAAAGAAAATAAATAAGTTTCAAAGAAGAATCTTGAAGAGTTATAAAAGATAAGATTCTAGAGTTACCTGACTCCAGTAATAATGATGAAAGTGATAATAAATAGACAAGGTCTGTAAGATGAAAAGTGTTAATAAAATCACGATATGAGATGATTAAAGAGAAGAGATAAGAAGATCGTAAAACAAGATGATCATAAGATAGAATAGAATCGTAATATAACACGATTATAAGATAAGATCACGACGTGATCAAAATTGAATATCAGATAATCTGTGAAATAATTGGAATGATATAGCCTGACTCTATAAAGAGAATGTACTATGAAATTATACGATTTAAACTCAGGTAAGAGTGGTAAATGTTGAAATATGGATTAAATGAAATTCATATTGAGTAAAGTGGAAGTTAGGATTATGTGAAATTTTAATTGAGGACTCATGTGATAGGTGAGTTGTATAAACCTTTGTATGTGTAGGGGTTTTGTGCTTGGTCTATGACTACTCAGTTTATCACATTGATAATCATTGAAATATTGGTGTCGTGCTATCGATATACATATGAAGACAAAGTGATTCTTTTCTCATATTTATATTTGATAGTTAGAGAATATTAAGATTAGGTACGAGTTCTTAAAACTCATACTTATGGTAAGTTTGTGACTCATAATTGTATGGTACGTTTTTGAACCCCTAAGCGTATGGGCAGTTCATGATTTAAGCCTTGATATGTTTCTTCATATTATATTATCCAAAAAAACTATGGGTAATATCTATACTCAAATATAAGGCTGTAACATGAACCAAACAATGCTCGATTCGAGCTTGACTCAAAAAAAATTGAGCAAAACTTAGATTCGTTAATAATATGATCCAAATCTGAGAATAAATAATAGTTTGAATAAAAATATCAGTAGAATCTGAGTAAGGCAATACTCGATTCATTTAGAATTCAAATTACTCGAACTCTTTATTGTGACTTGATACATTTTCGATTGATACATATCGAGTAGATACTCGATACATTCTCTTATAATATATACAAAGTTAAATAAAATTAGAATAATTAATAATTTATTTTATTTTTATTGTTAATTATGATTTTATAATTGTAAGGTGTAATAGTAAATATATTTTTTTAATTTTTAAGTAAAATAATAAGTTCAATTTATAATTATATCTATTATAAACGAACATAGTTATTATGAAGAGACTCAAATTCGAAACTCGCGAGTAGTTTGATCAATATAATTCGATCCGAGTTGAATCGATCAAATTCAAGTCGAGTCGAATCTGAGTAGAATTTTTAAATGCAATTCAATCTAAGTTGAATTCGAGTATGAATTTAACTTTTTGAGTCAAATCCAATCAACTCTTTATTCGGTTCAGTTCGACTCGTTTACACCATTACTCAAATGTTATCAGTTGGATACGAATACAAAGATATCATATTATATATTCGTCGGATACATATACGAATACAGATATTATTTTTTGAATACGAATATAAATATATTTGTATCAGCATCCGAAAATATCTGTTTAACAACCCTAATGGTTTCCACTACTCGAATTTTGTTGAGTATTTACATATAAAAATATACAATATTATATAGAAAATTGATATTTTTATATAAGTATTTGATTTTGAAAGTTCAATAATAATCTAGAATGAGGGTTCAATAGATTATTACAGATTTAAAAGTTTATCTTTGGCCTTTTTGAATATTTAGATAATTAATTTGCAGTGTTAGAAATTAATATGCAAAACAGTAAAAATTCAATCACACAATACACAGAGATTTGTCTAGTTCACAACATACATCCCGGGTATGTTGCTACATCCAGACTCAAGTTTCTCTCCAAGACTTGAGATCCTATTACTATTAGTAATAAATACTCCTTCAACAGGCGGAGAAACCTTTACAAAGTTTTATAGACAAACTTACAACTATTCTCAACTAACTATCTTGGATAGCAAGCTCCCAGCTCCCTCCCTCAAACTTAGTTGTACTTTCTTTTGAGTTCAGTTCTATTCTATGATCTATTCTTGAAACAACAGTCTCTTCCTCAACTTACAAGTACACTAGAGACCGAACTCTCAGCTGACATCTCTAAGACTCTAGTCTTGGTCGAAGAATAACTTGTCTTTTTCAGAGGTACATAAAATAAACTAACTCTACCCTTTTACTTTTTTACAAAAATTTGATAGAGAAATGCTTCTAAAATAAGCAGATAGTAATTTGAGATCAAGTATTTATATAAAAGTTTAATGACCTTTATATATGAAATGTCCTTCTGTGTAAGAAAATATAAATTTATGTTCAATTATAAAAGTTTAAAACTTTTATACTTGTAAAGATGTGCTTATTGATTAAGCACATAAATCAATTTAGTTTAGCTCAGAAATGCTTCTGTAAAAGCAGATATATAGTTTAATTAATGCAATTATATAAAAAATTATTTATTCTTTATAATAAACAATGAGTTTCTATGGATTTATATTCAAATGATAGATATCAAGTGTGATAAATAAATCAATTAAACAATACTTGATATAACAAATATATTTATTTAACTCGAATGATATATAAAAATATTTTATCTATTATGTGAATAATAAATAAATAAGGCCACTTAGAATTTTAAAAACCGCTTGAACAATTCACGCTATCATTCGCTCAAGGGTGAATAAATTCAAGTTGTTTCGGTATCTAAGTACTGATTAAATTTATAATTTTCACACTTTTATATTTATATAAATATTTTCGATAAACCACTTAAAATTCAAAGACAGTTCGGATAGTTCTCTATTAGAAGTATCTCGGGGTCGTTTTGACAATCAAGTGTTAATCTATGATATTTATATAAATAATAAATATATGAAGTACTTATATAAATATTTTTGATAGATAGATGACTAATAAATTCAAAGACGGTTCAGATAGTTCTCTATTGGAAGTATCTAGGGGTCGTTTTAACGATCAAAGTGTTGATCTACTTTACAATATTTATATAAATAATAAAGATATGAAATACTTATATAAATATTTTCGATAGACCAACTTGAAATTCAAAGACAGTTCGGATAGTTTCTCAAAAAGAAATATCTTAGGGTCGTTTTGACGATCAAGTATACGCCAACTGTGAGATCCCAGATTTTATGAATAAATATTTAATTTTCTCGAAATAATTTTTTAATATTATGGTGTGGGACAATTTAATTGGACATAATTTGTTGTATAAAATTTATTAAAAAAAACGGAAATCTTAGTGGCGATCTATTGTGGATTCACAAATTTTTACAAAAGCTGCAGATTCAGGATATAACCGTAAATATTATATATATATTTTGATCCTAGACTTGATCCTGGAGCTTCAAGGTATCAAGTAATCTAAAGTGAGCCACATTTTTTTTAATTATTATATATTTAATCATGTTATGTTCTTTTGCATTCATGTGGCTTGTTTTATATAATATATTAAAAATCCCACTAGCCACTCCTTTTTCCCTGGGCATGAATCACGAAAAAGTTCAGAAGAATTCATGGATTCAAGCAATCAGATGATATATATATGATTCACGTGATTCCACGGGTTGTTTTTCTTAATTATATTATAATTAAAATAAAGTAATTATTTTAATCTTAAAATAAAAGGTTTATTTTAATATTAAGATATAAAGTTTATTTTAATTTTAAAAATTAAATTTCATACTAACTAATTAGATTTGGAATTGGATTCCATGATAACTAATTAGAGTTGAAATTAGATTCTATGTTTCCTTAAATAAAGGAGTTTATTTAGATATGAAATAAGATTTCATAATTGTGAGATCCCGAATTTTATAAAATAAAATGTGTTCAATTTTTCTATTTTGATAATTAGTTAAATTGATAAAAAAATTTAAAATTAAAGGTGCAATTCATTATAGAATGATTATGGTGTACCTATTAGTAATATTATCATGAGTTTATTCCTCATAGCATTATTAATGCATGACAACCATATGCTATGATCACAAATAGTTTAATGCAGTGAGGACTACGAGTTGGATATCAATCTATCACATAATTCATTATAATATATCACTAATACTACCAAATAATTATCAGTTGCCATCATGTCGTGATAATATACAGTATGCCTTTATTATTACTATTGATAGACAGTAACTCACCCTAATGTGTACTTTCATAGTCAATATAGAATATCATCTTATAATAATGTCATATTATAGGACTATGCATGTTCACCTTTTTTTTGTTTATTACTATATAAACTGTACGTACCAGACCAATTGGTATTAATAATTGCATTAATAATGGTCTATTTAATATACTAATTATCAGCAGTTGTATTAGGCTGTTCACTCATATAATAGATTATGTTTCAATGCAGTATATAAATACCATGATAACTATGAAATTATTGATATTGGATACATGTAATATTGTGCATCAATAGTGTCGCATAATAACTGGACGTTTGTATAATAATTATTGTCCTCACTATAATATTCTATTATGAATAGTATTTTGAATAGTAAAATCTTTTTATATAAAATAAAATACTTTTATAAAGTTATTTGTTTTATTAGGCAATAATTAGAATATATTATATTTTATTTAAAAAGATTTTGCTTTAAATATGGACCGTCCGATTAAAGCAAATCAATCTGGACCGTTCATGGATTAGTTACTATGCATTTCATTCTTCTATAAATAGAAGCTCATTCCTTCATTATTTTCTTACGAATTCATTGAAACTCTAGAGAGAGAAACTATAGAGAGAATTATTATTCTATAATCTTGAGCGTATTTCTTTAGAGTTTAAGAAAGTTTTGAGCGTAGAAGATAGTGCAAGTTTCTTCAAGTATATTTCCGCCCTACCAGTTGGAATACTTTCTTTTTAAGGTAAAGGGATATTGTTATAGTAAGGGGTATTATTTCTTTTGTATTCATGAAGAGAACTTCTGTTATTCCATTCTTTATTATTCTGCTGGAATAACCAGTATACGCGGACTACCCTATACTTGGTGACATTCTTCTATTATTCCGTCTTTATTATTATTTTGTTGGAATATCCTGTCTGTGTGTTTTACACCAGACCTGGTTCCGTCTTTATTATTCTGTTGGAATATCCTGTCTGTGCGTTTTACGCCGGACCTGGTTCCGTCTTTATTATTCTGTATCTGTCTGTGCGATTTCTATCGCATGCATGGTGAATCCTTCTGTTATTTCATTATTTATTATTCTGTTGAAATAACCTGTCTATGTGGATTACCACATGCATGGTGAATGACCCTTTATATTCATTTTTTATTAAATTATAGAAATAATCTCTAAGTGGATTACCGCATGGCGATGAAAATCCATTTGCAGTTTCATATATTCTTTATTATATTGTTGGTTATTGGTTTTACAGTTGTATGTCTTTGGCCTGTAGTGCAAAGATGATCTGTTGTTTGATAGCCTTGATCCCTAGTGCAAAGATGGACATATGTATGACATGATCATGACCACTGGTAATACTAATGAATATCCTTGGTCAGTAGTGCAGGGATGATTCGATGATGAGAATTATTTATTAAGCTGAGTCTCAGCGATTAGTTTTATAGTTGAATATCTTTGGCACGTAGTGCAAAGGTAGACAACTGATTGGTATGATCATTGTTATTATATTTGAATATCTTTAGCCTTGGGGTAAGGATATTGAGTAAACATTCTATAAATCCTTTGTGGCAAGGATGAACTGTTAAATTCACATGATTATAAATATGAACTGTGAACTTAATCATAATCTTTAGTGATTTAGGTGAAGACAAGTGATGAAAATTATCTTCGTCCTAGGTGTGAAAATGAATTCAGAATCACAATTATGAATATGAGTTATTCATATGATTGTGAACATGAATTGTTGATTGATGTTACAGGGATAAAACATTATTGGTGGACTTTTAACATAGAGAAGATAATAGTCCTGATGGTCTATTTGACTCTTTTAATGGATTGCTCGTTCCGCTGCAACTATGGTTGAAATCAAAGTTTTATTATCTACCATATGTTATAAATCTCTGATTTATTATTGACGAAAGCTATTGATAATGTATTTATCTTTAGTCATGAGATTCTTTACTGGTCTTGTTGTGCTCACCCTTTTGCTTCACAATTCCTTTCAGGTAATAAGAGTGTTACTGTAAGAGTGTTGTCAGGTCGAGCGGGGATAACAGGAGAATAGAACAGTGGTCTCTAGTTGTGGAGGTTCTCCCTAAACAGTATAGAAAAGTGTATTGTATTCTATACATCATTTAGTAGTTATATTTGGTGAATCAAATAGGGTGAGGCGGACCCAACTTTGGAAGGGTGTTTTGCCATTATCATACGAGGTGTCTAATGATATACAACCTTGTGTTATCATAAGACAGGGTTGTGCGCATCCACTTGCTGAATATATATACGGGCACTACCTATATGATCTTGGGGTATATTTGAAATATAGTTTTCACTTGGAGACAACGGAGATATTTATATGTCAAGAGAAGACTTACCATTGGAAAGAAGATGATAGTAATCTTCTTGTTTTTCTAGACGCATGGCCTCCTATGTACGAAGGTTTCCTTGAGCACTTTCCAAAGATTTTAATTTCTAAAACAGTTTTTGACTATACTTTTATGTAAATTACCATTGTAAGGTTGTGGTCGAGGTACCATGAGAGTTACATACATTTGTATTAAAACTCACAGTTAACTGTGGTCGTATTCTATACGACAGCTCAACAGTTGTATAAATGAAGTTGTATTTAAATTTTGTACCATGTATCTGGCGACTCAGAATGGGTGATGTATACCTAATTTTGGGGGCGTCACATCTACTTTACGATATTTATATAAATAATAGATAGATGAAATATATATATATATATATATATATATATATATATATATATATATATATATATATATATATATAATCGTGTATAACAATTATATTCTTATATCTAGTACAATGAACACGTAAGTGATAATTTAATCAAGTAATTTAAACAACTTATCTCAAAATACTTGTGACCAATTTTCTCTTCAAATAATCATAATTTTGAAGTAACAGAGAGAGATTAAAGTTTTAGAGAGAATGTAGGCAATGAGTAAGCTTTTTCTTTGATAGTAAATTGGTAAGTTTGGAATGAAGAGAAAACTTCCTATTTATAAGATTTTCAAGTTTGGGACATAATGGTGTTTTTGAAAAATCAAAAGCTAAAATTCATGTATTTGAAATAGAGGGTTCAGATGAAGTTTAGCAGTTTTAAGCACATGGATTGCCCAATTAACAAGCTTTCCCAATTTTTTGAAAGTTTGGTCCTTTTAAAAAAATTTGACTGCCTTCTTGCATTAAATGAGCACATGCTCATTTGTTTTTCAAATTTTACTTCCCAGCACATGGACGAATATACCAAATATTTGGCCAAAATAAATGTCTCATTTCTTTTGGTCAAATAGACATTCATCAAAAAATATTTGCTCCTTTACGAATTGATTTTTAGCCCACTCAAATATTGACTACTTTCTTGTATTAAATGCATTAAATAAGCACATGACAATTATTCAAATAAAATTTCTAGCACATTGGACGGAGGAAACAAGTTTTGTCCCAATATGAATGTTTCAAGCATACTTCCTTTAGTCAAAGACATTACAGTATGTTTAAATCAAACCTTCTCTTTATATATACACGGATGCACACACATATACACAAAAATCAATTAAGCATGTATGCACACAAATATTTTAATGCTCCAAGCATTAATTCAGTCAAGGCTCCTTTAATGCTCATAAACATTTTCGGTCAATATGTATTTTCTTTTAACACTTTATATAAAACAATCAAGATCTATAAAATTAATTCAATAAGATTTAGAAAATATTTTTGATCAAAAAAAATAAAATAATTAAAACAATTATAATACAAAACATATGGAGAGAATTCTACCCTTTTAATTAATTTATTTACTAATTATTGTTATCATCAAAATAAAACTAAAAGTTAGAGAGCCAACATATTTGTGCATAACAATCACTTACATATATGTAGAGTTTATTTAGTATATACATGTGAAGAGAGTCAAAAATATTACCTCAATTATAAAATATAAGATTAATATTATTAAATGAATTCATTTCAATTTTGAGTTTAAAATACTTAAAATTAATATAGAGTATAATTTTTTCATGTAAAATTTCAATTACCTATTATATATCCATATACACTTGTGGGTGGACCAAACCCATGAGATTAGTAGATTAGTTAGATTATTTTATCGTTTATTTACATATATTATACTTCTTCTGTCTCAAATTATAAAATTAATATTAACTTTTTTAAAAATTAATTTAAAATATTTTTAAAATTAAAATTGACATGATTTATTTAAGTTTTAAAAACTAACTACTAGCAATTTTTAAGTAATTTATTATATTCATAATTGTATTGATATAAACCAAATGTGTTTATGTTAATTTTAAGTTTGAAAATATTTGAAATTAGCTTTTAAAAATTAAATATGAATATTATAATTTAGAATGGATAGAGTAAAATATATTATGACAATTGATATTAACATAATAAAAAGTGTAAGGACACAATTATTTTGCTATTAAAATTTGTGCCCTAGCTTATCATTAAAATAGGATGAAAAATTATAACATAATTTGATAAAGTTATATTTATCTAAAATAAAATAATTACCTTGTCTCCTACATTTTGTCGTATTAATATCACCTCCTAGGCTCCTAATATGTATTATATGAAAAACTAATATTTTTACAAGAAAATATATATAATATTTTTGTAAAAGTATCTCATATAGATGTGAAACACATCAACTATAAAAGATACTCGTGAAAATCAAGTGAGAACATAAGTTTATTATTATATATTCATATCTAATTTGGGTGACCTAACCTATGAAATTAAGTAGTTGAATGGCGTGTTATATATATATATATATATATATATATATATATATATATATATATATAGTCCCCTTCAGTTGAGGGATCCCTCAAATAGTGTTATTTGAGGGATATGACGCTCAACCGTTGGATTTATTTTAATGACTTTATGTGGCTAAGATTTTACATCTTTTAATTCGTTTTCTCCAAATAACCCAACACATCCAATGCTGAAGAAAACCTAAGGCACGCAAAAGGGAAAAGAGGAAGAGTCCCGTGCAAGCCTAAGAGAGGACCAACCCTTTCGAGATGAAGAGATGACTCACCATTTTCACAATTTTCAACTCAACTTGCAAGATTTCTATTTCTACAAGGTATCCACGTAGTTTTTCCCCCCAACAAAATCTAGGTTGTGAGCGTTGATTTGGAGATGTACGAGGGTTTTTTAAATTGGGTATTTTAAATCTGAGATGAGATTACATCTCTAAATTTAATATGGATTTGTAAAAATTCATGTGACTTATTATTGTTGAAAGAAAAGAAAAATCAAGAGACACGAAGCAAGAGAATCAAACATCTAATGAGTAATTTTTTATTTCAGTTATAATGATGAATTCTAGATATATAGGTTCTAATGGGTAGTTCTTAATTTGGGTTCTATTGATAAATTCTTGGTATAAGTTCTAATGGATTATTTTTAATTTGTGTTAAATTCTTGATTTGGGTTCTAATGATGAATTCATGATATAAGTTCTAATGGATGTGTTGGATTATTTGGAGAAAACGGGCTAAAAGATGTAAAACAATTTCAGCCACATAAAGTCATTAAAATAGATCCAACGGTTGAGCGCCCTATCCCTCAAATAACACTATTTGAGGGATCCCTCAACTGAAGGGGACTGTATATATATATATATATATATATATATATATATATATATATATATATATATATATATATATATATATGGAATTAAGTATAAGAAACAATTAATTAAGAATATTGTCTTCATAATACGGAAATATTGTCAACCATATGCAATCAGGATTAATATATTAATAAACTCACATGTTAACTTGGTAATAGGAGCTCAGCTCACATTGCCACTTTCATCAATTATGAAAAGCTGTCTTGATGTAGGAGGATGAGGATCTAAGACCGAAGATGTTGAGTTGTCGGATAATACGTTGATGGCCTTGGAGTATTATGAGTTGAAAAAACGTCGCAGGCGTGACAATCATTAACGCCTTCGGCTTATCATCGACGCCTTCGATTTTGGACTAGAGGATTCAGGGGCGGATCAACCCTAGGGGCAGGGGGCACCTGCCCCCACTGAATTTTCGTCCATGTGTTGTGCCCTCCTTGGCTCCTTCCCTTTCCCCATAATACACACTCCCATCACCACCCTCTTTTTGCATAGGTGACTTTTTAAAATAATGATAATTTTGTATTACTTCTCTTATTTCTCCCTCCATGTGTAATATTTGGCTGAAAAAGTAAGTGCTCTCTTCTACTTTCTTTTCTATTTTAACTAATATCCTGTAAAAAAATTTAGTTGTAGAAAAAAAATGAGAAGAAAATTTTTGACTCGAAATACACTCATTTTTTTAAATATTTTTTTCTAATTAAAACTCAAAAATACCACTTTTCTTAAAAAAAATTCTCTTCTATTACAAAATTGACATTTTCTCTTTTTTTTTGTTTTCATTCACGTCCTTTTCTTTTATCACCAAATTAAAACTCAAAGACAATGTGTTAAAACTCCAAGACTATTTACTTAGTTTTCTTTATCCCGTGTGGCCTTATCCAACTCTTTTGAATTTGTCACATTTGTACTATACTGGGTTTTTAATAAAAAAATTTGTTGATTAAAAAAATCATTCTAATATTTTTCTTATAAGAAAATTATGAATACACACACACACACGCGCGCGCGCGCACACACACACACACACACACACACACACACACACACACACATATATATATATATATATATATATATATATATATATATATATATTAAACGTAACGACTTAAGTGTTGAAAAATTATATTGGATTTAGAAAAGTATATATATTTATAGTTATAATTTTTATTCTTAACAAAAAAAAATTTGAATTTGACCCCACTGAACTTTGTGGTTGGATCCGCCCCTGAGAGGATTGGTTTCGGGAGATTGGTTATTGTAAGACCAACTTTTATGAGTAAAGATTAATTTTTCTCAAAATATATTTTTTGAATATTATGGTGTGGATTTGATATAATGTTATAGTTATGGGTAATATTTATAAATTTTGCAAAGTAAGCAAGTTGTTATAAAATATTCGATTGGTCGGGAAATATTCATTTTATCAGGGAATATTCGTACGATGGCACAATCATTGGTGCACCTCACAACAGAATTATTGTCGAAGTTAAAAAATTATAGAAATAACTTTTTATAAAAATAACGGCGAAAGTTTTACCATTAAAATGTTGAAATATCCGTTGGTAAAAGTACAGTAATACGCGTAGCTGCATAGTAGCACACGATATTGTACAATATCTTTGATTATCGATGCTTACGTGATAAGTCACTCAGTTTTATTCAATTATTGCCACAATAATTGCTGCATAGTATCTCTCATATTATTGATTCAATTATTGTCATAGTATCATCTGCACTATATTTTATATTATTAAATTAATAATTGAGACGACAACGTTATTCATATTATTATTTGTATTATTAACGATATCTAGAAAGTTCTGTCGAGGAAAGAAGTTTGGTCACCTAATTGCGCGCCAATAGGAAGAAATCCTTATCAGAAAGCCCCCTCTTTCTTGGGAATGATCTGGTGGTTAAATATTGTGAGTTATAATATTAATGATGAATAAGTTCGTGTTGATTAAAGATAAAATTGTTGATAAAAATATTTCCATTGTGTTGGGATTATTAGTGTTAGTAGCGACATTTATTTTGATAATAATTGATTTCTGGATGTTAAATTGACCAAACGGGCAATTAATAGGATAAATGAGCAATTAATTACTATTGGTTCACATGCAAATTACTGTTGGTTCAAATGTATGGAACTATTGGTTCACATGTATGTACTATTAGGGGAGGTGGTGCAAGATTGATAATAATTACAGAACTAAATTTAAAATAGAGGTATAGATGAAGATACTATATTATATTAATTTGAGCCCCTAAATGTGCAATTATCGAAACTATGTTTTCTTCTAAATAGAAGCTCATTCTTCTTTTATTTTTACAAATTCACTAAAACTCATAAGAGCAATTATAGAGAGAAAAGCTATAGAGATATGGGCCCATGTGCAAAATTAGGGTTCACATTACCTAATTAAATTAAATGCACAATTAGGATTCCACGACCTCATTAAATGTGCAAGTTAGGGTTCGCATAACCTAATGGAATGAAGATAGAAAAGTCAGAAATAAATGTGCTAGACTGGGAGAAGCCTCCACGTGTCCCAAGGCGGAAGACTCGTGGAGGCGGCTCATTTTGGGAATTGATTGAGGGATTGGATTGGTGGCTAGAAGGACATGGCAATATGGGCATTACTCTAAGGACTAAAGGGTATTTCTGAAATTTCCCTGAAGGCATGTGCCTTGCACATGACTACTTTCCAGAATACCCTATAAATACCCCTTCCATTCCATTTGGAAAGGGGACTTCTCTCCAGACACAAGACTCGAACTCTTTTAGTAGCTTAAGGCTCGGATATTCCACCTAAAAGCACTAACAAGATTCGAACACTCTCTTAACTCGAAGAACCGAAGAAGGCTCTTGGAATCCCAATAACCCTAACACGGTTTCCGGATTCTAGGGGTTCTGCCACGCGTCGTTGGAATAATCGCCCACCTGTCGTTCTCCCCTCTACAATCAATCAATCAATTCTGTATTCTTCGTGGATTTCTCTCCTCCTCAGCCAACACGAAACCCTAAGCGAGCAAGGCGCGATTTTCCTTTCCCACATTTATTTGGCGACTCTGCTGGGGAGGTGTAGAATTCGTGAAGGGTATGCCCACAACTCGAAGCGGGAGAACTACAGGAAGAGCTACTTCACCAACAAACAGTATTACCTCACCGGATCCAGTTCCAAGGCAAGCAACTCATGCTTTCCAAGGCGCAAATCTGGATTTTGACCAACCAATTATCGAAGACTCTTCAGAAGGGAGTTCAACATCACCACACATGGCTAATCAACAACAAACCAACGCAGAAAGGCAAGGCGAGGATACAGGTGGAGATCAGACGAATGCTGTGCAACTGGAGATGCTCAAGGCTTTGAAGGAAGCACGAGAAGGGCAAGGGATGATGATGGCCATAATGCTTGAAATACAGAGGAAGCAAGAGGAAATGGGGAATTTTCGCCAGCAGTTGATGCAGATTCCCACTTTCAAGGCCATGTTCCCAGGAAGTTCGCAGGGGGAACAGGTAGGAGTGGAAGACAACAACAATGGCAGCAACAACAAAGAGAACCAGATTGTACTTCCATCGACGGAAAGTCAATCGGTTCCAATAATCAACTTGGAGGCCCAGCATAGTGGCGACGTGCCACAACTTAGGTTGGAAGTAAGCCAGCCTCAGACAAACATCATCCCAACTGCTCTCGCATCAATTTCACAGATGCAAATGCCAACCATTCCGGGCAATGTCCAGCGAGTGAGCCAGAAACTGCCACCAGTGCCACCTTTGCACGATGCAAGCGTGCATCAACCAAATTCTCTAGCATATACACTGTCGATACAGCAGTTTATCACAGCACCCCAGAGAGTTCACGCCACAAGCCAGTATGTGACGAAGGATGATATGATCGATGTGATCAATCAACTTCACAGGCAGACATCCCGACCCTCAGAGTTAGACTTTACTCTGCCTTACCCGGTACACATTCGGAGGCAACCTTACCCGATAGGGTATATTGAGCATCCCCCGCAGTTTCCAAAATACAATGAGGAGAAAGGAAACGCGAGGGAACATATTGCCAGGTTCGAAGAGTCGATGTCTCCGTGGCTTGGATATGATGAAGTGAACAACCACAACTTGTTGATGCGGGAATTCAACAAAACTTTGACGGATAGTGCCTTCAGTTGGTACTACAATTTGGAGAAGGGGTCAGTCCATGATTGGGATGACCTAAAATTACAATTTTTTAAGAAATTTTTCTATGTGCAGAAACAGGTAACCATTGTGGAGCTCATGCGGTTCAGACAGAAGCCGAATGAGGAGCTATCAGATTACGTTGACAGGTTCAGGGCCCAGGCACAGAAGTGTGCAGAACCGATTGAAGAAAAGAACCTGGTCAGCATTTGCAACAATGGTGCCTTAGATTCCTTCAAGCCCCACCTCATTACCAAGGCTTGTGATTCCTTCGCGACCCTCTCATCTTTTACACAAGACTTGGGAGGAATCATGACACTGCCCACTAGCCCTACGACGGTTACATGGAGGGGCAAGAGGACAGCAACTGTGGCTTTGGCTGACTCTCAATTAAAACCACAAGGGGGCAAGAGAGAGAAGCATGAGAAAAATTTTGATCAAAGCAAAGGAAGGCCTGGAGACAAATATGCAAGAAAGTCGGTCCCGGAGGCTATCACGTGCAGTGAGAAAGCATTCAGGGGTCTATACGAGCAATAGATTGAACATGGGGTGGTGAAACCCCCAAGGCCTAGATTTGCAGCGACGGAAGAGATAAAGAGAAGGCCAGACTTCTGTGTATTCCACCAATACGCGGGACACTCAACTATGGATTGCTATAGCCTGCGTAGGATATTCCACGAGAAGCTGGCAATGGGGAGATTGAACTGGGAAAGGAGAGCGGTGTTCATGACAAACCACTGCCAAATCACAAGGGGAAAGAAACATGCAACACTGTTATTCACAACACAGTTTCAGAAGTGGAGATGATGATGGAAGAAAAGGAGGAGTGTGATCCAGGCCTGCAGGTGACGGCATTGATGAATGGGACCAAGTTTAGAAATTTTTTCGATCAGATAGGATTGGCCAAGGAAGCAAGGATTGAGGCAACTAGGGCAATTATCAAGGCCGCCGAGACACAGGAGACTTGCATGGCCATGAGCAAAGGATTTGTGAAGACGATGGAGGAAGAAGCAAATAAGATATCTTTCTCTAAAGCTGATAGAGAGATAAGATATCCACACAACAGACCACTGTATATGACTGCAGTAATCAATGGCATCGAAGTGCGGAGGGTGTTCATCGACAATGGAGCGTCTGTAAATATTATGCCCTAAGCCATGTTCAAACGGTTAGGCCTGCCAGAGAAGAAGATTGTGAAGGAACAAACAAATATTACAGGATTCGCCAACCAGAGCACAAGAACCTTGGGACACATCAAGGTAGACATGCAAGTTGGAAAGATTCGAGGGCCTGTAATGTTCCATGTTGCAGAGGTGGATGCAGCATACCATGTCTTGCTGGGAAGGGCTTGGCAAAATGACTATGGGGTGGTACCCTCAGTTTTTCATCAATGCTTGAAAGCTATCTGGAAAGGGAGAGAAGTGAAGGTACCAGCAACTCGGAATCCCTTTGGACCAGAGGAGGCACACATCACTGAAGCAACTTTCTTCGATGATGTCGCTGAAGAGGGAGAGAACCAGATCGCGAGGCTTGATTCCCTAAGACTAGCAAGTTGGAAGGAAGTGCAGGAAGATAAGTTTGTACCTGTAGAAAAAGTGAAGAAGAAGACCTCGGAACATGGAGAATGTTCCAAAAATATGAAGCCGATAATAGTAGACTTGGAGAAGGAAGGAAGAGAAGAGAAGAAAAGGCCAGCAGATCCTGAAGATGCCAGAAATATAATAAATGCCAAGCGGATAGCACAGTCTGAGGATGGCCAAAAGGCAAAATGGGAGAGGGTTGTTAAACCCGACGGAAAGGTGGTGTTTCGGTTGTGACGGTGCAAGGGGGAAGAGCCCAAGGAAGCGTGCAAACCCAACGGCTCAGGAGGTGTCCCCCACTCCGGTAATAATGAAGAAAAAGTTGTACAACAAAAGGTTGAACCAGCTCCAGAATGCTTCGAGGATAGGCCAAAACCTCAACAAAATGAACTAGAAGAAGTTGATTTGGCAACAGATGGAGGAACACCAAGACTGACTTATATCAACAAGGAGCTTGAGGCTAACCAGAAAGAGGAGCTCATACAACTATTGCGAGAGTATAGGGACGTCTTTGCTTGGAATTACGACGAGATGCCCAGAATTGACAAAGATCTTGTGGAGCACAATCTAAACATAAGCCCGGGAATGAAGCCAGTGAAGCAAGCACCTCGCAACTATGCACCCGAGGTCAAAACCCAAATAAAGGAAGAAATCAAAAAGTTGCTGGAAGTAGGGTTCATCAAGCCAATCCAACATCCAACATGGCTTTCCAGCATCGTACCGGTAAAGAAATCAAATGGACAGCTACGAATATGTGTCGATTTCAGAGACTTGAACAAGGCATGCCCGAAGGACATGTACCCATTACCCAACATAGACACCTTGGTAGATGCAATGGCTAATCATGAGATGATGTCTTTCATGGATGGGTTTGTGGGCTACAATCAGATAAAGATGTCCATGGAAGATGCAGAGTTGACAGCCTTTCGTACCCCGTTTGGGAATTTTTACTATGTAGTAATGCCATTCGGATTGAAGAATGCGGGGGTAACTTATCAGAGGGCAATGCATGCTATATTTCATGACTTGATTCATGATATAGTGGAGGACTATGTGGACGATGTGGTAGTGAAATCCAAGAAGGCAACAACTCATGTGGAGGACCTGAGGAAAGAGTTTGAGCGATGCCGAAGGTATAAGTTGAGGATGAATCCGAAGAAGTGCGCCTTTGGAATGACGGCTGGAAAATTCTTGGGCTTCTTGGTGCACAACAGAGGTTTAGAAGTGGACCCAAGCAAGGCGAAAGCAGTTACAGAGATGCCCCCACCAAAGACGCAAAAGCAGTTGAAGAGCTTTTAAGGGAAGGTCTCGTACATGAGAAGATTCATGCCAGCATTAGCCGAAGTCACAGATCCTTTCGACAAATTACTAAAAGGAAAGGCACAATGGGACTGAGGGCAAGACCAATAACAGGCCTTTGAGAAAGTAAAAAGAATTTTGTCTTTGGCACAAACGATGGTAGTGCCACAAAGAGGAATGCCGTTGCAGTTGTACATCACATCTACCAAGAAGTCTATAGGAGGATTGATCACGCAAGAGGTGGATGGAGAAGAGAAACCTGTGTATTACATTAACCGGATAATCAGAGGACCGAAAACCAGGTATTCACAAGTGGAGAGGCATTGCCTAGCGTTGGTGTTCATTGCGCAGAAAATGCGACATTATTTTCTAGCGCACGAAGTAATGATTGCAACAAAAACTGATCCGATCAGATACCTATTGACTAGGCCAGCATTAGTAGGAAGACCTGCTAGATGGATGATGATTCTTTTAGAATATGACATCAAGTGTGTAACACCAAAGGCAATCCGATGTCAAGCCTTGGCAGACCTGCTAGCTCAATTTCCAAACGGAGAATATGAGCCCCCTTCTGAGGATCTTCCGGGTGGAGAAGTGGAATCAATCGACTTGATGGATGAGGACCCAGAATGGTGGAGTTTGGCTTTTGATGGATCATCTGCAGAAGGTAAAGGCGGAGCAGGAGTGGTGTTGACCACCAAAGAAGGAAATAAAATATCCTTGTCGTATAAATTGGACTTCCCTTGCACAAATAATGAAGCAGAATACGAGGCGTTCATACTAGGATTGTTAGCGGCTCAAGAATTGGGAGCCAAATATCTTAAAGTAAAAGGAGATTCAAACCTTATAGTGCAGCAGATAAAAGGCCAATTCGGAGTGAAAGAACCCATCTTGGTGCCGTATCGAACTATAGCACAAAAGGTGATGGAAGCTTACAAGAAGGTGGTGATTGAATATGTGCCAAGAGGACAGAATAAACAACCGGATGCACTAGCAACAGTAGCATCTCGAGTCTATATTCAAGGAGAAGACTTGGATGTGAAGGTAATGAAGAGAACCCTCCCAACCACGGTGCTAAACTTGTTCCCCAAAGACATGATAGACGATTGGAGATATGACATCTCCCATCAATTGCAAACTAAGGAAGGAACAATACCAATCGTAGAGCTACAAAAGTACAGCATCATCAAAGGTGTCTTGTATCACAAAGAAGCAGATGGTGTATTGACACGATGCTTGAGGAAGCAAGAAGCAAGTAAAGTCTTGCATCAGGTGCATGAAGAGAATTGCGGGTTTGCAGACACAGGTCTGTATCGTAGGTTGCAACGCCAAGGGTATTATTGGCCAGAAATGAAGAAGACAGCAGATGCCCTACAACGCCACTGTGTTTCATGCCAAGAATACCCTGGGGAGGATGAATGTGCTTTCATTGATGATATAGTGGATTGGCGAATTTCTTATGTGAACTTCTTACAAAACGAGATTCTTCCAACCGAAAAGAAGGATGCAATTATAATAAAGAGGAAGTCGCAACGATTCTTCTTACAAAATAGAGAATTGTTCAGAAGAGGTTTCAATGGCAAGCCCCTACGGTGTCTAGAACTAGGCGAAGCAAGAGATTTGGTCTATCAAATGCACAAGGATGAACATCAAGGGGGAGCCAAGTTATACAAATAACTTATCGATCATGGTTACTATTGGCCAAAGATGGAAGGAGATTGTCTAGAATTTGTCAAAAAGTGTCACATTTGTCAAATACATGGAAACCTGATAAATGCTCCCGCCGTGGATTTGCGCACCTTAGCAACACCATGGCCCTTTCATACATGGGGAATGGATCTTATAGGTCTTGTACACCCTAATTCTAAGGGCAACATATGGATTTTAACTGCCACCGAGATGTACACAAAGTGGGTGGAAGCCATACCCTTAAAGAAGGCCACGGGACCAGCAGTGGCAAACTTTATCAAGGAGCACATCATTTGCCGTTTCGGGATCCCGAAGATCATTTTGTCCGACAATGGAACCCCCTTCATCAACAGGGACATCAAAAGTCTAATGGAAAGATACAGGGTGAAACATTATAAATCATCACCCTACTACCCGAAAAGCAACGGACAAGCAGAAGCGACAAACAAAACCTTGATAAAAATCTTATCAAAAACCTTAGACGATCATCCGAAGAAATGGGCAGAACAACTACCAATAGCGTTATGGGCATATCAAACTTCAAAAAGAAAGCCTACAGGCGAAACCCCATACGCTTTGGTTTATGGTGAAGAAGCTATCTTGCCCACCGAAATAGAAATACCTTCGGCTCGAATGAGACTTCGAAGCTTAGTCGAGGAAGAAAGCCGACCAGCCGCCCTAGAGGCCTTAGCTGACTTCCGAGACAAGGCTAAAGAAAAACTTGAACGGTACCACGAAAGACTGCGACGACAATACAATACCGCGGTGGTACCACGACAAATTCTGGTGGGAGACCTAGTGCTCAAAACGGCAACTCAAGTTATGAGGGGGACCCCAACCACCAAATTTTACCCCAAATGGGAAGGCCCGTACAGGGTACGAGAGATATCCGAAAGCGGGTATTGCAAGATATCTCGTGTGGGATCAGATGCTGTCTCAGGCCCATTAAACTTGAAATGGGTAAAGAAATATTACACATGAGAAGAGCATCACAAAAGTTATACTTTCAACTTCAAAAGTAATCGAGGAACCTGACTTACAGCCCTCGGAAGTTACACTTTCAACTTCAAAAGTGATCGAGGAACCTGACTAACAGCCCTCGCAAGTTACACTTTCAACTTCAAAAGTGACTGAGGCACCTGAGTATAAGCCCTCAAACCCAAAAGTTACGCTTTATCTTTAAAAGTGAAGAATGTTATGCTTTATTCGATAAAAGCAAGAAAGTTATACTTTATCTCTAAAAGTGGCAAACGTTTTGCTTTCTTCGATAAAAGCAAGATTTATTATATGAAACGTTATGCTTTCCGTCAAAAACAATTTTTAGCAATAAATTGACAAACTTTCACATATACTCGAATGTTTTAATTGTATTAAAAAAAAAGAGTATTAATTCAAGTGTTGGTTTGTGAGAAATATATGTATCTTTGACAAAATTCATGTTTTCTTATAACATCTATTGTTGTCTTGGAATATTAATTTGAATAACTTGAGATTCAATAATTAAAAATTGAGTTTTAAGGAACCATTCAAATTAAAGGCAATCAACAAGGTTAAAGAAACCACGTTCTGATAAATGAAATATGTGTAAATGAGTTTCTGAAACAGGAAATCGAAAAAATAAACTACTACAATAAGTTATGATCTAAAGGCCACGACATATCAAAATGAAGAGGAGGCATAACTAAAGCTTCCAAGTCAGCAACGGCAGCATCTCGAATCTTAAGATTTGTAGCTTTCAGCTCCCTAACCTGTTGGGTAGTCGCCTCTAAGTCCCGGCACTGACGCTCTACCTCCTGAAGTTTTGCCTCTAAGTCCCGGCACTGACGCTCTACCTCCTGAAGTTTTACTTGTAAATCCCGACGCTGGCCTCCTAAATCTTGAGACTGGCTCTTCAATTTGTTTGCGGCATCACCAAGCTCCGAAAGCTGCACTGAAAAGGATTCATCTTCACTTTTACGTACAACAACCTCCGAACGTAGTGAAACAAGGTTAAAACTCGACTTGAGAAGATCCAACCTATCACAAAAAGGAGACATGTCAACACCTACGGCTGCAAGGTCATCTACATCATCGCTAAACTTCTTCAAGTCCTCAACTCGCAAGGAATATAAGGAAAGAGTATGCAATCCAAGAACAAGGCCGGCGAGCTGGTCTAGGAAAAGGGTTTGGGTTGAAGTTGTCTTAATAATCAACCGGTCAAGAGTCTGCGGGAGCCGAGCTAAGAGACGCTCCAGACTTTCCTGACTAGAAGACGATATCTGGAAACCCCTCCAAGAAACAAGATCCCCACTTGGATTGAAGGAAGCTCTAGCAGGAGCTACTTTAGAGGCCACCATAGAATTTATCAAGACCAGGGATGGAGGAGCAGAAAGATGTTGTACAGCTAAGGATTCCTCGAAGCCTTGGTCACCTGGAGGATAACCAAGGTCACTATCCGAATGGAAAACAGCAAATAACGCGAGTGCCTCAACGGGCAAAGGCAAATCTTTCATTCTCTCGTTCTGAAAACAAGATGACAAAGCACAATACATTATGAATAAAAAAAAAGAGTAAATGAAATTCATCTTCAAGATAAATCACTCATGGAAAATCACTCATGGATTAAGGAAGGATACTCACAATATAGTCAATGGAAAAGGAGTTGGGAGATGCCACAGAAAGGGGAATGTCATTCAACCCATCCAAAGTACTATCAACAATGCCCTCCCGAGCAATCACCACCTCGGTAGAATCCTTCTGGGGAGGATGAACATCACCAATAGTTTCAGAATGATTCTCCCTCGGGGAAGTAAGAGTCTCATCAATATCTTCAGACTCATCATGGGGAGCATGCATAGGAAGGTTTGAAGAAATTGTTGTATCACCCACAGCAGGACTCGAGCTTACATCAGACAAAGTATCCTTAGCATCCAGACTAACACAATCGTCGCGAGGAGTAGATGACTCAATATCAACAAGGACACGTTGGACGAGCTCACGACTAGTGGAAGCCGCCGCGGAAGCCTCATTTGTAGTACTATACAATAACCCAAGAGGAACATCATCATCATCATCTTCATCGACCACGGTTACCTGAAAATCAATATATATATATATATATATATATATATATATATATATATATATATATATAGGAAACAATTACTCAATGATATGTGAAAACAGTAACACAAGGGATGAAAGAAAAAATGAGAGTAGTACGACAAATTACCAAATTTCTACGGCGCTTCTTGATCGGATCCTCGGCTGCCTGGATACTAGGATCAACATTATCAAGGGGGCGTTTTGCTAATGGCTTTATGATAAGCCTGATAGGAGGACGACTGATTGGAACCTCGGCAGAAACAATAGGAGGAGCTATCTCAGAATCAGTAGCAGTAGTCGCTCTCGTTTTAGAACGAGTAACTCTCATCTCCTCCGCATCAGAGGATCCATGGGGAGGACCTAGAGAGGACACCCGAAGCGGAGCCCGTGGTGGAGGACTCCTGGAAGTAGTGGGACCCTGTGATGGAATGATCTGCTGAGTGGGAGACGACTTAGGCATCAAAATGTCACGCTCAGCCAACCGGCTACTAGCTGGCCAAAGTGTTGAGCGAACATTGGGCTTGGAAGAGCATAGTAGCCGGCTCCATTGAAGACATTTTGGAATAGAGACTGGCAATAAACAAATCAAGGTATCATCCTCCCATCTTTTAAGATTGACCTGCCAGTATTACGTTCTCCAGTAGTATATCGCCCGCTCCGGGAGTCATCCGGTATGACAAAAGGAAGGGATCTATAAGTGATATATGGATCACTTGACCGCCTCGAAAATGCCCATGTAAAAGAAGGGGAGGTAGAGACAAAATTGAGAAGAGCATCCTCATAATTCCCCCGGCAGGTGTGACCGAAAGGGCGATCCTGGTCATATCCGAATTGTCTCATGACCCTGTGAGGAGAATACAGTACAGTGCCAAAACTATTATTCTCAAGGAAATAGGGGAGCTCTGAAGATCGAAGAAAAACGAACCAAGACAGTGCGGAGCCACTCAAGCTATTTCTGTTGAGGTCAGAGAAGGTACGAAATTTGTGCTTGTAGAAGTGAGGTAGATGGCCGCAAGCCCCTGAAACAATGGTATAGGGACGAGCAGTGAAGCATGAATAATCATCAAGGAAATGTCACAAATTCGTACTGTCAGGACTAGAGCGGTGATCAATCCAACGTAACATGCGAGGAATGATGTTGCGTGGTGGGAGAGAATGAGACTTCTTCTTCTTCATAGAAAGATGCTCAAGATCGGAATAGCCCGGAAAACGCTCGAAAAGAAAGATCTGAAGGAAGGAGCATGGAATGAAGCAATTGACATCATACCTGAGTAAATAAAAAAATAAAAAATAAAATAAGGTTCAGCCCTAGGATTCGGCGCCCTATAGGGTTCGGCCACCACCTAGGGGCTGCTCCTTCTTCAAATATATATATATATATATATATATATATATATATATATATATATATATTAAGGTTCAGCCCTAGGATTCGGCGCCCTATAGGGTTCGGCCACCACCTAGGGGCTGCTCCTTCAAAAAAAAAAAAGGTTCAGCCCTAGGGTTCGGCTCCTATAGGGTTCGGCCACCACCTAGGGGCTGCTCCTTCTTCAAAAAAAAATAAAAAAAAATAAATAAAAAATGAAAAAGAAGAACAGAGGCTAAGGTTCGGCCCTATTCGGCTCGAACACATATGAATTATTCCCTCATACCTTTGAGATCCTGTTGCTCTATCGAATCAATTGCTTGGGATGAATGACTGATCCTTCACCGTGAGAATTATAGCTTTGGAAGACAGAAGAGGCTACAATGACCTGGTGTTAGATACCGCAGAGATGTTCTTGATGGTGAGACGTGGCTCCAATTGTGATGAATATACGTATGCTCAATTCGTGGCTCCTAGCTAGTGATTATGAGACAATCTCAATTGAAGTTTAAAAATCTCAATTATTGGGAATATGCACGCAAGTAGCACCTACCTAATCAGAAGCAAGACATGCGGCGAGGGATTATGAATAGAGACTTCTTACTTCTCCAAAATAAAGATAAGTAAAAAGTTTATATCTTTCGAAAAGAATAAGATTAAAGCTTGATTTTATTCCCAAGAGAAGAATAAGATTAAAGCTTGATTTTATTCAAAAGAGAAGGGATGATTTTCGAAAATGGCTCATATATATATATATATATATATATATATATATATATATATAAAGAAAGATTTTATTTTATTTCCAAAATAAAATCCAGTCTTTGATTTTATTTTTATTTCTAAAATAAAACTAAGATTTAATTTTATTTGGTTTGATAAAAAAGAAAGATTTTGTATACCCAAAATAATAAAAATTTCTTTTATTTATTGAATGCTATTTGATTATTTTTCTTGTTTTCAATTTCCAGGAAAAATAAATAAATAAACAAATCCAAGGGTTTGGCTCACGAGTAGTTTCCCTTTTACTAGGACCATGGTCTTCAAGACCCGTGAAGTGAAGTTATGCAGAATCGTCTAAAAGCTGAAAGTGTTCTTGCGCGATCATCTATTTGGAAATGCGACTCTCGCGCAGGGGGCAAATGTGGGCCCATGTGCAAACTTAGGGTTCACATTACCTAATTAAATTAAATGCACAATAAGGGTTCCACGACCTCATTAAATATGCAAGTTAGGGTTCGCATAACCTAATGGAATGAAGATGGAAAAGTCAGAAATAAATGTGCTAGACCGGGAGAAGCCTCCACGTGTCCCAATGCGGAAGACTCGTGGAGGCGGCTCATTTTGGGAATTGATTGAGGGATTGGATTGGTGGCTAGAAGGACAGGGCAATATGGGCATTACTCTAAGGACTAAAGGGTATTTCTGAAATTTCCCTGAAGGCATGTGCCTTGCACATGACTACTTTCCAGAATACCCTATAAATACCCCTTCCATTCCATTTGGAAAGGGGACTTCTCTCCAGACACAAGACTCGAACTCTTTTAGTAGCTTAAGGCTCGGATATTCCACCTAAAAGCACTAACAAGATTCGAACACTCTCTCAACTCGAAGAACCGAAGAAGGCTCTTGGAATCCCAATAACCCTAACACGGTTTCCAAATTCTAGGGGTTCTGCCACGCGTCGTTGGAATAATCGCCCACCTGTCGTTCTCCCCTCTACAATCAATCAATCAATTCCGTATTCTTCGTGGATTTCTCTCCTCCTCAGCCAACACAAAACCCTAAGCGAGCAAGGCGCGATTTTCCTTGCCCACAAGAGAGAAAGAAGAAGAGTATTCTGCTACTTCACTATTGCAGTATGCAGCCTTCTACTAAGGTAAGATATATTATTTTTGTTCAATACTCGTAAGAAATAATATTTTCTTCCATACTCTGTAGTATGTAAGTAATATTATTTTGTTTCAGATTTCGAATTCTACATTTATTTTGTTAAAGTATTGCTTCTATACTCCGTGAAATTAGTAGAATATTCTTGAAATTTGCGCTTCATCTAGTATCGTTTCACAAAGATATTTGTGACACCCCTAAAATAGGTCCAATCCATCCAACCTATTCTGAGTCGCCAAATACATAGTACAGAAAATAACTAC
This sequence comes from Panax notoginseng, assembly GCA_016801055.1. Lineage (NCBI taxonomy): Eukaryota > Viridiplantae > Streptophyta > Magnoliopsida > Apiales > Araliaceae > Panax > Panax notoginseng. The sequence goes on from CM029012.1 coordinate 251,621,195, forward strand.
AACTTTATTACTACAATTGTCGTGTAAAATACAACAACACATATGTTGTGAGTTTTGATACAAATATATACCAACTGTGTCTCTAAACGCCAACTTGGATAGCACGTCACAATGACACCTTACATAAAGGTACAATCAATAACTGTTTTAGAAATTAAAATCTTTGGAAAGTGCTCAAAGAAACCTTCGTACGTGGGAGGTCATGCGTCTAGGTTATGATAGATATCATATGTCCACAGAAATATCTTTGGTTGACCCAATAGACCCCAAAGAAAAACGAGAATATTGCTATCATGTTCTTTCCAATGGCGAGTCTTCTCTTAACATATAACTATCTCTATTGTCTCCAATTGAGAGTTATACTTCAACCAAACTCCAAGATCATATAGGTAGTGCTCGTAGATATACTCAGCAAGTGGATGTGCACAACCTTGTCTTATGATAACACAAAGTTATATGTCATTAGACATCTTGTATGGTAGTGGCAAAACACCCTTTCAACGTTGGGTTCGCCTCACCCTATTTGATTCACCAAATATAACTGCTAAATGATGTATAAAATACAACACACTATTCTAAAGTTCTCAATAAAATTATTTCCATACTGTTTAGGGAGAACCTCCACAGCTAGAGACCACCGTTCTATTCTCCTGTTACCCCCGCTCGACCCAGCTACACTCTTATTACCTGAAAGGAATTATGAAGCAAAATGGTGAGCACAACTAGCCCAGTAAAGAATATCATGACTAAAGATAATTAAATTATCAATAGCCTTCATCGGTAATAAATCAGAGATTTAGAACATATGGTAGATGATAAAACTTTTCAACCATAGTTACAGCGGAACGAGCAATCCATTAGAAGAGTCAAATAGACCATAAAGTCTATTATCTTCTCCATGTTAAAAGTCCACCAACAATGTTTTATCCCTGTAACATCAATCAACAGTTCCGGTCCACAATCATGTGAATAACTCATAATCATAATTGTGGTTCTAAATTTATCTTCTCATCCAGGACGAAGATAATTTTCATCACCTGTCTTTACCTGAAACATCAAAGATCATGGTTATACCAAATCACAGTTCCTGTTCATAGTCATACTAATAAGTTCATCTTTGCACTACGACCAAAGATATTCATTAACAGTTCATCTTTGCACTACAGGCCAAAGATATTCAACAACAGATCATTTTTGCACTACAGGCCAAAGATATTCAACAACAGGTCATCTTTGTACTACAGGCCAAAGATATCAATCAACAGTTCTTCTTTGCACTACAGGCCAAAGGTAATTGTAAAACCAATAAACAACAGTCCATCTATGCACTACGGGCCAAAGATGACTTTCATCACAATATAAACATGAGGATCATGACAAGGATATAAAGAATCAATCACATGAGATAAAGGATAAATTTTAAAGACTTTAACAATTTAATTTATCCAGAATTCAATAATATCCAAATTGTCAACATGATACTGCTTTGTGGAGTAAAATTCAAGAATAATATTATATCAAAAATGATTTGAACAAAAAATAATATTTCCACAAATATTTAATGAAGATAATAACTTTATATTCATTTACTAATATTATTAATCATTCAATAATATTTCAAATCAATGATTTCATAACACCTTAATCCAAATGTTATAAATCACTTAATAATCTCATATTATCAATATTACAACAATATTTTAATCATTTCTTAAATTTATAAACAATTTATTTTAATTGTTATAATTTACTAAATAATGCATTTAATCATCTTAAAATGCCAAACTCATAAGATTTCATCACCAATAGCCAAAACCCTCATAAAAATATGCATATACCTTATATAGGATTCTCAAGCCATAAAATCCTATTTTTCAATTTTCTTACATCACATAACATATTTAATTCATTTACTAATAACTAGTCTATTTTTATGAAAAATACCAAATTAGTCCCAGAAAATTTTCTTTTTTGGGATTTAGTAGAATATAGTCCTATATTGAACATATATTTTTCTCGAAATTTTTAAAATTCATTTACTATTTTTTATATGGCCAAAACTGCCGAATATTTAAACATTTATCATAAACTGTACTTTTGTCCAAAAATTCCGAAATTTATAGAGTGTACTTCTGTTATATACATGTACTCCCAATAAAAATTTCACTAATTTTGGAGTTAACCACAAGGAATTATAAGGGTTTACTTTTAAAATAGTATTTTTCTATAAAATTCATAACTCCTAATCTATACATCCAAAAATCGTCATTTTTGGACACGATCTAGAAAACTCATCAAATTATCATTTTAAATTTTTCTAGAATTTTTGAGGGTCGAAAAAAATACGAAACTGAAAAACATAATAACCCTTACAATCCCTTACCTCAAAAGAGCAGTATTTCTGACTGGAATATCGGATGTAATGCTGAAGAAAACTTGCACTGAATAGAAATTCTCAAAGTATCTAAATACTCATAAAAATACGCTTGATAATATAGAGAGAAAACTTATGTTTCTGGTGTGATTTTCAATTCTAACCTAAGCACCTATTTATAGGAAAATGCTAGAATGCCAAAGGAGACTAAATAATAAAATAATATTATTTTTTTATTCATCTTCTACGCATGCCTCATATGAATCAAAACTTCAGCCACAACAGTGGGGCCCACCCAAAATCAGCACATGTTTTCTCAACAACCAAAAGTGGGTCCCACATTCTAGAAATCTCCATCAAAATAAATAATTTCTGAATCAGTCACCTCTTAAAATTCATAACAAATCATACGTTAATTTTTAACGGTTCAAATTTTGTGGACATATACTCAACTTATATATGTATAACATATCTAAAAATCACAACGATCCAATGGCCGAACTAAAAATTATAACTCATGCAATATATCTCAAGAACACTGAATTTTCAGATTTTGAGTCCTTCGGACCAGTTTCATTCAAACAGTCACCACGAAAAATCCACAATGAATTTTTAGGTGATTCCAATTTCTACGGTTAGCTTACTTCCAGGGCTTTCTTTTGATATATGGCTCATCTCCTAACTCATTATACACAAAGAGTTATGGATTTTACAAAATCAAGTAATAAACTAATTTTTCTGAAAATCCCATATTTTGTTCTTCTTTTCGACAAAATAATAATAAAACACCTCAGCATTAATTCCTTCAATTATATCCACATAAAAATAAATATATCTTTATCATATAAATTAATAATTAATTATTCACAAATAATATTACAGAATCACAATTATGACAATCAGGTTGTTCCCAGGAAAGAGGGGGCTTTCGAATAAGGATTTCTCCTTACTAGCGCGCAATTTGGTGACCGAATCTCTCCTTAGACAGAACTTCCTTAGACATTGCCAATAATACTATCTAATAATATTATTCAAATAATATGAATTATTGATCTGATAATGGGAAATATTGTACAGTGACAATTATTGAAACAATAATAATATAAAATATTAACGTAGCAATTATTGAATCAATAAAATCAAATATTAAATAGTAATTACTGTAACAATTATTGAGTAGTGCCTTCTTACGTAAGGATAAAAAATTCATCAATACTGTGCAATACCGTGTGCTATTGTGTAACCACGCGTATTACTGTATTTTAACCACCGGGTACTCTAACAGTGTTAACGGTAATAACTACGCCGTTATTTATAAAAACTCAAACTTGTCATTTTCTTCATCCGACAGTTATTCTGTTTTGGGGCCCATAAATGGCTGCGCCGTCGTACGAATATTCTCCGACAAGAATATTTCACGACCAAACGAATATTCCCCAACAAAAATGAGTATTTTATAACCACTTGCGTATTTTGAAAATTTTATATATATCATCCTTAACTTTAAACTTTTATCAATTTAACTATTTACTAAATAGAAAAATTGAATACTTTTATTTCATAAAATTCGGGGTCTTACAATATTTTTCTGAACATTCTTGTTAAATTTTAAGCTTTTCATGTCGGAGTACTATTCATGGGTACTATTTATTTAAACAATACTATTCACGGGGTACTATTCATGAAGAACTATTTACGGGTACTATTTATAAAGTACTATTCACGGGGTACTATTCCTGAAATACAATTCATAGAGTACTATTCACTCAGGTACTATTCATGACAAAAAATTAATTTCTTTTCTGCCTAAATCATTTTTGATACAATATTATTCTTGAATTTTACTCCACAAAGCAGTATCATGCTAACAATTTGAACATTATTGAGTTCTGGATAAATTAAATTATAAATCTTTAAAAATTTATCCTTTGCTTTCTTTCAATTAAATTCTTATATCATTGTCATCATCCTCATGCTTATATTGTGATGAAAGTCATCTTTGACAGTAGTGCATAGATGGACTGTTGATTTGTATGATTATGACTATGAATTATTTGGTATAATCATGACCCGTAATATTACAAATGATGTGGTAAAAGTCCTCATTGACCCGTAGTGCATTAATGGACAGTTGCTGGTATGATCATGACCATTGGTGATTACACGAATATCTTTGGCCTGTAGTGCATGGAAAATTTGTGGACGTGATACTAATGAATATCCTTGGCCCGTAGTGCATGGATAATTCAGTGATGTGAATTATTTATTAAGATGAGTCTCAGCGATAAAGTTGATGATAAACTTTTTAAATCATAAACGATAGTAGATATCATGCTCTACTTGACTCTTCTAATGAATTACTTGTTCCGCTACAGTTAAACTTGATGTTTATTGTATTTTATCAGTTTAACACTGTTGAAGGCTAACGATAATTTATTATGCATTATCTTAGTCATAATATTTTTTACTGAGCTAGTTGAGCTCAGCCTTTTGCTTTCATTGTTCTCTTCAGGAAATGAGAACGTAGTCGGGACTAGTCGGGGAATGGAGTGATGGTCCGAGATGGTGGCTGTAGTAGTCCTCACTATTTTATAAAATAGTGTGATAATAATTGTAATGAGGACTCCATTTGAGTTTGGGTACTGTCTACTAGACAATATTCGTGTCAAAACTCTCATCTATGTTTTACCGTATTTTACACGACAAATGTATAATTAAGTTTGTATTTAAATTCTGTACCATGTATTTAGCGACTCAAAATGGGTGATGTATACCCATTTTGGGGGCGTCACAGTTGTCTTCAGAGTTTGTGGCGTTATTGACTTCGGAAGAGCGACATAGAATAGTCATTATTATTAGCTATTACTCTCTCCGTCCTAGGATAAAAGTCTTGATGAACTTTTCACGCATATTAAGAAGAGGAATAAAATGACAAAATTGCCTATAATAATATGTCATTAATAATTTAATAGTGTGTGTGTGTATGTGTGACGCCCCCAAAATAAGTATATATCACCCATCTTGACTCGCCAAATACATGATACTTAATACAAATACAAACTTAATTATACAACATGAGCTAAGAGTTTTTACACTAATATTGTCTCATAGACAATATCCAAAATCAAATTCAATCCTCATTATATTTATTATCACACTAAATAGTGAGTACTACTAAAACAACCATCTCGAACCGTCACTCCATTTCCCGACTAGTCCCGGCTACGTTCTCATTTTCTGAAGAGAATAATGAAAGCAAAAGGGTGAGCTCAACTAGCTCAGTAAGAAATATTATGACTAAGATAATGCAGAATAAATTATCATTAGCCTTCAACAGTGTTAAACTGATAAAATACAATAAACATCAAGTTTAATTACAGCGGAACAACCAATCCATTAGAAGAGTCAAGTAGAGCATGATATCTACTATCTTCTATGATTTAAAAAGTTTATCATCAATTTTATCGCTGAGACTCAGCTTAATAAATAATCCACATCATCGAATCATCCCTGCACTACGGGCCAAGGATATTAATTAGTATCACGTCCACGAATTATCCATGCACTATGGGCCAAGGATATTCGGGTAATCATCAATGGTCATGATCATGCCAACAACTGTCTATCAATGCACTACGGGCCAATGAGGACTTTTACCACATCATTTGTAACATTACGGTCATGATTATACCGAATAATCCCTGGTCATAATCATACCAATCAACAGTCCATCTATGCACTACGGGCCAAAGATGACTTTCATCACAATATAAACATGAGGATGATGACAATGATATAAGAATTCAATTAAAAGAAAGCATTTGATAAATTTTTAAAGATTTATAATTTAATTTTTCCAGGATTCAATAATGTCCAAATTGTCAACATGATACTGCTTTGTAAAGTAAAATTCAAGAATAATATTGTATCAAAAATGATTTAGACTAAAAAGGAATCAATTTTTGTCATGAATAGTATCCCGGGTGAATAGTACTCGAGTGAATAGTATCCTGTGAATAGTACTTCGAGAATAATATCCCATGAATAGTACTCCGTCATGAAGAGATTAAAAATTATCAAGATTGCTCAGAATAATATTTTCATGAAAAGATACTGGATGAAACACAAATTTCAAGGATATTCTACTAATTCAGAATCTGAAACGAAATAATATTACTTACATACTATAGAGTATGGAAGAAAATATTATTTCTTACGAATATTGAACAAAAATAATATTTCTTACCTTGAAAAGAGAGTACTTCTGACTGGTAGGGCGGGGATATTCTTGAAGAAAACTTATATTATTTTTTACGCTCAAAGCTTCTTAAAACACTAAAGAAATACGCTCAATATTATAGAAGAAGAATTTTCTGATTTTTGTGTGATCTTCAATTCTAAACTAAGCATCCTATTTATAGGAGAATGGAAGGGGCACTGTTAAGAATTTTTTTCACAGACAAAATAATTCGCGAAATCACGAACGTATTACGCAACATTACGAGCGATTGAATTTCAATGCAATTATCAAGTAAAAGCAAAATAACTGAATATATATATATATATATATATATATATAACCATGACTTTTATTATCAACCACCTGTGACAATCATCAAATTTCCCCCTCCAACATTCATTTTTCTTCGCACATGTGGGCCCCACCCTACATGTCACTTTCACACACATCACACTCAAACATAAATATTATATATATACTGAATAATTTTCTACCGATTATTTTGAAAAATGGGTAAATGGGGGTCCGTATAATAAGAAAAATTTATAATAAACACTTCATAAAAATTTCCTCAATATTTTTAACAATATTTATTCATCATTATTATAACTCGTAATATTAACAACCAGATCGTTCCTAGGAAAGAAGGTGCTTTCCGATAAGGAATTCTCCCTATTGGCGCGCAATTAGGTGACCAAACCCCTTTTTTGACAGAATTTTCTAGACATTGTTAATTATGCAGATAATAATATGAATAAGTATAACTGAGTGACTTCTCATGTAAACATCAATAATCAATACCGTGTGCTAATATGCAACCACGCGTATTACTATACTTTTATCACTGGGTATTTTAACAGTTAACGGTAAAACTTTCGCCGTTATTTTTATAAAAAGATATTTATGTCGTTTTCTAACTCCAGCAGTAATTCCGGTGTGGGGTCCACTAATGATTGTGCCGTCGTACGAATATTTCCTGTTAAAATGAATATTCCCCGACCAATCGAATAATTTATAACAACTTTCTTACTTTGTAAAATTTATAAATATTACTCACAACTATAACATTATATCAAATCCACACCATAATATTTAAAAATATATTTCGAGAAAATTAATCTTTATTCATGAAAGTTGGGAGTCTTATAGTATATATATATATATACACACACACACTACCCCTTGAAATTCAGCCCAAGTGCTCAATAAATATTGTTGTGTTTCCATAAAAAGTTGGCATAATCAATTTTCTATTGAGAAACTCTACATTCAATTCTCATAAAACTATTTCTAATAATCTGTGCATGAATACAAATAAAATTTGGCGCATAAATTTTTAATGAAAAATCAAATTGAAGCAAATCCTCACTCAATGTAATCATATTTTCCATACAGCTTGCATGGATTATGCTCCATTAAAATCTGGCGCAAAAAAATTAAATTGAAGTAAATCCAATATGCAAAATTCAAATTTCATACTGTTCGCCAAAGTTTTTGCCAAATGAAAATTTTAAATGGGGATTTCATGCTATAAAAAGCATACAATTATACTCTTAATCATCCAACTCTATTATAACAACAATATCATAAAAAAATCTTTCTAACGATCAAAGGCGAGTCATCTACGAACTATTGTTGAAGCACAAACAAAATGGAAAATTAAAGAAAGGTTCAATTGCATCTACAACTTTCCAATTTTCAGTAACTACCAAGACAATTAGTCGCATATGGAAGCGAGGAAAAAACTCTAGCGTAACCGGTACCATCGATGTTAGTTCAAGACGTATAGGAAGTGATGGTGGAAAACGAGTTCAAATTGATTTCAATCATGCTTCGAATATTCCATTTTGTCGAAGAACAAATATAAGATCACTTGCGAATATAAGATCACTTGCAAGTGTTCACATCGATGAAAAATGATTTTAAATAACAAAAATTGTTGAACGATATTATCTTCTTCCGAACAAAAGTAAGCCTTTACGGACTTGCAAAAGAAAAAAGTTTATAACCAAAGTAATGTTTTTAGCTGCAGTTGCTCGTCCACAATTTAATGAAAACGGTAATGAAATTTTTTCCAAAAAAATTGGTATTTTTTCATTCATTTGTAAGGAACTTGCTAAGACGAAAAGTAAGAATCAAGATGTCGGTACCCTTGAGACAAAAATGATTTATCCTGTAACACAAAAGGTTTTTAGATCTTACTTGATCGAAAAAGTATTACCTTCAATTAGAGAAAAATGGCCTTCTTCAAGTGTCAGAACTCCTATTTTTATCCAACAAGATAATGCCAAACAACATTTGCGTATTGATGATGTTGAATTTGTGGAACATGCGACAAGAGATGGATTTGATATTCATTTACGGTGTCAACCCCACAATAGTCTGGATATAAATGTTCTTGACCTTGTTTTTTTTAGAGCTTTTCAAACTCTTGAACACCAAGAAGCTCCTACAACTATTGACGAATTGGTAGCTACCGTAGAGAAGTCATTTGATCAATTCTCATCAAAGCGTCACAATTATATGTTCTTAACTTTGCAAACATGTATGGTTGAAGTAATGAAAGTGTTTGGTGGGTTTGATTACAAAGTGCCGCATATGAACAAGGGCGGGCTAAAAAAAGATGGCAATCTCCCAACTAGCATCCAATTAGAACGGAGTGTGATGGATGAAGTTATTTTGCATCTCCAAGAACCATGAATTGACACTTATTGTAATGCCCCCAAATCCAGGTCCGTTAAACCTCAGATCTGGTACATCACGATATAACATCTTTATACATATTCTATAAACTAATATGGAATTATAAACATAAATTATTTATTACACAATGGTTCTGTAACATTTCTCAAGGTCTGCATCCTTTATCTTAATACATACCTTTAATAATTCACAAGGTTTACATCAAAAATTTACGTCAGTTATCATAATAGATAAATGTCCTTATAAAAATAAACTCCATCTTTTTCTTTGCCTTTGTCCTTCTTTGAGCATTCGGGTTAAACTGAAATATATTCATGATATAGCAAGGGTGAGCAATACATGAATAAGCTATATCATGATTGTGAAAGAGCATGAATAAATACAATAAAGATATATCATGATTGAAAGAAAGAATAAGCTTTTAAGTTTCCAACAATATAATGTTTGTAAAAGAGCATGAATCAAATCTCAATACATGAATAATTGAATTAATAACGCTGAGTGGTAAACAATGACCATGAACAAATACTTTGGTAATGAAGGTGATCATCCTTTCATACCTGATAAATATATGCAACGCGCACTAAGTGAGAATCAATAATCATAGATGTGAAATAATTGTTAATAATTAAACCACTAGCATTCTGGAAAATTATTAACTCGAGTTTGAGTTAAAAAACTTGCATGTTCCGTTGATTACCGCTACGCAATCTAATTTAATCTCTTATGAAGGACATATAATTAATAAGATCGATCCTCCAATTAGCATAATACATTTTATCTCATAACACTATTACTCAAATAATAAATTAGCTAATATTTAGCAACATAATCAAACATTGAATAATTCTTTAACTCACTAATAATATTATCGTCATTTGATAATATTATTATCACATAACCATCATCTTAAATTCTTGTCTAATATTATTAATCTTTTAATAATATTTTATTTACTTCTCAATTTCTCAGTAATATCTTAATCACTTACAAATATTATTAATCATTTAATAATATTTAAATCACCTTCAAATATTATTAATCATTTAATAATATTCAAATCATTTACTAATATTATTAATCATTTACTAATATTTTAATCATTATCTAATATTATTAATCATGTAATAATATTTTACTTATTTCATAAGTAATAAAGGTCTCACACATTTTAATATGCAAATATTTTACATCTTGAAGCTTAAACCATTTATATTCTTTTTTAGAAATATTTTTTACCTTTACTCGTAAATTTGGGGTTTAAACAGTTAATACATAACTTTTATAGTAAAACTCAATTTGCTATATTATTTCTTTAATTTAAATAATTTTTTTTAAAATCATTTCGTCCGTTCACGAGTCAACACGATCCGTTGCCTCATATACAAATATTTTATTCTGTTAGCACAATCGCTTTATTTTTCGTTTTTCAAATATTTGCATTTTTACTTTATATATATATATATATATATATATATATATATATATATACTCCGTTACATAAATCTCAGCTCAAAAATCTCATTTAGAACCCCCCAAAACCTCAAAATATCATTTTTATGGTTAATATAATTTTTCAAAGGTTTCACGTTTTTCGTTGCACCACAAAATAATTTTATAGGCAACTATAGTTTTTATTTCGCTTAAATATGTAATTTATATTTATTACATATTTTTATTACTTTATTTATACTTGAATGGAAGTTTCTCGGCATATAATATCACTTATAGTCAAATCTCGCCCTGTAGGAGTTTATTAGATTTATTATGACTTATTATTTTGTCGAAATGCGATTCGTAACATCGAACGTCAAAGTCGCTCGACACGCCGACACTCGTCGTTCGCTCAAATTTTAGTCCTGACATGCATGTTCGCTCATTTTTAATATTAAAATCATAAGTCATATAACATCGAGATTTTGGGCAAGTTATATACCTTATGGCGTAGTATTTTAGAAAAATTTCTAATCGCGAAAACGGATCACGGAACCCATCAAAATAGCGCGTCAAAAATCATGTCAGGCAGCTGCCTAGCAGCGCAACGCGGCGGCACACGCCCAGCGCGCGCACGCTACTGCCCAGCAGCGTTGCCGCTCCGCCGCTCGCAGACCAAATCCGCTATTTTGCGAATTTTGTACGCGCTATTCGTTAATCGGATTGATCCCATTTTTTGATATGTTATACATGGCATACCAAAGTATTTTTTAAAAATATAACCCACTAATTTCGGACCTCATAGGCAGCCTAAAACAGGCTCCAAAAATGTCCACTCGTAACAATTTTCAAATGTTTTCTAGCTTGACCCTCATGCATTAAAACAGTCATAACTTTTTCGTTTTAAAACATTTTTAGGCTATTCTTGAGCCCACGCGAAGCTAACTTATGGGACTACAACTCCTCCCTACTGAATCTTTTCCAGATTCCGAACATATCAGCCCAGAAATTCCATGCAAAGGGACTGACCCGAGTTGGTTAGACAGTTTTGATGCGACTACTTTGAATGGTCATAACTCTTTGCTTCGAAGGCGGAATTAGTCCGTTATGGAGTCTATAGAAAGCTTATTCAGTGTACTATATCATACCAAAAGCCCAGAATTTTTAGAGCAACCTAGCTAAACCCGAAATTTTCTTTTTAGGTCAGCAGTTTACTAGTTTTCTTTCCTTTCCTTGTTTAAGCTTTTCACTACCCAAAATGGTTAGATCTACTCATAAAACACTCTAAAACTTGTAGATCTATGGTTTTAGAGTTCAAGACACATAGATATTTATTTTGACAAAAACCATCACAATAAATCATATTAACTAACTAGAGTTTTGAAATATGAGAACTTTTAAACCTTTTGTTTTGATGGCTTTTCTTCCTCTCCTTCCAAGGGTGATTATGGAGCTTGGAGGCATGGAAACTTCTCTTCCTTCTTCCCTCAAGGGGTTGCCAAACCAACACTTTCCCCTATCTTTCTAGAGTAGTTCTACACGGACCAGATATTTAGACAGGAAAATTGAACATTTCTAATTTTTTTTTTACTTGTGATTCTCAAAAAATGTATAGTATTTATTTCAACAGAAATTTTTACAAAATATAGTGTTTTAGGTGTAATTTGTACAATCATGTTCTTGTATATGTATCTAAATTACACCTAAAATACTATATTTTGTAAAAATTCCTGTTGAAATAAATATTATACATTTTTTGAGAATCACAAGTAAAAAAATAAAGGGTTCTTTACATAAGTATACAACAAATAGAAAGTAATTACAAGAAAAGTGCATCAACCAAATAATTATAACAAGAGTGTAATTAGGGCTCATATTATAAAAATAGTACAATTCATATTAATAAGGAAACCTAAAATTAAGGACAAATAACTACCATAATTAATAATTCAAATTCAAATATTTGGATCTAACAACAAAAATAAATTCAAATTTAAAATAATAATTCAAATTTAAATATTCAAATTCAAATCTTCATCTCTCTCACATACACTTTGAAATAATAGTCCGCCGCTACACCTCACATACTCCGCCGCTACATCGCCGCGAATCTCCGTTGTCCAAAACGCCAATGAGAATAAGAAGAAGATTCGCCCTATAAAAAGTTTAAAAATAAATAGATGTAACTTTTAATGTTCTGAAATTTTTTTTATAACTATTTTGTTACTTATAAATAATAAAATGGTTACCTTTGTACGAATGGTTGGCTACCAACTACATCACATTCAAATGAAATTAGTAACTTAATAAAATTGAATTGGTTACCTTGGTCTGAAGGTTTGGCTAACAACTGCACTATAAAAAAACTGCATGTGTGGATGTGAATTAGTTACTTTGGTATGAAGGTTTTGTTACCTTGGTACGAAGGTTTGCTTACCTTGATCTGAAGGTTTGGTAACCAACTGTACTAAGAAAAAAATTTAAAGTGTGGAGATTGATTGGTTACTTTGATATGACAGTTTGGTTACCTTGGTATGAAGGTTTGGTTACCATCATCCAGTATTCATATCCACCGCCACAACCACCTGAATCTTCATACCCACATCCATTTTGACCCTTCATTTTGAGAAGTTACTGGAGATATACAGTTGGTTGACTCATATATATATATATATATATATATATATGAAGCACGAATTGACTGGAACTAAAAGTACATTCCGACTTGCTTACATATATACCGAGAACACAGAAGTTAACAAATAATGAGAAGCAGAAGCATAGTAATAAAAAAAACTAAAAAATCGTACCTTCATGGACTTCATCGTTTTGACTGTCATCATGGACCTCCACATCATTATTATCTCCATCGTCATCACTGTTATCATTGTCATCGTCATTATTTGTATGTTCTGTATCATCTTTTTGACTGTGATTGGAGAAATGATTAATAAAGAATGCAACGATTTATGAGAAGCATGTACGACTAACTAATATATATATATACATATATATATATATATATATATATATATATATATATATATATATAGAAAGAATACGTTGAATGAAGAAGAAGGGTGATGACTAACTGCAGTTGTTATAGATGAGGAGAGAGAGAAGAAGCCATGGGTATAACTAATATCTAAATTAAGGAATTCTAATTGAATACTAATTTCCTAAATTAAGGAATCCTAATTGCACTAATATTGTAAATAAATATGGAAGTGTATTAGTTGTGTAAAGATTTTATGAGTGCACTATTGTTGTAATTATTTTTAAAAATGTAATAGAATATGTAATTCATCCAAAAATAAAATAAAATGGAAAATGTCCAATTTTCCTGTCTAAATATCCGGTCTGCCAAGACTTTTTCATCTTTCTATTTACTTTCTTTTTCTTCTCTCTCTAATATTTTTCTTTTGCTAGCTCTTTAGTGGAAAATAAGAAGTGAAGTAACTCTTTTTTTAAATGTATACATATAATATATGTATGTGTGGGCCCATGTGCAAAATTAGGGTTCACATGACCTAATTAAATTAAATGCACAATTAGGGTTTTACGACCTCATTAAATGTACAATTTAGGGTTCGCATAACCTAATGGAATGAAGATGGAAAAGTCAGAAATAAATGTACTAAACCTGGGAGAAGCCTCCACGTGTCCCGAGACAGAAGACTCGTGGAGGTGGCTCATTTTAGGAATTGATTGAGGGATTGGACTGGTGGCTAGAAGGACAGGGTAATATGGGCATTATTCTGATGACTAAAGGGTATGTCTGGAATTTTCTTGATAACATATGCCTAGCATGTGATTACTTAATTCCAGGAAATTCTATAAATACCCCTTCCATTCTAGGAAAGGGGAGGACTTTTTTGGTAGCTTAAGGCTTGGATATTCCACCTAAAATCACTAAAAAAAGATTTGAACACTCTCTGAACTCGAAGAACTCAAGAAGGCTCTTGAAATCCCAATAACCCTAACACGGTTTTCAAATTCTAGGGGTTCTGCCACGCGTTGTTGGAGTAATCGCCCACCTGTCGTTCTCCCCTCTTCAATCAATCAATCAATTCCGTGCTTTTCGTGGATTTCTCTCCTCCTCAACCAACACGAAACCCTAAACAAGCAAGGCGCAATTTTCTTGCCCACATTTATTTGGCGACTCTGCTGGGGAGGTGTAGAATTCGTGAAGGGTATGCCCACAACTCGAAGTGGGAGAACTACAGGAAGAGCTGCTTCACCAACAAATAGCATTACCTCACCGGATCCAGTTCCAAGGCAAGTAGCTCAAGCATTCCAAGGCAAAAACTTGGATTTTGACCAACCAATTATTGAAGACGCTTCAGAAGGGAGTTCAACATCACCATACATGGCCAATCAACAACAAACCAACACAGGAAGGCAAGGCGATGATGCAAACGGAGAGTAGACAAATGTTGTGCAACTGGAGATGCTCAAGGCATTGAAGAAAGCACGAGAAGGCCAAGGGATGATGATGACCATGATGCTGGAAATGTAAAGAAAGCAAGAGGAAATGGGGAATTTTCACTAGCAGTTGATGCAGATTCCCACCTTCAAGGCCATGTTCCCAGGCAGTTTGTAGGGGGAACAAGCAGGAGTGGAAGATAACAACAATGGCAGCAACAACAAAGAGAACCAGATTGTACCTCCATCGACGGAGAATCAGTCGGTTCCAATCATCAACTTGGAGCCTCAGAATAGTGGCGACGTGCCGCAACCCAGGTTGGACGCAAGCCAACCTCAGATACACATCATCCCAACCGCTCTTCTAGCATTTTCACAAGTGCAAATGCCAACCATTCCAAGTCATGTCCAGCGAGTGAGCCAGCAGCTGCCACAAGCGGCACCTTTGCACGATGCAAGCGTGCATCAACCAATTTCTCTAGCACCGCCGATACAGCAGTATATCACAGCTGTAAGACCCCAACTTATTAATGAATAAAATTTAATTTTTTCTAAATATTATCGTGAATAATAAGGTGTTAATTTGATATAATGCTTTAGTTATAGGTGAAATGTGCAAATTTTATAAAATAAACAAGTGGTTATAAAATATTCATTTGTTGTTAGGGAATATTCGTTTGGTCGTGGAATATTCTTTCTGTCGGGGAATATTGGTACGACGGCGCAGCCTTGTGTGGGCCCCATAATGGAAAGCAATTGGATGAAGAAAACGACAAGTATAAGTTGTTTATAAATAACGGCGTAGTTGTTACCGTTAATACTGTTAGAATATGTAACAATCCAAATTTTTATTATAATATTTAAATATTTATTGAATTATATAAATATTTAATGGATGTGTTTATCGGTGAATAAGTATTTGTTTAATTGATTTGATGTGATTTGATTATTTATTTGTTTAATAAATAATTAATGAGTTAAGGAAAGTAATTATTTTGAAATAATAATCTAATTTAATTTAATAATTAAGTTAGAGAGTTTATAATGATCAAATAAATTATTATATTTTGCAATGAATTGTTATTAGAATTAATTAATTAAGTATAAAAACTTAATTAAAAGAAGTGCGACAAATAACTATATTATAATTAGTTATTAAAATAAATTAAAGTAGTTTTGATTTGGTTTTACCCAAACAATGCTTAAGGATATAAATTCCTTAATTTTAAATTGTTTTGCCAAACAAAGCCCTATGGCTTTTGTTTTTTTAAATTTTGAATTTTAATAAATAAAATATAAATAAAATATATATATATATATATATATATATATTAATTTGGTAACTGATAAATTGAATAGGGGTATTGAGTAGGCGTCGGTTTTGTTTAAACGGGCGTGCGTTGGTTTTATTTTGTTTTTACATAAGGAGTATTTGGGTTTTGGCTCAAGAGAAAAGAAAAGGAAGATGGCAGAAATTGAGAGAGAATAGAGTAAATTGAGAGGAAAAGGTGTCTGAAGTTGCAAGGTTGTCTGTGACTAGCAAGGGTTAATAAGAATTTCTTAACAACAAAAGGTATGTTTTAAAACCTTAATATATATATATGTTTTTACGTCTCTGTGTTCTTCTATTTCATTGTAAATATAAAGTTTTTACAAAACTCTGTAGTAGTTGTTATATAACTGAACTATGGTGTTTTTATGGGTGTATGATGTTGGAAGTACATGAAAGGTTATGTTAATTTCGTTTAAAAGGATGGAAACTATTTTGCAGTATATGTTTCGGTACATGGCTATTAACAGTCAAAATATTCATTAGTTTGGTTGTTAAGAGGATAAAAATCAGTAAATTGTTGATAGCTAATTGGGAAATTAAAACTGTGAACATGTTAATTCTGTTGTTAAGAAGTTCAGAGAATCGTAGTTAAAGTAAACGAATTGGTTGTTATTAGAATTTACAGTGTTTACTGTGTTAAAATATATCAACTATGGAGTTTTGGTTTTAAAACAGTGTTTTCAAAGAATTAAGTTTTCTGAAATCGTTGTTCAGTGGTTAGTAACTAGTCTATGGATGATTATTAACGCTTATATGTAGTTTATAATGAAGTTATGCATGTTAATTGGGGTTAATTGTGTTTAAAAATAAAGACAGTAGCTTTGATATGTTCTTCGTGGTTGGGTTCTGCAAGTTTCGGCGCCCCAGCGCCAAAATTTGAGCCCCAGCGCCAAAGCGCCACTGGCTAGCTTATAATTCGCGCCCCAGCACTAGAGCTCGCGCCCCAGCACTGTAACTCGCGCCCTGGCGCTGGTACTCACGCCCCGGCGCCACTGATCCGCGCCCCAGCGCCGGATTTGTGGTATGACTTGGACAGTTTTGACCTCCTGTAGTAAAATAACCATAACTTCCTCATACAAACTCCGATTGAGGTGATTCAAGATGATCCGGAACGAGGACGAGTAGACCTACAACTTTAGTTCTTTACGTTTTTCAATTTGAGGTCATTAGGATGGGTCAAAATGGTCATATTTAGGACTATTGTGTTTTTAGAGGCAATCGGAGGGTGTCGGGCATGCACATATGCATGTGTAGTGCTCCAGACCATAAAAGATGATGTCCTAAGTTATAAAACATGAATATTAGTAATTATAATGATGCTTAACATTAATACATGATGAATTAGATGAGTTATAGAAGCATAGTAAGCATACACAAGAGAGGCAAATCGGGCGTGTGACGAATGAATGTCGAAACGCCGTGCAGAGTATTAATGAACTTAAAAAGTGTTTCAATTCAATTGAAATGGATATTATAAGATATGGAATGGGTTTAATATAAAGCTAATAAGTAGTCCTAGCAAGACTTAAGCACTTGAATAAATTGCGAATATGAAATACAGTGAGTTATAAGTTGAAAGTTAACACAATTTAGTTGAACATTGTGTATTTATGATAAGAAGGGTTATGAGACGTAGAGTAGAGTTTACATTACAATTACTATGTGTTGTTATGTGACTAATATTGATGTGTATGATTATATAATTGCGTAGGGCACGTGAAGTGCAGATAGCTGTAAGCTGTTAAACTGTTATTGGTAAACAACGATCAAGACAAGTCTTTCGGCTCTTATTTTCTACGTGGACTTGATGAACTGTTTTAAATTGCATGATATGTTATGCATGTTGAAATCATAAAATGTTAAAGTCAATATATGACTGCATTATTTTGGCTAAGTAATGATGATTGAGTAAAGAACTCAATCTTTATATTTGTTATGTGAATTAAAAGCATGTATGCCATGCTACTTTAATGAGATGTATGTCGAGCATGTTATTATGTGCTATATGATGCATGAAAACTGTTAGATTTTGCTGGGCTGTCGAGCTCACTCTTGCAAATAACCACTTTTGCAGGTCAAGATTTTAAGGTAAAGATACGTGCTATGTGAGTTATAGAGATCTATATTCACGAAGATTACTTATGTTTTATGAGAAATTTATTTCATATTTTGAACGTAACATGTTGTTGAATTGTAAGTTGAGCTATCCAATATATATGGATATTTAGTTATGATGAAAGACTTTGTATAGTCATTTTGTTGTAACGATTCATGATATAAGATTGAATCAAAGAGATGTAATGTAATGGTTGCGATTCAGGGCAAGAAAGAAGGAAATGTATAAAAGTTTTAAATATTCCGCAATTTTATTAAGTTTAATATCGAATAATGATGTATTATTTAGAGGTTGAATGTATGGTTAACGACCGAAGTCAGGATTTAAATTGTATAGATTTTGGGGTCGTTACAGTTGGTATCAGAGCCGCAGGTTATAAACCTTAGGTAGGAGTACCGTAGGCTATAACCTTAGAGAAGAGAGGTGAAGATAATGAACGAATAAGCTCAAATAGAGTTTGAACAATAAGGGATTAAAACTTGCGTGAAAGGATTCAAAGAAGAATCTCATAGAGTTATAAGGAATATAAAAGTGGGGTTACCCAACTCCAATAATAAGAATGTAAGGTGATAATAAATAGACAATGTCTATAAAAAGAGAATGGTAAAGAAGTTATGAATAGAGAAGAGTTATGTCTAAGTGTGGTACAATTGTACTCTTTAGTAGTTGATGTATGGTATCTGGGCTAAACGATTCCTTCATGGAGCGGAGGTATATACGAACTAGCAACTCGGAACCTAGTTTGTTGGTTGTTTATGGGAAACCACTCAGCGTACCATATTGAAACTGTTAGAGACTCGATGTGTACCAAATGTGTAACTCGAATGAAATTTTGAGCGATGTAAATGAAGTTAAAAAGTTAGAAATTCTTAAAAGAATAATTGTTATATAAACAAGAAGATTCAAAGAAGAATCTTGAAGAGATATAAAGATAAGAAATGGGAGTTTCCTAACTCCAATAGCCAAGATAACGAATAATGTCGTAAATGATGGGGAAAAAAGGGGGGGGGAAAGAAAGAGGATCGTAAAAACAAAACGATCACGAGTTAAGAAAAGAATTTTAAGGGAGATGATTATAGAATAAGGTCACGACGTGGTCTGTTTAAGTTATAAAAGAAAGATGGTCTGTAATGTTTGAATGATTATAGCTTAATGCTATGAAGATGGTGTACTATGAAATAGTACGAGATAACTCATGAGGAGTTATAGATGATGTGATACGAGGAATTCGTATCGAGCAAAGAGCAAGTTAAAAGAAAGATAGAGTTAGGTGGGATTTCAATTGAGAACTCATGTGATGGCTGAGTTGTACAAACCTTTGTATGGGCGAGAGTTTTGTGCTTGCACTCAGTTTATCACATTGATAATCATTGGAATATTTATGTTGCACTATTTGCTATATGCCTGTTGAGAAGGTGATTCTTTTCTCATGTGTATAACAGATAGGTAGAGTATAGTTAGATAATATTATAAGGTGAAGTGCGAGTTCTTAAAACTCATACTTATGGTAGGTTCGTGACTCATAATTATATGGTATGTTTTTGAACCCCTCAGCGAATGGACGCCTATGGTCTGACTAGGATAAGTTCTTAAACTCATATGATTGTGGCAAGTTCCTGAACTCATAACATGTGATAAGTTTGATGAACTAGGGTATAATTAAGTGTGAATGGAGTATTGAGGATGATAGGAATAGATAGACCTATTAAGCAATGGATCATTATTAGAAAGTGGAGTTGATGGTGGAAGCATGTGTATTCTAAATCTACTAGCTATGCTAGACTTTCGAAATTTATTGACTTCGTGCTGATGTTTACACTTTTATTTTCTTGAAAAACATTAGATCAAATGATGGAACCAATGAGTTTTAACAACAATACTGTTATTCGTATGTCTATGCTAATTACTTCGGCTAGACAAAAATGATTTGCAATATATCAAAATGTATTTTATATCATTAATGCATCATGTAACCTGGTGCAAAGATGATAAAAACGATGGAGTCATCAATGCAGTATTACCTAGTGTTGGATGTGATCTAAGGATCGTCAGCCCACTATGGTATGATGTAGTATGATAAAGTCACCAAATGACGGAATCCTCAACGGACTGTAAATACAGTGCGGTATCATGACGTCATAAAAAGATTTTTGAGATTTCTTTAATATATGAGAATACATATGTATGTATGTATATGTATATTTCGGTTAATGTCCGAGTTATTGTAGAGGTCTATGCTATTTGATTCAGCTAGACAAATATTGAAAGATGTTCATGAAATTCAAGAGTTTCTTGAGAAGTTATGCCAAACCAAATTATTTTGGTGCGGATTCAGATGTTGAAAAGCTGAGATGAACAACCCTTTTATAGGGGATTACGCGGAGGCGTTGAGATGTTTGTGCACAATACATTGTACGAAGGGCTGATCACCCTAAGTACGAGGAGTCCCTATAGTCTTATGACTGTTAAAGTTTAAGTTGAAAGATTACTTATAACTATGGACATATGCATAGCGTTTAAATGTTTGTGCACAATACATCGTACGGAGGGCTTAACACCCTAAGTACGGGGGTCCTTATAGTCTTATGACTGTTAAAGTTGAAGTTGAAAGATTACTTGTAACTGTGGACATAGTTCGTGGTCTTATGACCCTCAGCATGATTTGGAATCTTTTAAATTCCTGAGTTATGCAAACTACTTCCCAATTATTGAACAATTGTGAAAGATTCTTGTTATTCTGCAAGATGGAAGTGAAAAAGGAAAATATTCCTTAGAAAGAAGTAAGTCGTAGAATGCAACACTGAATGATGAATGTGTTGATTAAGTGAGAAAAGAGATTTTGAAATGAGAAGGGGATGAGTTATCAAAGAAATTTGTGAAACTTTTAATAGAAAAGTTAATAATTATAGAATGATCTTTGTGAAAGAAGTGGTTATAGAACCTAAGGAATGAATATAGTATTAACGTAAAATCTACTTTGATAGATGGAATGAATAAATATTAATTGATAAAATTTTGAGGACGAAATTCTTAGAAGAAAGGGTGAATGTAATATCCCGAGTATTGATAATAACGATCCTTAGAAAAGGAAATGAATGGGTCAAAAGATATATAATACTCAAAATATAATTGAGTTCAAATGAAAGTTATGAAATGAAACCTAGAATTTGTTAGGTAATGAATGTAGTAGAAAATATAAAATCTATATTTAGATAAAATGATGAAAGATTTCTCTGAGTTATTTGTTTAATTTGTGTCTTCGATTCTGGGGACAGAATCTTTGTAAGTAGGGAAGATTGTAACGAATGAGTGATTTTAGTTGTGATTCTAAGGACAGAATCCTTGTAAGGAGGGAATGATGTAACAATCCAGATTTTTATTATAATATTTAAATATTTATTGAATTATATAAATATTTAATGGATGTGTTTATCGTTGAATAAGTATTTAGTATTTTGGTGAAAAATTCTAGAATTAGTGGGCCCCACTTTTGGTTGGTGAGAAATGTGCTGGAATTTTTATTCAAATGTGGTGGGTGAGAATAGTAGCAGGTAAAGCCATCAGGTTGCAAGTCAAGTCTGCTTCGGCGTGTTAACATATTCCTATAAATAGAGGGCTAAGTTAGAATTGAAAATCACACCAGAAACATAAGCTTTCTCTCTTTTTCTCTCTATATTATTGAGTGTATTTTGTGAGTATTTAGATACTTTGTGAGTTTCTATTTATCAGTGCAAGTTACCATCAGTCTTATACCGATATTCCAGTTAGAAGTACTGTTCGTTTGAGGTAAGGGATGTTATTTTCTTCTTAAATGATATTATTTTCTTCAATATCATTATGCCAAAATATTGGTTTGAACTTTTTATCAAATTTAAAACTTTTTGTGTCGGGATTACTATTCACGTATACGACACTATTCACGTATACGGCACTATTCACGAATACAGCACTATTCACCGAAAAATAAAATTTTTCCTTTTTATCCAAAATGGTTATTATGGTTACTATCTTTGATTGTATCCATATTTTGATCTTTATTTTTGAATTTTACTTCACAATTGGTTATTGTGAAGTATTATTGATCTTGGATAAACTGTAACACGAATCCCTAATATTTATCCTTCTGTCTCACTAGATTCGTTTTCTTTATAATATTTTTCATCATCCTCAGTCCTAAATGATGATATTATTAAATATCTTTGGCCTGTAGTGCAAAGATAAATGATTAACTGATGAATATCTTTGGCCCGTAGTGCAAAGATGAACAAGTGTTGAGATAAACATGACCGACTAGTGATACAAATGAATATCTTTGGCCTGTAATGCATTGACGAATATTTAATTAAAGATGATTATTGATTGTTGTTACAGGGATAAAATATTGATGATGAACTTTTAAATCTTAGAAGATAGTAGAACTCATTCTCTACTTGACTCTTCTAATGGTTTGCTGTTTCCGCTGCAGTTGTTGATCTAAAACTTGTTGTCTATTATATTTTATTAGATTTTCCCTGTTGAAGACTAATGATAAGTTGTTGTATATTATCTTAGTCATAATATTCTTTATTGGGCTAGTTGAGCTCACCCTTTTCCTTTTTGTTCCATTTTTCTCAGGAGGCGAGAATATAGCGGAAACTAGTCGGGGTGTAGAGTGATGTTTCTAGTCAGTGGTGTTAGCAGTCCTCACTATTTAATTAAATAGTATTTCAATAATTGTAATGATGACTTATTTGAGTGTGGATATTGTCTAAAAGATAATATTTGTATTTAAACTCACAGTATTGTGTTGTCATATTTTGCGCGACAAGTGTTTTAATAAAGTTGTATTTGTTTCTGTACCATATATTTGGCGACTCAGAATGGGTGATGTATACTTATTTTGGGGGCGTCACAGTTGGTATCAGAGCTTAGGGATACGGTCTCTGGCGGAGATCGGGGAATAGAACTAGGAGGGGAGAGACGAGTAAATCCTTCGCTAGTGTGTCCTACCTAAGCTTATTTGTTGGTTGGTTATAATATAGGGATATTATGTGATATGTTAATTTTTTTAATTAACCCTTGTTTTATGGTATTATTTGAGAATGGCAGCCGAGAACGTTAACAATGGAGTATATGAGACTGTGGAACAACCTTTAGTCATAAACTAGGAGAACGTGCAACAGGAAGGCAATATTCCTCCTGTAAACAACGTTACCAAGCAAACGATGAATGATGGAATGTTTAGGAGCTTTTTGCAGTTCATGCAAAATCAGACGAGGGAGACTCGTGTGCAGAATACTGGTGAAAATGATAACAACGCGCGGTTTGTCACGGCCAAGCAGTTCAAAGAGTTGGGACCACCAGACTTTCAGGGAAAGCCGGATCCGATCAAGGCGAAAACATGGGTCAAGCAAATTACCAAGATATTCGATGTCTTGGGATGCACGGAGGAACATAAGGTTCCATTCGCCACCTTTATGTTCCGCGGTAAGGCAGACTACTGGTGGGAGTCTGTGAAGCGTACCCAGCCTGACGCACTCAACATGTCCTGGAAAACATTTCAGAAACTGTTTAATGACAAGTACTTTCCTGAAAGTATTCGTCATATGAAGGAGGTAGAGTTTATTAGGCTGGAACAAAATAACATGACGGTGTCCCAGTACGAGGCGAAGTTTGCAGAGTTATCCAGGTTTACACCTCATTTGGTCGAGAATGAGGAACGAATGACAAGGATGTTTCTAGGAGGTTTAAAACCCGAGATTCGACAATATCTTATCTCTCATAAATTTTTTTTATATTCAGATATTGTAAACAGGGCTCAATTATTAAAGCGAGATAATGAGTATATTCAACCGAGGGAACACAACCAAGGTAATACCGGTGGCAGCGGTCATCGGACCAATGAAAACTAGCAGGGAGGAAAACATTTGGACAAAAGCGGTAACCACTCTGGTGGAAATCGTGGCCGTGATAATAGAAGGAGGGAGTCGGGAGGAGATTTCAAGAAGAGAAGGTACAACAATGATAACGTGAAAACATCAGCACAAACATCAACTGTTTCTAGGGGAGGAAAACGAGCACCGATTGCTTGTTACAAATGTGGGAAAGAGGGACATATCAGCCCAAACTGCCCACAACAATCCAAGGTATGTTATAACTGTGGAAAGGAGGGTCATATAGCTCGAGAGTGTTCTATAGCAAAACCAAGTTCAGCGGGGATGGTGACTCCAAAAGCTGTCCAGGATAAGTCAAAATCAGCGGTTCCTAGAAGAGTGTTTGTCGTGACTGGCCAAAACGCGAGAAACCCGAACGAGGTGATCACGGGTAAGTTAATCTTGAATTCTTGCGAAGTTTATACTTTACTAGATACCGGTTCTACCCATTCTTTTATCTCTCCTGCTTGTGCTCAACGTTTAAACTTGACTCCGGAGAAATTAGACTTTGACCTATCTGTGGAGACTCCATTAGGAGAAACTTTCATTACATCTACAGTTTATAAATCTTGCTTAATCCAAGTTGGCACAATCACATTACCTGTTAACCTTGTCTCTTTAAAGATACTTGCTTTTGATGTGATTTTAGGAATTGATTGGTTAACTACTCATCATGCCAAAATTGATTATTTTCGTAAGGTTGTTAGTTTTCATATTTCTAACCAACCTGTTATACGAATTCAAGCAACCAAACCATTAAAATCAATCGCTGTCATATCAAGCCATAAAGTCATTCGCTTATTGAAAAACGGATGTCAAGCTTTCTTAGCCCATGTTATGGACTTGAACAAAAACACGTCAGATTTGAATAATATTTCTTTTGTTAGTGAATTTCCTAACGTATTTCCTGAAGAACTTCCTGGTCTACCCCAGAACGTGAAGTTGAATTTTTTATTGACCTTGAACCCGGTACAAAGCCCATTTCTAAAACCCCATATCGAATGGCTCCTATTGAACTTCAGGAGTTAAAAGTCCAATTACAGGAATTGTTAGACATCGGTTTAATTCGTCCTAGTACGTCTCCTTGGGGTGCTCCTGTTTTATTCTTAAAGAAGAAAGACGGGAGTATGCGACTTTGTATTGACTATCGAGAATTGAACCAAGTCACCATCAAGAATAGGTATCCGCTACCTCGTATTGATGACCTGTTCGACCAGTTGCAAGGAGCACAATTCTTTCAAAGATCGATCTTCGTTCTAGATATCATCAGCTGAAGATTAAAACTGAGGATATTCTAAAGACTGTCTTCAGAACTCGGTACGGGCATTATGAATTCTTAGTCATGTCTTTTGGATTTACTAATGCTCTTGCTGCCTTCATGGATATGATGAACTGTGTATTCAAAGAATATTTAGATCAGTTCGTTATTGTCTTTATTGATGACATCCTCATCTATTCCAAAAGCCATGAAGATCATGAGCACCATTTGAAGCTGGTACTGCAAAGGCTTCGTGAAAACAAGCTATATTCCAAACTGAAGAAATGTGAGTTCTGGCTTGAGGAAGTAGCATTCCTTAGGCACGTAGTGTCAAAACATGGAGTATCTGTCGACCCGACGAAGATTGAAGCCATACAAAGTTGGGAGCAACCGAAGTCGGTGACCGAAGTATGTAGCTGGTTATTATCGGAGATTCGTGGAAGGATTTTCTAGAATCGCTACTCCATTAACTCAGCTGACTCGGAAGGATACAAAATTCGGTTGGAGCGAGAATTATGAGAAGAATTTTCAAGAACTCAAGAGGAGACTCATTTCGACACTTGTTCTAACAATACCATCTGGTTCGGATGGATTTGTTATCTATAGCGATGCTTCAGGCAAAGGGTTAGGATGTGTTCTCATGCAACATGGGAAAGTCATAGCCTATGCCTCGCGACAACTCAAAGAATATGAGAGGAATTATCCTACTCATGATTTGGAGTCGGCAGCAGTCGTTTTCGCATTGAAGATTTGGAGACACTACCTGTATGGGGAGAAAGTAGAGATCTATACGGATCATAAAAGTCTCAAATATTTCTTCACCCAAAAGGAACTCAATATGCGGCAACAACGTTGGCTTGAGCTGTTGAAAGATTACGATCATACCATCCAATATCATTCTGGAAAAGTGAACGTAGTAGCTGACGCATTGAGTAGAAGATCATATGCGGGTACGAGTGCAATGTTGTTAACGCAAAGGCCCATTTTGTATGATTTGCAAAGGATGGAGATAGAGATGAAGGTTCTAAGTACCCACATGATGATATCAAATATACGAGTAGAACCGACTTTAATCGATAAAGTTAAAGCTGCTCAAGCTACGGACATGGAGCTGATGCGTATGAAGAAGAAAGTGTAAGAATGTGCTATTCCAGAAGCAAGAATCGATGAAGAAGGAATACTTCGAGTCAACTCCAGACTTTGTGTTCCTAACAATTCTGACTTGAAGCATAGAATCATGATGGAGGGACATAACACACCGTTTGCAATCCATCCCGGGAGTACCAAAATGTATCACGATCTTCGACATACATTTTGGTGAAGTAATATGAAAAGAGAGATCGCGGAGTTTATCTCGAGATGTTTAACTTGTCAACGTGTAAAAGCGGAGCATCAAGTACCAAAGGGTCCATTGCAATCACTTAAGATTCCGAAATGGAAGTGGGAACATATTACTATGGATTTTGTTACGGGTTTTCCCAAGGTTTCTCAAGGCATAGATGCGATTTGGGTCATTGTTGATAGATTAACCAAGTCTGCTCATTTCTTACATATACGTGAGACTTATTCCCTTAAACGTCTTGCTAGTATGTACGTGAATGAGATTATGAGATTGTATGGCATGCCAGTATCCATAGTTTCGGATCGTGACCCAAGATCACTTCACGATTTTGGGTTAGCTTGCAGAAAGCTATGGGCACAAATTTACGATTCAGTTCAGCATACCATCCTCAAACGGACGGGCAATCAGAGAGGACTATTCAAACCCTTGAAGATCTATTAAGACTCTGTGTTCTAGATTTCAAAGGAAGTTGGGATAAGTACTTGCCACTGGTGGAATTCTCCTACAACAACAGTTATTAGGCAAGTATAGGAATGGCTCCATTTGAAGCCTTGTATGGACGAAAGTGTCATTCTCCAGTATGCTGGGATGAGGTGGGTGAAGCAACGTTGTTGGGACCAAAATTGGTTCGTATAACTACAGAGAAGATCCAAACGATTCGACAACGTATACAAATGGCACATGATCGACAAAAGAGTTATGCGGATCTTCATCGAAAGGATGTAGAATTTAGTATTGGGGATCATGTATTGTTACGTGTTGCACCATGGAAAGGAGTTACAAGATTTGGGAAGAGAGGAAAGCTCAATCCACGATTTGTTGGTCCATTTGAAATTCTTGACCGAATAGAAAATGTGGCATATCGACTCGCATTACCTCCAAGTATGTCTCGTGTTCATAATATTTTTCACGTATCTGTGCTTCGTAAATATGTGAAAGACCCGAACCACATAATTGAGTTAGAACCAGACGAGATAGCCGAAGATTTAACGTATGAGGTGGTACTTGTTAAAATCTTGAATAGGAAAGAGCATGTTCTACGCACGAAGGTTATACCACAAGTTAAGATTTTGTGGAGAAACCATGCTATTGAGGAAATGACCTGGGAGTTGGAATCAGAAATGAAAGCAAGGTATCCTCACCTTTTCGAAACACCAGGTACGTACGTCAATTTTGAGGACGAAATTTCATAATGAGGGGAGGTTGTAAGACCCCAACTTATTAATGAATAAAATCAAATTTTTTCTAACTATTATTGTGAATAATAAGGTGTTAATTTGATATAATGCTTTGGTTATGGGTGAAATGTGCAAATTTTGCAAAATAAGAAAGTGGTTATAAAATATTCATTTGTTGTCGGGGAATATTCGTTTGGTCGTGGAATATTCTTTCTGTCGGGGAATATTCGTACGACGGCGCAGCCTTGTGTGGGCCCCATAATGGAAAGCAATTAGATGAAGAAAACGACAAGTATAAGTTATTTATAAATAACGGCGTAGTAGTTACCGTTAATACTGTTGGAATACCCGGTGGTTAAAATACAGTAGCACACGGTATTGCACCAATTATTGATTCTTACGTAAGAAGGCATTACTCAATAATTGTTACAGTAGTTACTGTTCAATATTTTATTTTATTGATTCAATAATTGCTGCGTTGATATTTTATATTATTGTTGTTTGAATAATTGTTGCTGCACAGTATTTTCCATTATCAGATCAATAATTCATATTATTTGAATAATATTATTAGATAGCATTATTGGCAATGTCTAGAAAGTTCTGTCTAAGGAGAGGTTTGGTCATCTAATTGCGCGCTAGTAAGGAGAAATCCTTATTGAAAAGCCCCCTCTTTTCTAGGAACGGCCTGGTTGTCGTAATTGTGATTCTGTAATATTATTTGTGAATAATTAATTATTGATTCATATGATAAGAAAATATTTATTTTATGTGGATATAAATGTTGGATATATTTATTGTGGTTAAAAATGAAGGAGTTAATGTTGAGGTGTTTTATCAGTATTTTTGTCGGAATGGAGGTATTAAAAATTAAACCAGTGTTTTTGAGATATATTGTGTGAGTTATAATTTTTAATCCGACCGTTGGATCGTTGTAATTTTTGGATATGTTATACATATATAAGTTGAGTATATGTCCACAAATTTTGAACCGTTAAAAATGAACGTATGATTTATTATGAATTTTAAGAGGTGACTGGTTCAGAAATTGTTGAAGTATCCGAATTTAGCATTTTGGTGGAAAATTCTAGAATTGGTGGGCCGCACTTTTGGTTGGTGAGAAATGTGGTGGAATTTTTATTCAAATGTGGTGGGTGGGAATAGTAGCAGGTAAAGCCATCAGGTTGCAGGTCAAGTCTGCTTCGGCGTGCTAACATTTTCCTATAAATAGAGGGCTAAGTTAGAATTAAAAATCATACCAGAAACATAAGCTTTATCTCTTTCTCTCTCTATATTATTGAGTGTATTTTGTGAGTATTTAGATACTTTGTGAGTTTCTATTTATCAGTGCAAGTTTCCTTCAGCCTTATACCGATATTCCAGTCAGAAGTACTGTTCGTTTGAGGTAAGGGATGTTATTTTCTTCTTAAATGATATTATTTTCTTCAATATCATTATGCCGAAATATTGGTTTGAACTTTTTATCAAATTTGGAACTTTTTGTGTCGAAATTACTATTCACGTATACGACACTATTCACGAATACGGCACTATTCATCGAAAAATAATTTTTTCCCTTTTTATCCCAAATGGCTATTATGGTTACTATCTTTGATTGTATTCATGTTTTGATCTTTATTTTTGAATTCTGCCTCACAATTGGTTATTATGAAGTATTATTAATCTTGGATAAACTGTAACACGAATCCCTAATATTTGTCCTTCTGTCTCACTGGATTCGTTTTTTTTAAAATATTTTTCATCATCCTCAGTCCTAAATGATAATATTACTGAATATCTTTGGCCTGTAGTGCAAAGATAAATGATTAACTGATGAATATCTTTGGCCCGTAGTGCAAAGATGAACAGGTGTTGAGATAAACATGACCGACTGATGATACAAATGAATATCTTTGGCCTGTAGTGCAAAGATGAATATTTGATTAAAGATGATTATTGATTGTTGTTACAGGGATAAAATATTGATGATGAACTTTTAAATCTTAGAAGATAGTAGAACTCATTCTCTACTTGACTCTTCTAATGGTTTGCTGTTTCCGCTGCAGTTGTTGATCTAAAACTTGTTGTCTATTATATTTTATCAGATTTTTCCCTGTTGAAGACTAATGATAAGTTGTTGTATATTATCTTAGTCATAATATTCTTTACTGGGCTAGTTGAGCTCACCCTTTTCTTTTTTGTTCCATTTTTCTCAGGAGGCGAGAATATTGCGGGAACTAGTCGGGGTGTGGAGTGATGTTTCTAGTCAGTGGTGTTAGCAGTCCTCACTATTTTATTAAATAGTGTTTCAATAATTGTAATGATGACTTATTTGAGTGTGGATATTGTCTAGAAGACAATATTTGTATTTAAACTCACAGTATTGTGTTGTCGTATTTTGCGCGACAAGTGTTTTAATAAAGTTGTATTTGTTTCTGTACTATGTATTTGGCAACTCAGAATGGGTGATGTATACCTATTTTGGGGGCGTCACAACAACACCCTAGAGAGTTCACTCCACGAGCCAGTATGTGACGAAGGATGATATGATCGATGTGATCAATCAACTTCGCAGACAGACATCCCGACCCTCGGAGTTAGACTTTACTCTGCCTTACCCGGCACACATTCGGAGGCAACCTTACCCGATAGGATATATTGAGCATCCCCCGCAGTTTCCAAAATACAACGGGGAGAAAGGAAACGCCAGGGAACATATTGCCAGGTTCGTAGAGTCGATGTCTCCGTGGCTGGGATATGATGAAGTGAACAACCACAACTTGTTGATGCGGGAATTCAACAAAACTTTAACGAATAGTGACTTCAGTTGGTACTACAATTTGGAGAAGGGGTCAGTCCATAATTGGGATGACCTAAAATTACAATTTTTTAAGAAATTTTTCTATGTGCAAAAACAGGTAACCATTGTAGAACTCATGCGGTTCAAACAGAAGCCGAATGAGGAACTATCAGATTACGTTGACAGGTTCAGGGCCCAGGCACAGAAGTGTGCAGAGCCGATTGAAGAAAAGAACTTGGTTAACATTTGCAAAAATGGTGCCTTAGATTCCTTCAAGCCTTACCTCATCACCAAGGCTTGTGATTCCTTCGCGACCCTCTCATCTTTTGCACAAGACTTGGGAGGAATCATGACACTGCCCACTAGCCATGCGACAGTTACATGGAGGGGCAAGAGGACAACAACTGTGGCTTTGGCTGACTCTCAGTCAAAACCACAAGGGGGCAAGAGGGAGAAGCGTGAGAAAAATTTTGATAGAAGCAAAGGAAGGCCTGGAGACAAATATGCAAGGAAGTCAGTCCCGGAGGCTATCACATGCAGTGAGAAAGCATTCAGGGGTCTATACGAGCAATGGATTAAACATGGGGTGGTGAAACCCCCAAGGCCTAGATTTTCAGTGACAGAAGAGATGAAGAGAAGACCGGACTTCTGTGTATACCACCAATACGCGGGACATTCTACTATGGACTGTTACAGCCTAAGGAGGATATACCATAAGAAGCTGGCAAATGGGGAGATTGAACTTGGAAAAGAAAGCAGTGTTCATGACAAGCCACTGCTAAATCACAAGGGGAAAGAAACATGCAACACTGTTATCCACAGCACAAACCCAGAAGTGGGGATGATGATGGAAGAAAAGGAGGAGTGTGATCCAGGCCTGCAGGTGACGGCATTGATGAATGGAGCCAAGTTCAGAAATTTCTTCGATCAGATAGGATTGGCTAAAGAAGCGAGGATAGAGGCCACCAAGGCGATCATTAAGGCTACCGAAATGTAGGAGACTTGTATGGCCATAAGCAAAGGATTTGTGAAAACAATGGAAGAAGAAGAAAATAAGATATCTTTCTCTAAAGCTGATAGAGAGGTAAGATACCCGCACAATAGGCCGCTGTATGTGACAGTAGTAATCAACAGCATAGAAGTGCGGAGGGCATTCATTGATAATGGAGCGTCTGTAAATATTATGCCCTACACCATGTTCAAACGGTTAGGCCTGCCAGAGAAGAAGATTGTAAAGGAATAAACGAACATTACAGGATTCGCCAACCAGAGCACAAGAACCCTGGGACACATCAAGGTAGACATGCAAGTGGGGAAGATTCGAGGGCCTGTAATGTTCCATGTTGCAGAGGTGGATACATCATATCATGTCTTGCTGGGAAGGGCTTGACAAAATGACTATGGGGTGGTACCCTCAGTCTTTCATCAGTGCTTGAAAGCTATCTAGAAAGGGAAAGAAGTGAAGGTACCAGCAACCCGAAATCCCTTTGAACCAGAGGAGGCACACATCACCAAAGCAACTTTCTTCGATATGTCGCTGAAGAGGGAGAGAACCAGATCGCGAGGCCTGATTCCCTAAGACTAGCAAGCTGGGAGGAATTACAGGAAGATAAGTTTGTACCTGCAGAAAAAAGTGAAGAAGAAAACTTTGGAACATAGAGAATGTTCCAAAAATATGAAGCCAGTATTAGTAGACTTGGAGAAGGAAAGAAGAGAAGAAAAGAAAAGGCCAGTAGATCCTGAAGATGCCAGGAATATAATAAATGGCAAGCGGATGACACAGTCTGAGGATGGCCAAAAGGCAAAATGGGAGAAGGTTGTTAAACCCGACGGAAAGGTGGTGTTTCGATTGTGACGGTGCAAGGGGGAAGAGCCCAAGGAAGCATGCGAACCCAATGGCTCAGGAGAGGTCCCCCACTCCAGCAATACTGAAAAAAGAGGAGTTGTACAGCAGAAGGTGGAACCAGCTCCAGAATACTTCGAGGATAGGTCAAAACCTCAACAAAATGAATTAGAGAAAGTTGATTTGGCAACAGAGGGAGGAACGCCAAGACCAACTTATGTTAACAAGGGGCTTGATGCTAACCAGAAAGAGGAGCTGGTAGAATATAAGCCCGGGAATGAAGCCAGTGAAGCAAGCACCTCGCAACTATGCACCCAAAGTCGAAACTCAAAAAAAACAAGAGATCAAGAAGTTGCTGGAAGTAGGGTTCATCAAGCCAATTCAACATCCAACATTGTACCGGTAAAGAAATCAAATGGACAACTGCGAATATGTGTGGATTTTAGAGACTTGAATAAGGCATGCTCGAAGGACATGTACCCATTACCCAACATAGACACTTTGGTAGATACAACGGCTAATCACGAGATGATGTCATTCATGGATGGGTTTGTGGGTTACAATCAGATAAAAATGTCTGTAGAAGATGCAGAGTTGACGGCCTTTCGTACCTCGTTTGGTAATTTCTACTATGTAGTAATGCCATTTGGATTGAAGAATGCGGGGGCAACTTATCAGAGGGCAATGCACGCTATATTTCATAACATGATTCATGATATAGAGGAGGACTATGTGGACGACATAGTAGTGAAATCCAAGAAGGCGACAACTCATGTGGAGGACCTGAGTAAAGTGTTTGAGTGATGCTGAAGGTACAAGTTGAGGATGAATCCGAAGAAGTACGCCTTCGGAATGACGGCTGGAAAATTCTTGGGCTTCTTGGTGCACAACAGAGGTTTAGAGGTGGATCCAAGCAAGGCGAAAGCAGTTACAGAGATGCCCCCACCAAAGACGTAAAAGTAGTTGAAGAGCTTTCTAGGGAAGGTCTCGTACATGAGAAGATTCATACCAGCATTAGCCGAAGTCACAGAACCTTTCGGCAAATTGCTAAAAGGAAATGCACGATGGGACTGGGGGTAAGACCAATAACAGGCCTTTGAGAAGGTGAAAAGAATCTTGGCTTCAACACAAACGATGGTAGTGCCACAAAGAGGAATGCCGTTGCAGTTGTACATCACATCTACCAAGAAGTCTATAGGTGGATTGATCACATAGGAGGTGGATGGAGAAGAGAAACCGGTGTATTACATTAGTCGGATAATCAGAGGACCGAAAACCAGGTATTTACAGGTGGAGAGGCATTGCCTAGCATTGGTGTTCATTGCACAAAAAATGCGGCATTATTTTCTAGCGCATGAAGTAAAGATTACAACAAAAACTGATCCGATCAGATATCTATTGACTAGGCCAGCATTAGTAGGAAGACCTGCCAGATGGATGATGATTCTTTCAGAATATGACATCAAGTGTGTAACATCGAAGGCAATCCGATGTCAAGCCTTGGCAGACCTGCTATCTCAATTTCCTAATGGAGAATATGAACCCCCTTCTGAGGATCTTCCGGGTGGAAAAGTAGAATCAATCGACTTGATGCATGAGGACCCAGAATGGTGGAGTTTGGCTTTTAATGAATCATCTGCAGAAGGTAGAGGCAGAGCAGGGGTGGTGTTGACCACCAAAAAAGGTAATGAAGTGGCCTTGTCATACAAATTAGATTTCCCTTGCATAAACAATGAAGCAGAATATGAGGCGTTCATACTAGGATTGTTGGCGGCTCAAGAATTGGGAGCCAAATATCTTAAAGTAAAGGGAGATTCAAACCTCATAGTGCAACAAATAAGGGGTCATTTCGGAGTGAAGGAACCTATCT
This sequence comes from Panax notoginseng, assembly GCA_016801055.1. NCBI lineage: Eukaryota > Viridiplantae > Streptophyta > Magnoliopsida > Apiales > Araliaceae > Panax > Panax notoginseng. The sequence goes on from CM029012.1 coordinate 251,656,023, forward strand.
TGGCACCATATCGAACTGTTGCACAAAAGGTGATGGAAGCTTTCAAGAAGGTGGTGATGGAATATGTGCCAAGAGGACAAAATAAACAACCTGATGCACTAGCAACAGTAGCATCTCTAGTCTATGTCCAAGGAGAAAACTTGGATGTGAAGGTAATGAAGAGAACGCTCCCAACCACGGTGCTAAACTTGTTCCCCAAAGACATGACAGACGATTGGAGATATGACATCTCCCATCAATTGCAAACAAAGGAAGGAACAATACCAATCGTGGAGCTACAGAAGTACAACATCATTAAAGGCGTTCATACTTCCCTTGCACAAATAATGAAGCAGAATACGAGGCGTTCATACTAGGATTGTTAGCGGCTCAAGAATTGGGAGCCAAATATCTTAAAGTAAAAGGAGATTCAAACCTTATAGTGCAGCAGATAAAAGGCCAATTCGGAGTGAAAGAACCCATCTTGGCGCCGTATCGAACTATAGCACAAAAGGTGATGGAAGCTTACAAGAAGGTGGTGATTGAATATGTGCCAAGAGGACAGAATAAACAACCGGATGCACTAGCAACAGTAGCATCTCGAGTCTATATTCAAGGAGAAGACTTGGATGTGAAGGTAATGAAGAGAACCCTCCCAACCACGGTGCTAAACTTGTTCCCCAAAGACATGATAGACGATTGGAGATATGACATCTCCCATCAATTGCAAACTAAGGAAGGAACAATACCAATCGTAGAGCTACAAAAGTACAGCATCATCAAAGGTGTCTTGTATCACAAAGAAGCAGATGGTGTATTGACACGATGTCTGGGGAGGCAAGAAGAAAGTAGAGTCTTGCATCAGGTGCATGAAGAAAATTGCGGGTTTGCAGACATAGGTCTGTATCGTAGGCTGCAACGCCAAGAGTATTATTGGCCTGAAATGAAGAATGAAGCAGATGCCCTACAACGCCACTGTATTTCATGCCAAGAATACCCTGGGGAGGATGAATGCGCCTTCATTGATGACATAGCGGATTGGCGAATCCCTTATGTGGAGTTCTTACAAAGTGGGACTCTTCCGACCGAAAAGAAGGATGCAATTATAATAAAGAGGAAGTCGCAACGATTCTTCTTACAAAATAGAGAATTGTTCAGAAGAGGTTTCAATGGCAAGCCCCTACGGTGTCTAGAACTAGGCGAAGCCAAAGATTTAGTTTATCAAATGCACAAGGATGAACACCAAGGGGGAGCCAAGTTGTTCAAACAACTTATCGATCATGGTTACTATTGGCCAAAGATGGAAGGAGATTGTCTAGAATTTGTCAAAAAGTGCCACATTTATCAAATACATGGAAACTTGATACATGCTCCCGCCGTGGATTTGCGCACCTTAGCAACACCATGGCCCTTTCATAATGGGGAATGGATCTTATAGGTCCTATTCACCCTAATTCTAAGGGCAACATATGGATTTTAACTGCCACCGAGATGTACACAAAGTGGGTGGAAGCAGTACCCTTGAAGAAGGCCACGGGACCAGTAGTGGCAAATTTTATCAAAGAGCACATCATTTGTTGTTTCAGGATTTCGAAGATCATTTAGTCGGATAATGGAACTCCTTTCATCAATAGGGACATCAAAAATTTGATGGAAAGATACAGGGTGAAACATTACACATCATCACCCTATTACCCGAAAGGCAACGGACAAGCAGAGACTACAAACAAAACTTTGATAAAAATCTTATCAAAAACCTTAGACGATCATCCGAAGAAATGGGCAGAACAACTACCAATAGCGTTATGGGCATATCGAACTTCAAAAAGAAAGCCTACAGGCGAAACCCCATACGCCTTGGTTTATGGTGAAGAAGCTATCTTGCCCGCCGAAATAGAAATACCTTCGGCTCGAATGAGACTTCGAAGCTTAGTCGAGGAAGAGACCTGGTGCTCAAAACGGCAACTCAAGTTATGAGGGGGACCCCAACCACCAAATTTTACCCCAAATGGGAAGGCCCGTATAGGGTACGAGAGATCTCCGAAAGCGGGTATTGCAAGATATCTCATGTGGGATCAGATGCTGTCTTAGGCCCATTAAACTTGAAATGGGTAAAGAAATATTATACATGAGAAGAGCATCACAAAAAAGTTATACTTTCAACTTCAAAAGTAATCGAGACACCAGACTCACAGCCCTCGGAAGTTACACTTTCAACTTCAAAAGTGATCGAGGTACCTGACTAACAGCCCTCGGAAGTTACACTTTTAACTTCAAAAGTGAGCGAGACACCTGACTAACAGCCCTCGAAAGTTACACTTTCAACTTCAAAAAGTAACTGAGGCACCTGAGTATAAGCCCTCAAACTCGAAAGTTACACTTTATCTTTAAAAGTGGAGAACGTTATGCTTTATTCGACAAAAGCAAGAAAGTTACACTTTATCTCTAAAAGTGGCAAACGTTATGCTTTCTCCGATAAAAGCAAGATTTGTTATATGAAACGTTATGCTTTTCGTTAAAAGCAATTTTTATTATCAATAAATTGACAAACTTTCACTTATATTTGAATGTTTTAATTTTCTTAAAAAAAAGAGGAAGTATAAATTCAAGTGTTGGTTTGTGAAAAATATATATGTTTTTTGATAAAATTCATGTTTTCTTATAATACCTTTTGTTGTCTTGGAATATTAATTTGAATAACTTGAGATTCAATGATAAATATTGAGTTTTAAGGAATCATTAAAATTAAAGGCAATCAACAAGGTTAAAGAAACCACGTTCTGATAAATGAAATATGTGTAAATGAGTTTCTGAAACAAGAAATCGAAAAAAAAACTACTACAACAAGTCATGATCTAAAGGCCAAGACATATCAAACTGAAGTGGAGGTATAGCTAAAGCCTCCAAGTCAGCAATGGCAGCGTCTCGAATCTTCAAATTTGCAGCTTTTAACTCCCTAACCTGTTGGGTAGTTGACTCTAAGTCTCGCCGCTGGCACTCTACATCCCGAAGCTGGTTCTCCAAATCCTGATACTGAATCTTCAATTTGATCGCAGCTTCATCAAGATCAGAAAGCTGCACTGAAAAGGATTCATCTTCACACTTACGTACAACAACCTCCGAACGTAGCGCAACAAGATTAAAACTTGACTTGAGAAGATCCAGCCTGGTACGAAAAGGAGACATGTCAACACCCACAGATGCAAGGTCGTCTACATCATCACTAAACTGCTTCAGGTCCTCGACCCTCAACGAATATAAGGAAAGAGTATGCAACCCAAGAACAAGGCCTGCGAGTTGATCTAGGAAGAAGGTCTAGGAGGAAGTCGCCTTAACAATCAGTAGGTCAAGCATCCGCGAGAACCGAGCTAGAAGACGCTCCTGACTTTCCCGACTAGAAGCTGATATCTGGAAACCCCTCCATGAAATAAGATCCCCGCTTGGATTGAAGGAAGCTCTGGCAGGAGCAACTTTAGAAGCCACCATAGAATTTATCGAGACCAGGGATGGAAGAGCAGAAAGATGTGGTACGGCTGATGATTCCTCGAAGCCTTGGTCACCTGGAGGATAACCAAGGTCACTATATGGTGAGTGGGAAACATCCGGATGGAGAACATCAAATAAAGTGAGTGCCTCAACAGGCAAAGGCAAATCTTTCATCTTCTCGCTCTGGAAAATAAAATGTCAAAGCACAATATATTAAAAAAAAGAAAGAAAGAAAGAAAGAAAGGAAAGTCAAGACAAATTATATGTTGATTAAAGAAGGATACTCACAATATAGTCAATGGAAAAGGAGTCGGGAAATGCCACATAAAGGGGAATGTCATTTAACCCACCCAAAGTACTATCAATAATGCCCTCCCGAACAATCACCAACTCGATAGAATCCTTCTGGGAAGGATGAACATCACCAACAATTTCAGAATGATTCCCTCTCGAGGAAGTAAGAGTCTCATCAACATTTTCAGACTCATCATGAGGAGAAGGCATAGGAGGGTGTGATGAAATGGCTGTATCATCCACAACAAGACTTGAGCTCACATCGGATAAAGTATCCTTAGCATCAAGGCTAACACAATCATCGCGAGGAGTAGATGACTCAATATCAACAAAGATAAGTTGGAGAGGTTCATGACTAGTGGAAGCCGCCGCGGAAGCCTCATTTGAAGTACCATACATAAACCCAAGAGGAATGTCATCATCGTCTTCATCGACCACGGTAACCTGAAAAAAAAATATAAGAAACATTTACTCAATGATATGTGAAAGCAGTAATACAAGGGATGAAAGAAAAATGAGAATAGTACGACAAAATTACCAAATTTCTACGACGCTTCTTGATCGGATCCTCGGCTGCCGGGATACTAGGATCAACATTATCAAGGGGTCGTTTTGCTAATGGCTTTATGATAAGCCTGATAGGAGGACGACTGATTGGGATAACGATAGAAGCAATATGAGGAGCTATCCCAGAATCAGTAGTAGTACCTGCTCTCGTTTTAGAACGAGTAACTCTCATCTCCTCGGCATCAGAGGATCCCTGGGGAGGAGCTAGAGAAGACACCCAAAACGGAGCCCGTGGGGGAAGACTCCTGGAAGTAGTGGGAACCTGTGAGGGAAGAGTATCTGGATCATCTCGAAGAGGAATATCAGCTAAGTGAGGGAGAGACGACTTAGGCATCAAAATGTCACGCTCAGCCAACCGGCTACTGGCTGGCCAAAGTGCTGAGCGAACATTGGGCTTGGGAGAACATAGCAGTCAGCCCCATTGGAGACGTTTCAGAATAGAGACAGGTAATGAACAAGTCAAGGTATTATCCTCCCATCTTTTAAGATTAACCTGCCAGTAATTACGTTCGCCAGTAGTATATCGCCCGCTCCGGGAATCATCTGGTATAACAAAAGGAATGGATCTATAAGGATCACTTGATAACCTCAGAAATGCCCATGTAAAAGAGGAGGAGGTAGAGACGAAATTGAGAAGAGCATCCTCATAATTCCCCCGGCAGGTGTGACCGAAAGGGCGTTCCTGGTCATATCCGAATTATCTCATGACCCTGTGAGGAGAATATAGTACAGTGCCAAAACTATTATTCTCAAAGAAATAGGGAAGCCCTGTAGACCGAAGGAAAACATACCAAGACAGTGCGGAACCACTCAAGCTATTTCTGTTGAGGCTGGAGTAGGTACGAAATTTGTGCTTGTAGAAATGAGGTAGATGACCGCAACCCCCTGAAACAATGGTATAGGGACGAACAGTGAAGCATGAATAATCATCAAAAAAATGTCGTAAATCTGTACTGTCAGGATTAGAGCGGTGATCAATCCAATGTAATATGCGACGAATGATGTTGCGTGGTGGGAGAGAAGGAGACTTCTTCTTCTTCTTAGAAAGATGCTCAAGATCGGAATAGCCCGAAAAGCGCTCGAAAAGAAAGATCTGAAGGAAGGAGCATGGAATGAAGCAATTGACATCATACCTGAGTAAATAAAAAAAAATTATAGAAAAGGTTAAAGGAAAAGAAGCACAGTTTGAAAGACAATTAATAAAAAAAATATGAAGGTGATTACCTCCCAACGGATTCTTTCATGGCAAGGGCTGTTTCGTCTAGGCGACGATATAAGGTCCCTAAGAAGAGAGAAGCAAGGGGAATCTCCGAGCCTCGGGATAACAACGCTGCCAAGCTAAACATACGGGCAGAAGGACCGTCTATGGGAGACCCAAGGAAGATGAAACAGGACAACCACATAACCAGATAAGCCGCCAGAGGAAAGGGACAAGTTTCTTCACGGAAGGCAAGAACAGACTTGTCGTGAACAGAGTTGTCCCACTGGTTGGTCGTGTAGTCACGGAAGAAGTAGTGCACCCAGGATAACCAAGAATTCTTCTGCCGACGTGAGGTCTCGAAGTCCGGAAGGAGCGTATCGCCCTTGAAGCGGGAGATGAAGTGGGAAGATTGCTTGAAGGCCTCCGTCAAGTAGACAACACAGTCGTCATCCCTAGTGGACATGCTAGAAGGACCGCAGGAGTTTGAAGCAACAATAGGAAGGCTACAAGATGTAATTCAGGATAAATATACATATTTCAGAAATATGAGAATGAACGAAAGGAATAAAAGAAGAGAACTTACTGATAGAGGGCATAGACATCTTCTAGAGTAGGGATAAATTCCCCCCATGCAGTGATGAATGTGCAAGTAGAGGAACACCATCGTGAGATCAACACAGTAAGAGCGTTATAGTCCTGGTGAATTCGTAGGTCTCTACACAGTTGAACACAGCGAAAGATGCTTACATTCTTGAGTATTTCCACGTATTCAGTGTTTCCAAGAATCTCGTCGGTCCAATCCTGCCATCCTTGAATGCGAGCAGATGAATCTGACAGGAAGCGAAGGGGACTGAAGGGGTACTCTTGCTTCTCTATGCATAGGCGGGGAATGCAATCGACATGAGGGAAGTCATCCCAACCTCCAGAAGCTGGGTTCTTGGTATCCCAAAATAAGTTATACGGTCATAGTCTCTAACTCTATCCCAAAAGATGTCAGAAGGACCAAAGAAGGGAGCTCTTCCCCAATCGGTGATGAACGAGGACTTTTTGGTAGTTCTTGGTTCTGTAGAGCATTCAGGTGAAAGGGCCTACAAGCAAGGGCAAGATCATCATAACAATTCTAAAGAAAGCAAAATAAGGATTTGAGCTTGAAGTACTCACCATGGCAAAGAGGAATGTCCGAGAGTCAAGCTTCAAAACACCTGAAAAGAAGAAGAAACAATGTCAGAAAGAGTTAGGGAGTACATTTATGCAAGAAAAAATTCCCAAAAATTTTAGAAAAAACTTCGGACATCCAAAAGGCATCCTTCAGAGCCTTTTTTGGACTTATAACGACATAGGTCATGGCATAGTGATGACTTTTGTAGGGCTCATCGATATGGTCGTTTTGATATATTACGGGCCCCAAAAGTCTAAACAGATCAAAAGTTACGCTCCAAATAGTAACTGCTCGTCCCGAACTTCATTCTTTCGCCTAAAACATGGATTTCTGCCTAGGGTTCGGCCTCCCTAGGGTTCGGTCCCCTAGGGTTCGGTCCCCTAGGGTTCAGCCCCCTAGGGTTTGGCCCCCTAGGGTTCGACCTCATAGGGTTCGCCCCCTAGGGGTTCGGCCATCTGGAGTGGTTTTGCCGCATGCAAGCAGATCATTTTTTCTCCTTTCACGTTTTCGTCGAAAAATGTCAAATCTTTCTTTATTAGCCGAGGGAAAAAAACCAAGATGTAATCAAGGTAATGGGGCTCGAAAGACAAAAGAAAGTTTGGAGAGTCTAAAAATAAAAAATAAAAAAAATTATAACTAAGGTTCGGCTCCTAGGGTTCGGCTCCTATAGGGTTCGGCCACCACCTAAGGGCTGTTTCCTTCAAAAAAAATAAAATTGCCAAGGTTCGGCCCCCCAGGGTTCGGCGCCCTATAGGGTTCGGCTCCTATAGGGTTCGGCCACCACCTAGAGGTTATTTTCCTTTACAAAAAAAAATTGCCGAGGTTCTGCCCCCCAGGGTTCGGCTCCTATAGGGTTCGGCCACCACCTAGGGGCTGTTTTTCCTTTACAAAAAAATAAAATAAAATTATAGGGTTCGGTTCGACCCCTATAGGGCTCGAACACTTAGGGCTATTCCTTCATACATTTGAGGTCCAGTTGCTCTACTAATCCACTGCTTGGGACGAATGCTCCTTCACCGCGAAAATTATAGCATTTTTTCTGAGGAATTCCGAGGGAAAAAACCAAGATATGATCAAGGTGATGGGGCTCGAAAAACAAAAGAAAGTCTACAATTACTTAAAGAAATATATAGACGAAACAATTATGAGAAATTGGCTAACGAAGACTCCAATAAAAGTTGCACCCATAATCGTCTACAATTACCTGGTGTTGGATACCGCAAGGATGTCCTTGATGGTGAGACTTGCTAATGTGGCTGCAATTGTGATGAATACACGTGTGTTCGTGGCTCCTAGAAATTATGAGACAATCCTAATTGAAGTTTAAAATCTCAATTATTGGACATATGCACGCAAGTAGCACCTACTTAATCAGAAGCAAGGCATGCGACAATGGATTATGAATATGGACTCCTTACTTCTCCAAAATAAAGATAAGTAAAAGGTTTATTTTTCGAAAAGAATAAAATTAAAGTTTGATTTTATTCCCAAGAAAGGGTAATTTTCGAAAATGACTTTTATATATATATATATATATATATATATATCAAATAAAGAAAGATTTGGTTTATTTTCAAAATAAAGAAAGATTTGATTTTATTTCCAAAATAAAATTATGATTTTATTTGGTTTGATGAAAACAAAAGATTTTGTGTACCCAAAATAAATATTTCTTGTTAATGATATTTGATTATTTTTCTTGTTTTCAATTTTCAGAAAAAAAAAAAGAAACAAATCTTGGGCAAGTTATGGACATATTTTTGCAGGATTTCCCAATATTTTGATCTGTTCATTGCCCGTAAAGTGAAGTCACGTAAAATAGTTCAAAAGCTTGAAATATTCTTGCACGATCGTCTATTTGGAAATGCGACTCTCTCGCAGGGGGCAAATGTGGGCCCATGTGTAAAATTAGGGTTCACATGACCTAATTAAATTAAATGCACAATTAGGGTTCCACGACCTCATTAAATGTGTAAATTGGGGTTCGGATAACCTAATGGAATGAAGATGGAAAAGTCAGAAATAAATGTGCTAGACCCGAGGGAAGCCTCCACGTGTCCCGAGGCAGAAGACTTGTGGAGGCGGCTCATTTTGGAAATTGATTGAGGGATTGAACTGGTGGCTAGAAGGACAGGGCAATATGGGCATTATTCTGATGACTAAAGGGTATTTTTAGAATTTCCTTGATAACACGTGCCTAGCATGTGATTACTTAATTCTAGGAAACTCTATAAATACCCCTTCCATTCTAGGAAAGGGGAGGACTTTTTTGGTAGCTTAAGGCTTGGATATTCCACCTAAAAGCACTAAAAAAAGATTTGAACACTCTCTGAACTCGAAGAACTCAAGAAGGCTCTTAGAATCCCAATAACCCTAACACGATTTTCGGATTCTAGGGGTTCTGCCACGCGTCGTTGGAGTAATCGCCCACCTGTCGTTCTCCCCTCTTCAATCAATCAGTCAATTCCGTGCTTTCGTGGATTTCTCTCCTCCTCAGCCAACACGAAACCCTAAACAAGCAAGGCGCGATTTCCTTGCCCACAATATGTATATCAATCTTGCAAAGTCTTGGCAATTATTAAAGAAGCTATGCTAGGAGGACACATGGGCTAGGGAGTGGTTGAACTACCCTTAGAAAATAAGAGAAAAATGAAAAGAACCATGTGCTCAAAATCTCTTACATTACTCGGCCATATCTCATTATTTTTGGCCATTTTTGATTTATTTTTAATTTGCTTAATTTGGGTTAATAAAATGACATAAAAGTGCCACAATAATTGGGCCAAAACTTGGGCCATTTAATTTATTGTTTTGATTTCCTAATTTAATTGTTTGCGCCATGTAAATAACATAAACCAACTCATAAATTTTAGGATCAATTACATATTCTATTACATATTTTAAAATAATTACAATAATAGTCCACTCATAAAATATTTACACAATTAATACACTTTCCATATTTATTTACAATATTAGTGCAATTAGGATTCCTTAATTTAGAGAATTAGTATGCAATTAGGATTCATTAATTTTGGGGATTAGTATTAATTTACCTATTAAATTAAGTAATTAATAAGTAAACCATATAGCACCTCCACCACCTAAGCCTCCACCCCCACCAGCACCTCCACCTACTCCAGCACCTCCACCAAATCCTCTACCTTTACCACCTCTAAGTCCGTCTCCGCCCCCTAAGCCTCCACCGCCTCCTGCTCCACCCCCACCTACACCTCCTCCAGCACCTCCACCAAATCCTCCACCTCTCCCACCTCCAAGTTCGCCGCCACCCCCACCACCAAGACCTCCACCACCAAGACCTCCACTATGCCCACCTCAAAATCCACCATGACCACTGCAGCCTCTGCGGCCACCAAAACGACAATCATCATCATGCCATCGAGTTTTATCGAGTTTGTCATCTCCAATAGCGACTAAAAATGACAAAACGACAATTATCATCGCGCTCCATCTCCCTCCAATAGACGGCCGGAAACATCAATTGCTTCTCTGACGTCCTCCTCACCCCTATCCACGACGAGAATATATTAATGCAAAATAACAATTAATGGAAAATATATTGATCCACCTCCATACCTACAGTTTTTTCATATTGCAATGGGTTTCCAAGGTAACTAATTCAGTTTTATTAAGTTACCAAGTATTTTGAAGGTGATGCAATTGGTAGCCAAACCTTCATGCAGTTGGTTGCCAAACTTTCAGACCAAGGTAACCAATAATTCATACTGCAAGTGTGGAGGTAGATTGGTTACCTTGGTATAAAGGTTTAGTCACCTTTATACCAAGGTTTGGTTACCTTTTTGAGAAGATTTGGTTATCAACATTATATTACACATCACTCTCTTATCTCTCTCTTTCTTATGCAGTGTTTTTATTTTCTTTTGGACATGAAATTGGGTCTCACCGGCGAAGGGGAAGAGGAAGATAACCAGCGAAGGGGAGGAGGAAGATGACGTTGCAAAACTTTGATTATTTGAATTTGAATTATTATTTTTGAATTTAAATTTGTTTTTGTTTTTGTTGTTAGATCGAAGATATTTGAATTTAAATTATTAATTATGGCAGTTATTTCTCCTTGATTTTAGGTTTTCTTATTATTATGAATTGAATCCTATACTAATTCTATAAATTAAGGAATACTAATTGCACTAATATTGTAAATAAATATGGGAAAGTGTATTTATTTTGTAATTATTTTTTGATGCACTAATAGTGTAATTACTTACTAAATGTTGTATATTATTGTAAAGAACCCTAAAATTTATCCTACCCTAATTATTCAATTAGGGTTTCTATTCCATTTCTTTTGCAATTTAAATACTTACATGCATAAATTTGCTTATTTAACCCAAATTAAACTTTCTTTAATTAGGTTTTAAAATAATTGAGATAATAAAATTAATCTCTTAGGTTAGAATATATTTTAAATACTAAAATTCACCAATGCTATAACACATAGGTTATTTAATTCATATCCCTAATATATAATATTAGGTTATAATACTCTCTTTTTATTTGTTCATTATATAATAAACAAATAAATACATTAATATAATATATATATATATATATATATATATATATATATATATAATATTCTTACCTTATTAAAAATAAATTCAATTAAGAATTTATTTACTTCCTTAAGATATTATTATAATATCTTTTCTTTAATTTATTAAATTAATTTCATATAAGAATTTATTCTAATATTCTTGGATAAAGTATATATAAATATTATATGTTTAACCGCCTCTGTTTGCTTCATTACGCAAATTGTTCCCCAACAATTTTATTTCCTCGCGTAATATATATATATATATATATATATATTATTTTATGATCTATGAAGGATATGTAAGTTTACATAATATGATAAATATATGATATTTGCTATATGTAAATAAGTTGATATAAGCAATTTATAATGTTAGAGAATAAATTTATTAATTATTTTCTATATGTGAGGTGTGCATGTTTGGCGTAATTTGTAATTGGGAGTTAATAAATATATATATATATATATATATATATATATATATATATATATATATATATATATATATATATATATATTAAACTAGACATTTAATTTAATACGGTTTGCTACATTCAATAAGCCTTCTTCATATGGCTTGTCATATATATTAGTTTGACTTGCCATATACATAATCCCTTTTCTAATAGTTGACTACTAGGTTAAGGTTAATTTTCACAAGCTTCTATAATTAAGCTTTTAATTTATTCTTGTATAATTAATTTTAAATTAACCATTCATCTTATTTGGCTAAAAAAATAGCACCTTCTAAGTATATATGTATCTATACATATATACATTAACTTTAATCTTGTAATATCTTTTCCTTTGAAATTTAATTCCTTAATAAATTTCCACATATACCATTACATAATCTCTCTCTTATTTTTTTTTTCAGAATTTCTATCATTCTTAATTAATTTCTTTACATTGCTTAAAAATTCAAATCAAACCATATAAGTTTTAAAATTTTTAATTAATCCTCTATTTTCACTCTAGGTTTTAAACTGTAACCCGTAATTTAATCATTCAAGATCTTCTAAATTTTCAGGTTGTCACACTTATTCTAAAATTGTTTTTTCCTTTCTTTTTCCCATGGTATTTTGTTTGTCTTTTGCCGCTTTGGTTTGTTCTTCAACCTATTCACCTATGGTTGTAGTTTTATTGTCACGAATGTTTTTTGTTTCATTTTATTTGTCACATTGAATTTAAGTTAATCTTATTGAATTTAAGTTTCCTGTTTTGTTCTCCAACCATTGAATTTTGCTATAGTACTTGTTAACGCCAAATTTTATACGCATGACGAAATCACCAAAACAACATGTCAAAATCGCGCTAACGGTTGATTGTATTGTTGTGAAATCAACTTACGAAATACACTCACATAAGCATAAATAAAGGAATATAAAATATGAACACAAGATTTACGTGGAAACCCAATTGGAAAAAAACCACGGAGAGGGAGAGTAATCCACTATAATAATATTGAGAGTACAAGTTGTGTATTTGTGTTGTATCTCTTGTGTCCCATCCTCCCTTGCTTATTGCTATATTTATAGATAGGAGTAGGAGCTGAATCCAATTAGAAGTAGGAGTCCTTTGTAGAATCACCTTATAACAACAATTAATGGCTGATAGATTTCTTTCCAAATTAAACCTCCTTATCCCACCAAATAAAGAAATACAATCTTACTTTAATAATGACTCTCTCACTGTCAAAATAAATATATTATGGGTCAACACCAAATCTAGCCCATTAAATAAATTGGGCTACACATTGATTAGACCCAAATAATCACACTCCAACATTGCCCCCCAGTCTCTTATTTATAAGGAACTTATGAATAAGAGAGTATTCAAAAAGTCTCTACGGGATTTTTACCCTCTGAATTTTTATCCTTGGGATTTTTATCCTCGGGATTTTTATCCTCGAGATTTTTATCCGTAGAATGTTCATCCTTTCGGTTATCCTTGGGATTTTTACCCTCGGGATTTTTATCCGCGAGATTTTTATCCTCGGGATTTTTATCCTCGCAATTTTTATCGTTGGAATTTTTATCCGTAGAATGTTCATCCTTTCGGGATTTTTATCCGTAGAATGTACATCTTTTAGGGATTTTTATCCTCGGGATTTTTATCCGTAGAATGTTCATTCTTTCGAGATTTTTATCCTCGGAATTTTTATCCTCGGGATTTTTATGCTCGGGATTTTTATCCGTAGAATGTTCATCCTTTCGGGATTTTTACCCTCAGGATTTTTATCCTCGGAATTTTTATCTTCTGAATTTTTATCCTCGAAATTTTTATCCTTGGAATTTTTATCCATAAAATGTTCATCCTTTCGGGATTTTTATCCTGGGGATTTTTATTTTCAAAATTTTTATCCGTAAAATGTTCATCCTTTCGGGAATTTTATCCTCGGAATTTTTATCCTCAGGATTTTTATCCTCTGGATTTTTAGCCTCGGGATTTTTATCCTCGGGGGATCAAAGCCTTCGCGAAGGACGTTTGGTGCTATTGCTACTTGGTCCGCCGCCGAACCACGCTTGCGCCGTTTTTAATCCCTCGCAGATGAGCACGTTGGCACATGTATAAAAATTGAATTCTTTAATTTCTTTCAATTTGTGGTTGATGATGAAACTGAAGTCGCCTTTAAAGCACTTCAATGATATAAAAGCTTAAACTTTTATCTCTGTGATGACTGAATTTGTTACTAGTGTGGTGACTCAGTACCAATTTATCATCACCTGGACCAAAGTGTTAATGTTTAGATTTTTCATGCATCATGTGAATACTACCACTTCATGCATAATATAAGAGAGAGAATATGAAAGGTTGGATCAATAATCAATTACGATCATGCTTCAATAGTTATTGGCATAATACATATATACATTCGTACAAGTATATATTTAATTTAATAAAAAAGAATCACTTATCTCCTTCGGTGAATCGATGATTTTAAATCGACACTAGAACAAGTGTCTTGTTTCCCACAGGCGGCGCCAATGTTAACGCCAAATTTTATACGCATGACGAAATCACCAAAACAGCAAGCTAAAATCGCGCTAACGGTTAATTGTATTGTTGTGAAATCAAACTCACGAAATACACTCACATAAGTATAAATAAAGGAATATAAAATATGAACACAAGATTTACGTGGAAACCCAATTGGGAAAAAATCACGGAGAGAGAGAGTAATCCACTATAATAATATTGGGAGTACAAGTTGTGTATTTGTATTGTATCTCTTGTGTCCCATCCTCCCTTGCTTATTGATGTATTTATAGATAGGAGTAGGAGCTGAATCCAATTAGAAGTAAGAGTCCTTTGTAGAATCACCTTATAACAACAATTAATGGCTGATAGATTCCTTCCCAAAGTAAACCTCCTTATCCCACCAAATAAGGAAACACAATCTTATTTTAATAAGGACTCTCTCACTGTCAAAATAAATATATTATGGGTCAACACCAAATCTAGTCCATTAAATAAATTGGGTTACACATTGGCTAAACCCAAATAATCACACTCCAACAATACTTAACTTTGCAGACATAAAATCAAAGATTCAACAAAAAAGAAACTCATGTAATTACTCCAAAAATACAAAACACTTGCCCAAATTTCATTAATCATCTCACTTAAAGGATGGACACTTTCCAAAATTGCATAACCAACAATTATTTTGATTCTCATAGTGTGATTGACGGATTTCCATCATCTCGAATTTTTTTTTTCATATTTGCAACTTGTTGTTCTAACAGTTCAATTTTTTCTTGCATAAATGTCATTTTTTATGTAGTTCAACCATTTCTTGATCATCATTTGTTTTCTCATCTTCATCTTCACTTTCCAGAATACCAAAGAGAGTTCGTGCTCGTTTCATCGACTTCTTAGATGGCATCTGAATACTTTTATCCATCTCATTTTCAATTTTTTTTTACAGTCTTTCTCATTCATTGATGAAATAACAAAAATCAAAGGCAAAAAAGAAAGAAGACATTAGAAGAAGTTTTATAAGAAAAATAAAAAAAATAAAACGTAAACTATCTTACCTTGCCCAAAAAATCTTAGCGAAACTTGTTAACTGAGTTTTCAAATTGGTATTCCTGCATGTAAACATGCAAATCCCATCCAAGTATGCAAAGCGTACTATTTTGTTTTATTCTATATATATTGCATGTAGTAGCTATAGTTTTATAAGAGAACAAAAGAGTTTCCAATGTGGTGAGAATAAAAAATCAATGAAACAAACTAAGTCCACGAGAGATTTCCAATGTAGGTGAGAGAGTGACTTTCTAGCTTTTCAATTCAAAATATTTTTAGCACATAACTAATTATACTTATTGAATATGGAGAGAGAATTAGAATAAGAAAAATATGAGATATTTAATGCTAAGGGTATAATAGAAAAAATTGTGTAAAAATTTAGTTATTAAAGGAAAGTGGACATTTAACCTGAGACTACCCAAAATAGTAATAACGGAGGGAATATTATCTTTAATGGTAATAGAATTTTTCTTTTAATAGTACTAAGAAGTTTGTTAGGATTTAATTTCCGTATCTCTAGGAAGATTTGTTTCTGAATCTCTAGGAAATCTGTTATATCTTGGGCAGCTTGGGCAGAAGGTTATAGCTTGGACAAAAAGTTTTGTTAACTATGTCAACCCGGCATGTGGGTTGAATTGAAGAACTTTGGATTTGATAAATACAATATACACATTAGAGAGGTTTCTTTGTGTTTTTCGGTGAATCTCTTATTCTTTTATATATAAATTTATTTGTTACCTAACCCGCAGGATAATCGCTATCCCGCACCGGCGTCATGTCTGTTAAGGCCATATTTGGCCAGTTATTGATTGAACTTGAACTAATGAGTCAGCGTTAAATATATTCTAGTTTTACTTGAATTTGGATAGGCCTAAAGTATTTTCCCCTTAACATTAATGGTCAACCAAGTATCAGCTAGTAATATCCATAAAGAATTTCATTTATATATGAAACTATCATTTTCTATGGAGACTTCAGAGAGGATAATTTTTTAGTTGACTTAACTAAGAATCTTTCCCCCGTAAAACGGTGTAGACACACTATAAATACAATGTACAATTGGTGCAACATATAATATTACTAGATGTGTTCTGTGTCTCCAGCACTATATGGACGGTGGGA
Organism: Panax notoginseng; assembly: GCA_016801055.1. Classification (NCBI taxonomy): domain Eukaryota; kingdom Viridiplantae; phylum Streptophyta; class Magnoliopsida; order Apiales; family Araliaceae; genus Panax; species Panax notoginseng. The sequence continues at coordinate 251,672,445 of CM029012.1, forward strand.
TTTATCCCAAATTTTAGACGGCCCAGATAATTTATTAGGATGAGCGGAAAATTCAAAATCAGTTATATTTTGTTAGATAGATTATATTAGCTATAAAGTTAATGTTTTATTCTACTAGCTAATTCTTGTATTCATTCTCACTTCAAAGGGTTCTGATCCCCGGCTGTTACCGTCGCCGGGTCACCGTAGTATTTGTTTTTGCAGATTTATTCCATTTTTGAATCTGACGACAAGTTTTGGACGAAATTGAAAGTTAACAATGCCGATCCACACATTAGCATCCAAATGAGCCGAATTTAGAAACGTGTTTATGGGTCCATGCATGTTTAAATAAAACATAATAACAATAATTTACATCTTCATTCTTCAACAAAAATCAAATAGTGTGTCTTCTGTTTTTCTCCTGATCAGGCCACTCAAATTAACATAATAGAGGAAGGTGTTTTGTTGTTATGTGTGAGTACTCGAATAATTCATAGTTTTCAAAAGTTCATTATTATTAAAGGGATAAATCTGTATATCAGATTGCAACCAAGGTCCAAGTAGATTGGATTGTCTTAAAAATAAATAATTGATGGGATCATGGACGGAACTAAAGTAATCAAGTGGGGGTCATCGTCTCAGCTAACTTTTTCTTTCTTCTTTAGTGTATTTAATTTTTGTTTGGAAATTGATATTTTCACATAAAAAGTGTCGCTATAGATGAATAGTGACGAGACAATGAAAATCGTCGCTATATGATCTATAGCGACGGTTTTCATATGAAAATATTATTTTCTGCTATGAATTTATCAGTTTCCTTTTTGTTTATGCCCCCACTATATTTATATATTAACTAATTTCTATTGGCTTTTACTCAAATAAGGATGAAGTTTATCCACTTTATACAAAAGAATTAGGCATGGTCCCTCTTACAAAAAATAAAAAAATTATTTATTTTTGGTGGTTAATGGATTCGTGGTCAAATAAGAGAACAATCCTATTATATATATATATATATATATAGTGATTTGTTTAGCAGTTAAATTTATATTAATTTTTTATTATTTATATTTTACAAAGCTCCCACTAAACATAAATCTTTTGTCCGTCCCTGGATCGGATCGTTGTCCAAATGATTGTGTCATGCGATAATTTTAAAAAATTATTTTTATATACTAAATTAAAGAACCCAATTAAAAAAGGAAAAAGAGAAAAGGAAACTATTATTTTTTTTCACCCTAATTACTCCTCATATAAATAATCTTTTCTTCCTCCCCAATTTAGATTTCAGATAATATACAATCGGAATACGGCAAAGCCAATTAAATGGAAGAAAAACAAAATATATCCTGGTTGGAATATGGAACAACAGCAGATAATAACAAAAAAAGTTTATCTCATATCACCTCCCCTCCTCTTTCGATTGGGACAACAAAGGAAAAAAAAAGAAAAAAAAAGATTTCAAGTTTTGAACTATATTACATCATTCATATGAACTATGAGCAAGTGTCTGCTTTAGTGTTTAATTAGCTCAAGATTAACTATTATAACACCATTATATGGATAATAACTGAGGAAAAATCTACAGAGAAATTTAAGATTGTAGTATTAAGAACGCAGTGATTCATCTTCTTTTTTATTTTAGCTTTTGATTCTTTGTTGTTCCAACAGAGAAATGAGAAAAGATAAAAAAAAATTTAAAAAAATTATTTTTTTTTTGATCAACAGCTGTTGTTCTAAGTTCCAAATGAGAGAGGCTTTTTCTATGGAAAATGGTATTTTTACATGTTAAAATGATATTTTCACATGAATCCCCCTTACATAAAATGAGATCAACTCACTATTCATGTGAAAAGGATAATATGTAAATATCAATTTTTTACGTGAAAATATCAATTCCTTTTTCTATATGTCGACTGAATTGGGCGAGGAAGAAAGATTCTTGGTATGAGGAGTAATTGAGGTGAAAATAAGTAGTAGTAGTTTCCTTTTTCCTCCTTTTTCCTTTTTCCTTTTTCCTTTTTCCTTTTTAATTAAGTTCTTTTATTCACGGTGTTGATACATGTACACCATAAAATGATAGTTGTACACCCAAATATGTCAAAGATACAATATTACCCTTAACAATAATCAAACTAATAAATAATTTACTCTTTATCTATTTTCCCCTTAAGTTTGTTATACATTGTATTTACAAGATAAAATATATTTAACTACTAAAAAATGATCATTTATGATGGCCAAAATCCATCACAAAAAGTAGAAAAATCATCACGAAAAGGTTTATGTGATGACTTTAAGCAACACAATTGCCGTCTTGTATATGTCCATCATGAAAAGTTTTACGTGATGGTTTTGGCAATCACACAAACGCTTGATGCTTTTGTGATGATTAATACAATCACATTAACACACAATCTATTGTGATTGTTAAAGTCATCACAAAAAAACAAAACATTAAGGATCAAAGATAATAACGTGAATCTTTATTTACGGATAATTTAATTCACTATATTAATTGTATCAAATGATACTTGTAAGATTCGAACCCTCCCTCCATTTGCAAACTAAATAACGAGTATTACTACTACACCAAAGTCCAGATCATGATTATAATTTTAAAACAAAATATAAAAGGAAACATATGTGAGTTACTTACTAAACAAAATTACTTCCACATAAGATTTGGTGATTGCAATGACAGTCACAAATACTCTATAATGATGGTAAAATTAGTCATCACTGAGAGCCATCATATATTTTATTGTTTTGTGATTATCTGAAAATTCCATCACAAAATACCTTCTTTTTGTAATTGCAAATAAAAGACGTTACAAAAATTTATTTTTTTAATGATTGTCATGGTCGTCATAAAATATTGTTTTGATTATTTCTTACATTAAAATATTAGCGATAACTTATATTCAATCACAAAAAGGATATATCTAAAAGTGATGACTTAGTGCGTTACAAAAAGAAAAATTATTTTGCGTGAAAAATTTGGTATGATTGACATGGCCATCATAATTATAATACATTGATGGCAAAATTAGTCATCACTAAGAGCCATCATATATATTATTATTTTGTGATTGCTTAAAAAGTCCATCACAACTTACTATCTTTTGTGATTGTTTTTAAAACTGTCACAAAGTTCCGTCACGTATTCTTGTTTTTCTAGTAGAATTTTAATTAATAATATTCGTTTTAATTTGAGATATTTTACAATATAATTTATCAAAAATGTGAATTAAATATATATTAGAACACTAAAACATAAACATTAAGGTCATGTTTGTTTGCAAGGATTATAATTCCGGGATTATAATCAAATTGATTATAATCCCAATACTATTAATCCTAGGATTAATTAGTGCTAGTCACATGTTTATTTTTTATGGGATTATTCATGAGATAACTTAAAATAATTTCATGTTATGTTTGTTTGGGCTATTATACCCTTACTAATAATAACATATTTTAAACTATAATTTAAATTTGTTTATACATCAAAAAATGATGAACAATTAATTATAAACTTTCAAACTCTATTTTCAAATACCATTTTAGTACAAACAAGTTTAGAAATCAAATATTATGTATAAACAAGTTATTTTAGTAGTATTTGATATAATATTTTCTTTTAATTATAAATATTATAAATGCATTAGAGTACGTTGAGTTTTAATAGCGAACTACCATTTGATATAATATTATGCTTTATATATATTGGGAAAAATATATGTGCACAACTGTGTATTATACAGTCGACTATGTCGGCGGATTTTTGGGCTATAGCGACAGTTTCACACATCGCTAGTTATTATAGGTTACGACGACGGCTGAACCGTCGTCATAGCCCAAAAAATCCGTCGCTATAGCCCGACTGTGTAATACACAACTGTGTATATACATATAGCTCATATATATTTGTAGCTTATTATGCCATTTTTCAATATATTTCAAAATTTAAATATATATCATTCTCAATCATTAATTGGTAGATGAAAATAAATTATACTTAAGTTTAACAAATTTAAACTTAAAATAAATACTTGAACACTACTGAGCATTAACTATAGCACCATAGCATAACAGTATGTTGGAATTGAATCCAAAAAGGTCGATCAAACAACATTCAATAAATTAAATTTAAAGGATACACCGGTTATATTTTAAAAAATAAAGGTTAATTTTGTCCATAAATTTTTAATCTCACATGATGAGATTATAATACCTAGCTAAACATAGTATTAAATATATAGTACTTCATCTTAAGTCATTTTATAATTCCTGGACTAATAGTCTCAAGTAAAAATTTAAAAACAAACAAGATATTTAGGATTAATAATCCTATTCCAAGTGTGATTATTGCAAACAAACATAACCTAAGAGTGTGCAATAATAAATTTAGGGTATGCATTTATTACTATCTTTTATTTATTATGTAAAATTTATTTTAAAAAATTGTCATATGACATAATCTTGTTGTTAGGATAACAGATGAAACATAATTTCAGAGTTGGGATATATGATTCAAACTCTTAAAAATCTTTTCCTCTAGACGTCATAATTTTAAAAACCGCTTATATAATATAACTTATAAAAGCACATGTATGCTCGCACAAGCTCATTAGTTCAATGCCCAAATTAAGCCCCAAATTACATTTATTTAGTTTTTTATTCTGAGAATTGAGATCCACAAATAATAGACCTCTACGGATATATTTATTTGCAAGTATTATAATTTTGGGATTATACTTATTTAGGATCACATGTTTGTTTATTTATAGAATTATTCATGGGATAATTTAAAATAGTCCCACGTTATGTTTGTTTTGTCCACAATTATTTAAAGGATTGGATAAAAACTAACCGTTTAGACTATCATACCCTTACTACTAATAACAAATGTGAGAACCCAGAAATTTTAATAATTCAAAATTTTACGAATATAATTTTTTTTATTAATATTGGTATTGACTATCAATATTGTGCTGAGTATCGGTGGCACGAGTTTAGAGAAGTGGTCAATTTGTGTATTGACTGAGAATTATGAGTAGAGTTGTGTTTAACGGAGAATAGAAACTCTAACCTTAGTTACGGATAGGAATTTGATAGAAAATACAGTTATAATAATTGTATTGATGAATATGTGTTTGTACTGCATAAAATTAATGATCAATGATTGATCGGATAGGGTATAAACTTAGTAAACCCTAATGAGGGATTATAAACCCAAATTTATGATTAAGGAACCCTAATGAACTAATTTTATAAACTAATTTTAGAAAAAGGGAAAACATTATGATTCATAAACTTGTGAACAAATAACTAAAGCAACAGAAAAATATACTGGCTAGGCAAATACAAATATACATAGCAGATTTAAGCTACAATGATAATTATTGTAAAAATTATTAGAAGATATATACATAATAATATTTTATGACAATTTTTTGGATAACAGAAAGCAAAAAAACACATTTTCAAATCTTTCAAGAATTTCTTTAAAACACAAAAATTGAACCATCAAACTTAACTGGTCGACTGTAATTTGTAACAAAATACTAATAACAATGTAAAAAATTAGATCAATTGAGCCTTTTGTAGTCAATGAAATCATGACACAGAACACCTAAATTATCAAGCAAGCAATAATAAGATTTTCAAACCCCTTCGAGAAAAACACAAATCAGTCCTAAAATCTCACAAATCCCAATTTAGAGTCATCAAACATAAATTGAATATAAGCAAGAAACTGTAAAACATTGGAGAATCTAACCATGATACTGGCACTTCCGTAGCAGGCCATCCAATAGCTTCAAACATGTGGGGTCATCATCAACAGCAAGTACACTCATACCCTTTGGAAAATCATCAATTTCATCCCCATAACTTCCTCTAATTTTCTCAATAGTCATCTTTAGAACCAAAAACCAAAGACCCCAAATAAGAAATCAACACACAAACAGAGATCACATGGCAAAAAATTGGGCTTTAACCACAAACTTGCAGTCTCTTACAACTTTTTCAAAAAAAAAACAGAAGGCATAAGAAAGGGAATAATTTATTAAAGATTCGAGTGGGATCAAGAGACTGTGTACAGAGACAGATAAGGACCTATATGAACTGAATATTGACAATGATGGTGATGAAAATTACGATCCAAATAATGTAATCCAAAGAATTAGGCATAATTACAACGACGATTCGATTTTGAAGAGATGAAGTGAAATCATCAGATGAAACAACTGCTCAGCCTTCGTTATGATCGCCAAGCTTCGTCTGATCGAAATAACTGCAGAAAGAGTGGGCAATACAGAGGGGTATAGAAACCCTAGAGCAAGAGAGATAGGGGAGAAGAGTGGCAGATCATCGAGAAGATGAAGGGGAAATAGAAGAGTTATGCATATAAAATAAAAAATTGTTAAATTACTCATTCCAGCACAGTCAATCGAAACCCCAACAGAATAAAATTAAAAGTATTTAACGAAAAAATAAAATATTTGTTTCTTTTAAAAAAAGGGAAAATAACTAATTTTAGATAGAGATACCTTGTGTGACGCCCCCAAAATTAGGTATACATCACCCATCTTGGGTCGTCAGATACATAGTACAGAATACAAATACAACTGATTAATACAACTGTCGTGTACAATACGACAAAACATAAACTGTGAGTTTGAATACAAATATTATCTTCTAGAGAGTATTCATACTTAAAAGGAGTCCTCATTACATTTATTAACACACCATTACATAGAATAGTGAGGACTACTAACTAATACTATCATTCGGACCATCACTCCGTTCCCCGACTTGCCCCAGCTACGTTCTCATTTCCTGAAGAGAACAGTGAAAGAAAGGGTGAGCTCAACTAGCCCAGTAAGAAATATTATGACTAAGATAATGCAGAATAAATTATCATTAGTCTTCAATAATGTTAAACTGATAAAATATAATAGACATCAAGTTTAACTGTAGCGGAACAAGCAATCCATTAAGAGAGTCAAGTAGAAAATAAACTCTACTATCTTTTATGATTTAAAAGGTTTTTCAACACTGCGATCGCTGAGACTCAGCTTAATAAAATAATCCACATCATCGAATCACCCCTGCACTACGGCCAAGGATATTCGTGTATTCATTAATGGTCATGATCATGCCAACAACTGTCCATCAATGCACTACGGGCCAATGATGACTTTTACCACATCATTTGTAACATTACGGTCATGATTACACCGAATAATCCCTGGTCATAATCATACCAAGTCCATCTATGCACTACAGGCCACAGATGACTTTCAACAGAATATAAACATGAGGATGATGACAATGATATAAGAATTCAATAAAACAAGTTCAAGAATTAATTTATCCAAGAATTAACAACGTCCAAATTGTCAACATGATACTGCATTGTGGAGTAAAATTCAAGAATACTTAGAAGAATATTTTCATGAAAAGATACCGGATGAAACGCAATTATCAAGGATATTCCACAAATTTCATGGAGTATAGAAGTCAAAACTTAACCAACTGAGTATAATAAAGAATGGAGTAACAAAAGAAATCACCATGCATGCGATAGACCGCACAGACAGGTTATTCCAACAGAATAATAAATAATGGAACCAGGTCCGGCGTAAACGCACAGACATGATATTCCGACAGAATAATAAATAATGGAACCAGGTCCGGTGTAAAACACACAGACAGGATATTCCAACAGAATAATAATAAAACGGAACCAGGTCCGGTGTAAAATACACAGACAGGATGTTCCAACAGAATAATAAACGGAACCAGGTCCGGTGTAAAACACACAGACAGGATGTTCCAACAGAATAATAGAAGAATGTCACCAAGTATAGGGTAGACCGCGTATACTGGTTATTCCAACAGAATAATAACAAATGGAATAACAGAAGTTCTCTTCATGAATATAAAAGAAATAATATTCCCTACCTTAAAAGAACTGGATATTGAAAAAGTGATGTAGCAGAATACTTTTATTCTCTCTCTCTTATTCTCTCTATACTTTCTCTCTCTATAGCTTGAATGAATTCGTGAAAAATAATGAAGCCATAGGCCTCTATTTATAGAAAAACTGAGGGTGGCTCTTGGTCTTAACGAAGGGTCAAATGACTCTTGGTCTTAACGAAGGGTCAAATGACTCTTGGTAATATTGAAGGGACAACTACTATTGACGAAAGTAATTACTATTGACCAAGGTAAATACTATTGACGAAGGTAATTACTATTGACCAAGGTAAATACTATTGACGAAGGTAATTACTATTGACCAAGGTAAATACTATTGACGACGGTAATTACTATTGACGACGGTAATTACTATTAACGAAGAGACTCTTAGATGATGACATATGGCCCCCCATAAAATAACCAAACTTACCACAACGTCTCAATTATTGATTTAATAATATAACATATTATACAGATGATACTATGACAATAATTTAAGAGATATGATGCAGCAATTACTGTAGCAATAATTGAGTATAGCTGAGTGACTTCTCACGTAAGCATCAATAATCAATACCGTGTGCTACTATGCAACCACGCGTATTACTGTACTTTTACTACCGAGTAGTTCAACAGTTTTAACGGTTTTAACGGTAACACCTCAGCCGTTATTTTTTATAGAAAGATAATTCTGTCGTTTTCTCAATCCGACAATAATTCCGTTGTGGGGTCCACCAATGATTGTGCCGTCGTACGAATATTCCCCGACAAAAAGAATATTCTCCGACCAAACGAATATTTTATAACAACTTGCTTACTTTGTAAAATTTATAAATATTACCCACAACTATAACATTATATCAAATTAACTCCATAATATTCAAAAATGATATTTATAGAAAATTCATCTTTATTTATAAAAGTTGGGGTCTTACAACCTCCCCTTCTTATGAAATTTCGCCCTCGAAATTAGGGTACGTACCTGGTATGTCGAAGAGGTAAGGATACCTTGATTTCATTTCTGATTCTAACTCCCAAGTCATTTCCTCAACATCGTGGTTTCTCCACAAAACTTTAACTTGAGGTATAACCTTGGAGCGTAGAATATGTTCCTTCTTATCCAAGATTTGAACAGGAACTTCTTCATACGTCAAATCCTCCGCTATTTCGTCCGGTTCTAACTCAATAATGTGGTTCGGGTCTTCCACATATTTGCGTAACATGGATATGTGGAAAACGTTATGAACACGAGACATACTTGGCGGTAAAGCGAGTCTATAAGCCACAGTTCCTACTCGATCGAGGATTAAAAATGGACCGATGAATCGAGGATTTAGCTTTCCTCTCTTTCCAAATCTCGTAACTCCTTTCCATGGAGCAACACGTAAGAACACATGATCTCCTACATCAAATTCCACGTCCTTTCGATGAAGATCAGCATAACTCTTTTGTCGATCTTGTGAGGTTTTTATACGTTGTCGGATCGTTTGAATCTTTTCTGTAGTCATACGTACCAACTCCGGTCCCAACAACGTTGCTTCGCCCACCTCATCCCAGCATACTGGAGAACGACATTTTCTTCCATACAATGCTTCGAATGGAGCCATGCCAATACTTGCTTGATAACTGTTGTTGTAGGAAAACTCCACCAATGGTAAGAACTTGTCCCAACTTCCCTTGAAGTCAAAGACACAGAGTCTTAATAGATCTTCAAGAGTTTGAATAGTCCTCTCTGATTGTCCGTCCGTCTGAGGATGATATGCTGAACTAAATCGTAACTCCGTGCCCATAGCTTTTTGTAAACTAACCCAAAATCGTGAAGTGAATCTTGGGTCTCGATCAGAAATTATGGATACTGGCATACCATGCAGTCTTACAATCTCGTTTATGTACATACGAGCAAGACGTTCAAGTGTATAAGTTTCTCGTATCGGTAAGAAATGAGCAGACTTGGTCAATCTATCAACAATGACCCAAATCGCATCAATACCTTGAGAAACCCTAGGAAGACCGGTAACGAAATCCATGGTAATGTGCTCCCACTTCCATTCTGGAATTTCAAGTGGTTGCAATGGACCTTTTGGTACTTGATGCTCCGCTTTGACTCGTTGACAAGTTAGACACCTTGAGATAAACAACGCTATCTCTCTCTTCATATTGCTCCACCAAAATGTATGACGAAGATCATGATACATTTTGGTACTTCCAGGATGGATTGCAAACGGTGTGTTGTGCGCCTCCATCATGATTTCATACTTTAAATCAGGGTTGTTAGGAACACAAAGTCTGGAGTTGACTCGAAGTATTCCTTCTTCATCGATTCTTGCTTCCGGCATAGAACCTTCTTGCACTTTCTTCCTCATACGCATCAGCTCCAGGTCTGTAGCTTGAGCAGCTTTAACTTTATCGATTAAAGTCGGTTCTACTCGTATATTCGCCATCATCACATGGGTCCCTGGAGTCTTCAACTCTATCTCCATCCTTTGCAAGTCACACAAAATGGGCCTTTGCGTTGTTAATATTGCACTTGTACCCGCATATGATCTTCTACTCAATGCGTCAGCTACCACGTTCGCTTTTCCAGGATGGTATTGAATGGTATGATCATAATCTTTCAACAGTTCAAGCCAACGTCGTTGTCGCATGTTGAGTTCCTTTTGAGTGAAGAAATATTTGAGGCTTTTATGATCCGTAAAGATCTCCACTTTCTCCCCATACAAGTAATGCCTCCAAATTTTAAGTGCAAAGACAACAGCTGCCAACTCTAGATCATGAGTAGGATAATTCCTCTCATATTCCTTGAGTTGTCTTGATGCATAGGCTATGACTTTTCCATGTTGCATGAGAACGCATCCCAACCCTTTGCTCGAAGCATCACTGTAGATGACAAATCCCTCCGAGCCAGATGGTATTGTTAGAACAGGTGCTGAAATGAGTCTCCTCTTGAGTTCTTGAAAACTCTGCTCACATTCTTCGCTCCAACCAAACTTTGTATCTTTCCGAGTCAGCTGAGTTAATGGAGTAGCGATTCGAGAAAATCCTTCCACGAATCTCCGATAATAACCAGCTAAACCAAGAAAGCTACGTACTTCGGTCACTGATTTAGGTTGCTCCCAGCTTTGAATAGCTTCAATCTTTGCCGGGTCAACCGATATTCCACGACTTGATACTACGTGCCCAAGGAATGCTACCTCCTCCAGCCAGAACTCGCATTTCTTCAACTTGGCATAAAGCTTGTATTCACGAAGCTTTTGGAGTACCAGCCTCAAGTGTTGCTCATGATCTTCACGGCTTTTGGAATAAATAAGGATGTCATCAATAAAGACGACCACAAAATGATCCAAATATTCCTTGAATACCCGGTTCATCATATCCATGAAGGCAGCAGGAGCATTAGTCAATCCAAAGGACATGACTAGGAATTCATAATGCCCGTACCGAGTTCTAAAAGCCGTCTTTGGAATATCCTCAGTTCTAACCTTCAGCTGATGATATCCAGAACGAAGATCGATCTTTGAAAAGAATTGTGCTCCTTGCAACTGGTCAAACAGGTCATCAATACGTGGCAATGGGTACCTGTTTTTGATGGTGACATGATTCAACTCCCGATAATCAATACAAAGTCGCATACTTCCATCTTTCTTCTTCACGAATAGAACAGGAGCACCCCAAGGAGAAGTACTAGGACGAATAAAGCCAATGTCTAACAATTCCTGCAGTTGGATCTTTAACTCCTGAAGTTCAATAGGAGCCATTCGATATGGGGCTTTGGAAATGGGTTTTGTACCGGGTTCAAGATCGATACAAAATTCAATTTCACGCTCTGGGGGTAGGCCAGGAAGTTCTTCAGGGAATACGTCAGGGAATTTATTAACAATAGAAATATCATTCAAAACTGACGTATTTTTGTTTAGATCTGTGACATGAGCTAAGAAAGCTTGACATCCGTTTTTCAATAAACGAATAGTTTTATGGCTTGAGATGACAGCGATTGATTTTAATGGTTTGGTTGCTTGAATTCGCATAATAGGTCGATTAGGAATATGAAAGCTAACAACCTTACGAAAACAATCAATTTTTGCATAATGAGTAGTTAACCAATCAATCCCTAGAATCACGTCAAATGCAAGTATTTTTAATGAAATCAGATCGATAGGTAATGTGTGGGTACCAACTTGAACCAAACAAGACTTATAAACAGTGGAGGTAATGAAGGTTTCTCCCAACGGAGTTTCCACAGATAAGTCAAAGTCTAATTTCTCCGGAATCAAATTTAATCGATGAGCGCAAGTAGGAGAAATAAAAGAATGGGTTGAACCGGTATCAAATAAAGTATAAACTTCTTTAGAGTTTATAATAAGCTTACCCGTGATGACCTCATTCGGGTTCCTTGCTCTCTGGGAGTTCACAACAAACGCTCTCCCTTGCACAACCGGTTTTGACTTTTCTGGGACGGCTTTTGGTGCCTCCATCCTAGCTGAATTTGTCTTCGGTAAACGACAAAATCGGGCTAAATGACCTTCTCTTCCACAATTATAACATGCTTTGGACGGCATCGCGCAGTTTGGACTGATGTGCCCCTCCCCTCCGCATTTGAAACATATGATAGGTGGTCGTTCTCCTTCCTTAACGACAGGTGCTGGTGCTGACGTCTTTCCATCATTGTTGAATCTCCTCTTCTTGAAATGTCCATTCTTATTGTTTTGGCCCTGATTACCACCGAAGTGGTTACCATTTCTGGCCTGTTGATTCCCTCCACGCTTGTTGTCACCGCTTCGATGACTGCTCTCACTGGTATTATCATTTTGCCGGCTGCTCTCTTTTGGTTGCGTTATCTCGTTATCGCGCTCCACCAACTGAGCCCTATTTACAACATCTGAATACAAACACAGTTTATGAGAAACAAGATGTTGACGTATCTCCGGCTTCAAACCTCTTAAAAACATCCGCGTCATTCTTTCTTCATTATCCACCAGGTGGGACGCAAACCGGGATAACTCCGCAAATTTTGCCTCGTACTGCGACACGGTCATATTATTCTGCTCCAATTTGATGAACTCCACCTCCTTCATGTGACGAATACTTTCGGGAAAGTATTTGTCGTTAAACAGCTCTTGGAACTTCTCCCAGGACATCTTCAGTGCGGCAGGTTGAGTACGCTTTATCGATTCCCACCAGTAATCTGCCTCTCCTCGCAACATAAAGGCGGCAAAGGGAACCTTTTGCTCCTCGGAGCAACCCAAGACATCAAATATCTTGGTGATCTGCTTTATCCATGTTTCAGCTACAAGTGGTTTGGGTTCTCCCTTAAACTCCGGTGGTCCCAGCTCCTTAAACTGTTTAGCGGTGACCGCCTGAGAGTTTCCAGTATTTCCACCTACGTTGTGGACAGGAGCCGCTTTCACCTGTTGTTGCATGAATTGCATAAAGCCTCTGAACATTTGATCATTCATCATTTGGTCAGTGTTGTTGTTTGCATGAGGATTGACACCTTCCTGATGCACATTATCCTGATTATTGATATGTGGTGAATCAACAGTCGTCTGTGCTCCATTGCTATTCTCAACATTCTCAGATGCCATTTTCAGATACTGCCACAAAATAAAAATTAATTGATATGTCATATATTATCCTTATATTATGACCGACCAATTAAATACCATGCAAATAAACTTAGGTATGTCATACTAGCGAAGGAATTCCCCGTCTCTCCCCTCCTAGTTCTATTCTCACATCTTAGCCAGGGATCATATCCCTAAGCTCTGATACCAACTGTGACGCCCCCAAAATTAGGTATACATCACCCATCTTGGGTCGTCAGATACATAGTACAGAATACAAATACAACTGATTAATACAACTGTCGTGTACAATACGACAAAACATAAACTGTGAGTTTGAATACAAATATTATCTTCTAGAGAGTATTCATACTCAAAAGGAGTCCTCATTACATTTATTAACACACCATTACATAGAATAGTGAGGACTACTAACTAATACTATCATTCGGACCATCACTCCGTTCCCCGACTTGCCCCAGCTACGTTCTCATTTCCTGAAGAGAACAGTGAAAGAAAGGGTGAGCTCAACTAGCCCAGTAAGAAATATTATGACTAAGATAATGCAGAATAAATTATCATTAGCCTTCAACAATGTTAAACTGATAAAATATAATAGACATCAAGTTTAACTGTAGCGGAACAAGCAATCCATTAAAAGAGTCAAGTAGAAAATAAACTCTACTATCTTTTATGATTTAAAAGGTTTTTCAACACTGCGATCGCTGAGACTCAGCTTAATAAAATAATCCACATCATCGAATCACCCCTGCACTACGGCCAAGGATATTCGTGTATTCATTAATGGTCATGATCATGCCAACAACTGTCCATCAATGCACTACGGGCCAATGAGGACTTTTACCACATCATTTGTAACATTACGGTCATGATTATACCGAATAATCCCTGGTCATAATCATACCAAGTCCATCTATGCACTACAGGCCACAGATGACTTTCAACATTTTATAAACATGAGGATGATGACAATGATATAAGAATTCAATAAAACAAGTTCAAGAATTAATTTATCCAAGAATTAACAACGTCCAAATTGTCAACATGATACTGCATTGTGGAGTAAAATTCAAGAATGCTTAGAAGAATATTTTCATGAAAAGATACTGGATGAAACGCAATTATCAAGGATATTCCACAAATTTCATGGAGTATAGAAGTCAAAACTTAACCAACTGAGTATAATAAAGAATGGAATAACAAAAGAAATCACCATGCATGCGATAGACCGCACAGACAGGTTATTCCAACAGAATAATAAATAATGGAACCAGGTCCGGCGTAAACGCACAGACAGGATATTCCGACAGAATAATAAATAATGGAACCAGGTCCGGTGTAAAACACACAGACAGGATATTCCAACAGAATAATAATAAAACGGAACCAGGTCCGGTGTAAAACACACAGACAGGATGTTCCAACAGAATAATAAACGGAACCAGGTCCGGTGTAAAACACACAGACAGGATGTTCCAACAGAATAATAGAAGAATGTCACCAAGTATAGGGTAGACCGCGTATACTGGTTATTCCAACAGAATAATAACAAATGGAATAACAGAAGTTCTCTTCATGAATATAAAAGAAATAATATTCCCTACCTTAAAAGAACTGGATATTGAAAAAGTGATGTAGCAGAATACTTTTATTCTCTCTCTCTTATTCTCTCTATACTTTCTCTCTCTATAGCTTGAATGAATTCGTGAAAAATAATGAAGCCCTAGGCCTCTATTTATAGAAAAACTGAGGGTGGCTCTTGGTCTTAACGAATGGTCAAATGACTCTTGGTCTTAACGAAGGGTCAAATGACTCTTGGTAATATTGAAGGGACAACTACTATTGACGAAAGTAATTACTATTGACCAAGGTAAATACTATTGACGAAGGTAATTACTATTGACCAAGGTAAATACTATTGACGAAGGTAATTACTATTGACCAAGGTAAATACTATTGACGAAGGTAATTACTATTGACCAAGGTAAATACTATTGATGACGGTAATTACTATTGACGACGGTAATTACTATTGACGAAGAGACTCTTAGATGATGACATATGGCCCCCCATAAAATAACCAAACTTACCACAACGTCTCAATTATTGATTTAATAATATAACATATTATACAGATGATACTATGACAATAATTTAAGAGATATGATGCAGCAATTACTGTAGCAATAATTGAGTATAGCTGAGTGACTTCTCACGTAAGCATCAATAATCAATATCGTGTGCTACTATGCAACCACGCGTATTACTGTACTTTTACTACCGAGTAGTTCAACAGTTTTAACGGTTTTAACGGTAACACCTCAGCCGTTATTTTTTTATAGAAAGATAATTCTGTCGTTTTCTCAATCCGACAATAATTCCGTTGTGGGGTCCACCAATGATTGTGCCGTCGTACGAATATTCCCCGACAAAAAGAATATTCTCCGACCAAACGAATATTTTATAACAACTTGCTTACTTTGCAAAATTTATAAATATTACCCACAACTATAACATTATATCAAATTAACTCCATAATATTCAAAAATGATATTTATAGAAAATTCATCTTTATTTATAAAAGTTGGGGTCTTACACCTTGGGTTTGGTAATGGGGTCGAATCCAAGTAGAACAAACCGAACGCCATGGAAAACTTTGGAAGGGTGGTCATATTGTAAATCCTCCAACATTGAATCTCTAGCTTATTTTGTAAGTGAAAATTCGAAAATGAATTGGGGGAAAAAGATCTCTTACTGTTAATGTGCGGAGAATCGTAATAGTAAGTGTTATGCCATAGCCCAGTAGTAATTGCAGAGAAATATAGATCCAGAATCGGCAATGAATGTCTACAACATCCATTGGTCTGATGAGGAGATTGAGATGGGAGATCAAACCGATTGATTCATTAGTGATGAAGAGATTTGGGTGTATTTATAGAGGAGTAGCTAGGCAAAGAGATGGGTAGATGAAGAGGAAGAGATGCTCTTTCGATTTGAAGAAGATAAAGAGATGAATAGATTGATTCCAACAAAATTGATCGAGTTAACTCTCAATAATTTTAGGGTTGACTCACCAATTTTTCAAATTAAAAAGATCGGTCTTACTGTATTTATATATAAGGTATTGATGTTGGGAACCCTAATTTTAAATTCAGAAACCCTAAACCCTAATTAGGAAATTCTAATTGGTATTATTAAACCCTAAGGTTGTAAGACCCCAAATTATTAATAAATAAAATTTAATTTTCTCTATTTATTATTTTGAAATAGTAAGGGTTAAATTGATTAATGAGGTTAGTTATGGGTAAAATATGCAAATATTTTAAATAAGCAAGTGGTTATAAAATATTCATTGTTGTCGGGAAATATTCGTTTGGTCGTGGAATATTCTTCCTGTCGGGGAATATTCGTACGACGACGCAGTCTTTTGTGGGCCCCATAACGGAAAGCGATTGGATGAAGAAAACGACAAGTATGAGTTGTTTATAAATAACGGCGTAGTTGTTACCATTAATACTGTTGGAATACCCGGTAATTAAAACACAATAATACGCGTTGTTGCACAGTAGCACACAGTATTGCACCAATTATTGATTCTGACGTAAGAAGGCACTACTCAATAATTGTTACAGTAATTATTATTCAATATTTTATTTTATTGATTCAATAATTGCTACGTTGATATTTTATATTACTGTTGTTTCAATAATTGTCACTATGCAGTATTTTCCATTATCGGAGGAATAATTCATATTATCTTAATAATATTATTAGATAACATTATTGGCAATGTCTAGAAAGTTCTGTCTAAGGAGAGGTTTGGTCACCTAATTGCGCGCCAGTAAGGAGAAATCCTTATTGGAAAGCCTCTTCTTTCTTGGAAATGACCTGGTTGCCAATACTGTGATTCTGTAATATTATTTGTGAATAATTAATTATTGATTTATATAATGAGGAAAATATTGATTTTATGTGGATATAAATAGAGAAAATTTTTAAATGTGACAATTGTTGAAAATTAATATTTTATCTTTTTCTGATAAAATAATTTATTTAAATATATTATTTTAATAATATATTAATGGTGATATTTTTATAATTAATGTGGGATATATGAGTATATGAGGAGAAAGAGTATTTTTGTTGCATTAAATGATTAACACATATTTTGTGTGTCGGTGGACCCATTTCTTGACTAAAATATGATTATAGCCTGTAAAATCGTCCGTTTGTGAATTTCGGTCAATTTTTATTTGAAATTTGAAAAAACTTTCTTCTGTAAAGTTGTAGAGAATTGAATTTCCTATAAAAACTCGTGAGATTTGAATTTTCTGATAAAAAGGCTATTTATTATGAATTATCGAAGTTCCAAAATTCTAGAATAATTGATTTTTGGAAGTTTAAAATATTTATAGTTAGAAAAACATTGGTATTTTAAATATAAATATTTATACCAACGTTTTTCAACCTAAAAATATTTTAAACTTCCAAAAATCAATTATTTTAGAATTTTGGAACTTCGATAATTCATAATAAATAGCTCTTTTATCAAAAAATTCAAATCTCGCGAGTTTTTATAGAAAATTCAATTCTCTACAACTTTGCAGAAGAAAGTTTTTCAAAATTTCAAACAAAAATTGACCGAAATTCACAAACGGGCGATTTTACAGGCTATAATCATATTTCAGTCAAGAAATGGGTCCACCGACACACAAAACATGTGTTAATCATTTAATGCAACAAAAATACTCTTTCTCCTCATATACTCATATATCCCACATTAATTGTAAAAATATCACCATTAATATATTATTAAAATAATATATTTAAATGAATTATTTTATCAGAAAAAAGATAAAATATTAATTTTCAACAATTGTCACATTTAAAAATTTTCTCCATCTATATCCACATAAAATCAATATTTTCCTCATTATATAAATTAATAATTAATTATTCACAAATAATATTACAGAATCACAGTACTGGCAACCAGGCCATTCCTAGGAAAGAGGGGGCTTTCCAATAAGGATTTCTCCTTACTAGCGCGCAATTAGGTGACCAAACCTCTCCTTAGACAGAACTTTCTAGACATTGCCAATAATATTATCTAATAATATTGTTTAGATAATATGAATTATTGCTCCGATAATGGAAAATACTGTGTAGTGACAATTATTGAAACAACAGTAATATAAAATACCAACACAACAATTATTGAATCAACTGAACAGTAATTACTGTGACCATTATTGAGTAGTGCCTTCTTACGTAAGAATCAATAATTGGTGCAATACCGTGTGCTACTGTGTAACAACGCGTATTACTGTGTTTTAACCACCGGGTATTTCAACAGTATTAACGGTAACAACTACGCCGTTATTTATAAACAACTCATACATGTCGTTTTCTTTATCCAATCGCTCTCCGTTATGGGACCCACAAAAGATTGCGCCGTCGTACGAATATTCCCCGACAGAAAGAATATTCCACAACCAAACGAATATTCCCCAACAACAATGAATATTTTATAACAACCTGTTTATTTGAAATATTTGCGCATTTTACCCATAACTAACCTCATTAATCAATTTAACCCTTACTATTTCAAATAATAAATAGAGGAAATTAAATTTCATTTATTAATAATTTGGGGTCTTACAACCTCTCCTCCTTATGAAATTTCGTCCTCGAAATTGACGTACGTACCTGGTGCTTCGAAAAGATGAGGATACCTCGCTTTCATTTCCGTTTCCAACTCTCAGGTCATTTCCTCAATTGCATGGTTTCTCCACAAAACTTTAACTTGTGGTATGACCTTCGTGCGTAGGACATGTTCCTTCCTATCCAAGATCTTGACAGGTACCTCTTCGTACGTTAAGTCTTCAGCTATCTCGTCCGGTTCTAACTCAACAACGTGGTTTGGATCCTTCACATATTTACGAAGCATAGATATGTGAAAAACGTTATGAACACGAGACATGCTTGGAGATAATGCGAGTCTATAGGCCACATTTCCTACTCGGTCAAGAATCTGAAATGGACCAAAAAATCGTGGATTGAACTTTCCTCTCTTCCCGAATCTTGTAACTCCCTTCCATGGAGCAACTCACAATAATACATGATCTCCAATATCAAATTCTACGTCCTTTCGATGAAGATCCGCATAACTCTTTTGTCGATTCTGTGCCGTTTGTATACGTTGTCGAATCGTTTGGATCTTTTCCGTAGTCATACATACCAACTCGGGTCCCAACAATGTTGCTTCACCCACCTCATCCCAACATATTGGAGAGCGACACTTTCGTCCATATAATGCTTCAAATGAAGTCACACCTATACTTGCCTGATAACTGTTGTTGTAGGAGAATTCCACCAATGGTATGTACTTATCCCAACTCTCTTTGAAATCTAGGACGCAAAGTCTTAATAGATTTTCAAGAGTTTGAATAGTCCTCTCTGATTGCCCGTCCGTTTGAGGATGGTATGTCGAACTGAACCGTAAATCCGTGCCTATAGCTTTTTGCAAGCTAACCCAAAATCTTGAAGTGAATCTTGGGTCACGATCCGAAACTATGGATACTGGCATGCCATGCAGTCTCACAATCTCATCTACGTATATACGAGCAAGACGTTCAAGGGAATAAGTCTCCCGTATCGGCAAGAAATGAGCAGACTTGGTTAATCTATCAACAATAACCCAAATAGCATTTATGCCTTGAGAAACCGTGGGAATACCCGTAATGAAATCCATGGTAATGTGTTCCCACTTCCATTTCGGAATCTCAAGTGGTTGCAATGGACCCTTTGGCACTTGATGCTCCGCCTTTACACGTTGACAAGTTAAACACCTCGAAATAAACTTTGCAATCTCTCTCTTCATATTGTTCCACAAAAATATATGTCAAAGATCATGATACATCTTGGTACTTCTAGGATGGATTGAAAATGGTGTATTGTGTGCCTCCATCATGATCTTGTACTTCAAATCAGGATCGTTAGGAACACAAAGTCTAGAGTTGACTCAAAGTATTCCTTCTTCATCGATTCTTACTTTTGGAATAACACCTTCTTGCACTTTCTTCTTCATACGCATCAGCTCCGGGTCTGTGGCTTGAGCAACTTTAACTTTATCGATTAAAGTTGATTCTACGTGTATACTTGACATCATCGCACTCGTTCCTGCATATGATCTTCTACTCAATGCGTCAGCTACCACGTTTGCTTTTCTAGGATGGTATTGGATGGTATGATCGAAATCTTTCAACAGCTCGAGCCAACGTCGGTGTCGCATGTTAAATTCTAGGAAGCTCTTCTCGCATTCCTCGGTCCATTCGAAGTTTGTATCTTTTTGAGTCAGCTGAGTTAATGGAATAGCGATTCGAGAAAATCCTTTTACGAATCTCCGATAATAACCAGAAAGCTACGTATTTCGATTACTGACTTAGGTTGCTCTCAACTGTGATTCATATCTCAATCTTAGATATCACGTCACAATGGCACCTATCAGTTTACTACCATACGAATATGGCGTCCCCTACGGAGAGTCTGGCTTCAATGCATTCCACAAAGGAAGTCACCAGATAGAGGCTCGATTATCAACTTCTATAGTTGGGTTTTTAACTCCTGAAGTTCAATAGGAGTCATTCGATATGAGATTTTAGAAATGGATTTTGTACCGGGTTCAAAGTCGATACAAAATTCAATATCACGCTCTGGGAGTAAGCTAAGAAATTCTTCAGGAAATACGTCAAAAATCTTACTAGAAACAGAAATATCATTCAAATCTGACGTATTTTTGTTCAAGTCCATGACATGGCTAAGAAAGATTGATATCCGTTTTTCATTAAATGAATGACTTTACGGCTTGATATGAAAGAGTTTGACTTCAATGGTTTGGTTGCTTCAATTCGAATAACAGGTTGCTTAGGAATATGAAAACTAACAACCCTACGAAAACAATCAATTTTGGCATGATGAGTAGTTAACCAATCAATTCCTAAAATCACATCAAAAGCAAGTATCTTTAAAGAGATAAGGTCAACAGGTAATATGATGGTGCCAACTTGGATCAAACAAGATTTATAAACAGTGGATGTAACGAAAGTTTCTCCTAACGGAGTTTCAACAGATAAGTCAAAGTCTAATTTTCTCCAGAATCAAGTTTAAACATTGAGCACAAGTAAGATAGATAAAAGAATGGGTAGAACCGGTATCTAATAAGGTATAGACTTCGCAAAAATTTATAATTAACTAACCCGTGCTAACTTCGTTCGGGTTCCTCGCATTCTGACCAGTCACGAAAAATACTCTTTCGGGAACCGTTGACTTTGACTTTTCTAGGATAACTTTTTGAGTCACCACCCCCGTTGGACTTGGTTTCGCTACAGTACAATCTCGAGCGATATGTCCTTCCTTTCCACAGTTATAACATACCTTAAACTGTTGTGAGCAGTTTGGGCTGATATGTCCTTCTTTTCCGCACTTATAGCATATGACCGTTGGTCGCTCTCCTCCCTTGGAACCAGTTGCTGCTGGTGCTGACGTCTTTGTATTGTCATTATTGAATCTCCTCTTTTTAAAATCTCCTCCCGACTTGCTTCTTCTATTTTTATGGCCACGATTACCACCAGAGTGGTTGCCGTTCTTATCCGTATTTTTCTTTCTCCGCTAGTTATCGTTGTTCTGATGACTGCTGTCGCCGGTATGATTTTGGTTGTGGTCCCTCGATTGACCGTACTCGTTATCTCGCTCTAATAATTGAGCCCTGTTGACAACATCTGAATAGAGAGAAAATTTATGAGAAATGAGATATTGACGTATGCCGGGTTTCAAACCTCTCAGAAACATCCGCGTCATACGTTCCTCATTCTCCACCAAATGAGGTGCAAACCTGGACAACTCTGCAAATTTCGCCTCGTACTGGGACACCGTCATGTTATTCTGCTCCAGTCTAATAAACTCTACCTCCTTCATATGGCGAATACTTTCAGGAAAGTATTTTTCGTTGAAAAGTTTCTAAAACGTTTCCCAAGACATGCTGAGTGCGACTAGATGGGTACGCTTCACAGACTCCCACCAGTAGTCTGCCTCGCCACGGAACATAAAGGTGGCGATTGGAACCTTCTGTTCCTCCGTGCATCCCAAGACATCGAATATCTTGGTAATTTGCTTGATCCACGTTTTCGCCACGATCGGATCCGGCTTTCACTTAAATTCTGGTGGTCCCAATTCTTTGAACTGCTTGGCTGTGACAAACCGTGAATTACTAACATTTCCTCCTGTATTTTGAACACGAGTCTCCCTCTTCTGGTTTTGCATGAATTGCAAAAAGCTTCTAAACATCCCATCGTTCATCATCTACTCATTGGTGTTGTTCACAGAAGGAACATTGCCAGCCTATTTCACGTTCTCCTCGTTGGTGAGTACAGGCGTCTCCACGGTTTCATTTACTCCACACTGGTAACATTCTCAGTCGACATTCTCAAATACTGCCATAAAACAAGGGTTAATTTAACAAATTAACAAATCACATAATATCCCTATACTATGACCGACCAACAGATAAGCTTAGGTAGGACACACTAGCAAAGGATTTACTCGTCTCTCCCCTCCTAGTTCTATTCCCCGATCTCCGCCAGAGACCATATCCCTAAGCTCTGATACCAACTGTGACGCTTCCAAAATAGGTATACAACACCCATTCTGAGTCGTCAAAATACATAGTACAGAAACAACTACATCTTTACTATTACAACATAAGAACTATGAGTTTAAATATAAATATTGTCATCTAGACAATATCCACACTCAAATAAGTCCTCATTACAATTATTGATACATTATTTCACAAAAATGGTGAGGACTACTAAAATAACTTCTAGAACCATCATTCCATACCCCGACTAGTACTCGCTACATTCTCGCCTCCTGAGAAAAATGGAACAAAAAGGAAAAGGGTGAGCTCAACTAGCCCAGTAAAGAACATTATGACTAAGATAATACAGAACAAATTATCGTTAGCCTTCAACAGGGAAAAATCTAATAGAATACAATAGACAACAAGTTTTAAATCAATATTCGCAGCGGAAATAATAATCATTAGAAGAGTAGTTTAGTAGAGAATGAAATCTACTATCTTCTATATATGGATTTAAAAGTTCATCGTCGATCTTTTATCCCTGTAACATCAATCAATATATATCTGGAATCAATTATTCATCTTTGCACTACAGGCCAAAGATATTCATCAGTTGGTCATGTTCATCTCAACACCTATTCATCTTTGCACTACGGGCCAAAGATATTCATCAAAAAATCATTTATCTTTGCATTACAGGCCAAAGATATTCAGTTATATCATCATTTAGGACTGAGAATGATGAAAAATATTTTAAAGAAAACGAATCCAGTGAAACAAAAGAATAAATATTAAGGATTCGTATTTCAGCTATTCCATGTCCAAAAATACCTCATAAATAATCATAGTGGAGTAAAATTCAAGAATGATCAAAACGTAGATACAATCAAAGCTAGTATCCAGAATAGATATTTTGGACGAAAAGAAGAAAATTTCATTTTTCAGTGAATAGTGCCGTATACGTGAATAGTAACTTCGACACTAAAAGATAGAAATTTCACAAAAAATATTATCATGCTTCGTGAATAGTATCCATGAATAGTAACTCGTGAATAGTAACTCATGAATAGTAACTCATGAATAGTAACCCCGACATGAAAAAATTTTAAATTTGATAAAAATTTTCAACCAACATTTTGGCATAATGATATTGAAGAAATAATATCATTTACGAAGAAAATAACATCCCTTACCTCGTAAAAATAGTACTTCTAGTTGAACACCGGATATAGGCTATGACTTAAACTTACACCGTATAGCAACACTCAAAGTATTAAAATACACACAAGAATATGCTCAATATATTGAGAGAGAAAGAGAGAGAAATCTGTAGTTTCTTGTGTGATTTTCAATTCTAATCTAAGCACCCTATTTATAGTAAAATGCTTAGAACACCAAAGCAGAAAATTTAATATAATATTAATATATATAATCAAATTTCCTACGCCCACCATCAATAACTCAATTCAGCTGATTTCAACAACCAATGGGGCTCACCAAACATATCAAAAACGTTTTTCTAACTATAAATATTTTAAACTTCCAAAAATTAATTATTCTAGAATTTTGGAACTTCGATAATTCATAACAAATAGCTCTTTTATCAGAAAATTAAATCTCGCGTGTTTTTATAGGAAATTCAATTCTCTACAACTTTGCAGAAGAAATTTTTTCCAAATTTCAGACAGAAATTGACCGAAATTCAGAAACGGACGATTTTACAGTCTATAATCATATTTCAGTCAAGAAATGGGTCCACCGACACACAAAACATGTGTTAATCATTTAATGCAACAAAAATACTCTTTCTCCTCATATACTCATATATCCCACATTAATTGTAAAAATATCACCATTAATATATTATTAAAATAATATATTTAAATGAATTATTTTATCAGAAAAAGATAAAATATTAATTTTCAACAATTGTCACATTTAAAAATTTTCTCCATCTATATCCACATAAAATCAATATTTTCCTCATTATATAAATCAATAATTAATTATTCACAAATAATATTACAGAATCACAGTACTGGCAACCAGGCCATTCCTAGGAAAGAGGAGGCTTTCCAATAAGGATTTCTCCTTACTGGCGCGCAATTAGGTGACCAAACATATCCTTAGACAGAACTTTCTAGACATTATCAATAATGTTATCTAATAATATTAATCAGATAATATGAATTATTGCTCCGATAATGGAAAATACTGTGTAGTGACAATTATTGAAACAACAGTAATATAAAATATCAACACAGTAATTATTGAATCAATAAAATAAAATACAAAACAGTAATTACTATAACCATTATTGAGTAGTGCCTTCTTACGTAAGAATCAATAATTGGTGCAATACTGTGTGCTACTGTGCAACAACGCGTATTACTGTGTTTTAACCACCGGGTATTTCAACAGTATTAACGGTAACAACTACGCCGTTATTTATAAACAACTCATACATGTCGTTTTCTTTATCCAATCGCTTTCCGTTATGGGTCCCTTAAAAGACTGCGCCGTCGTACGAATATTCCCCGACAGGAAGAATATTCCACGACCAAACGAATATTCCCCGACAACAATGAATATTTTATAACAACCTGCTTATTTGAAATATTTGCGCATTTTACCCATAATTAACCTCATTAATCAATTTAACCCACTATTTCAAATAATAAATAGAGGAAATTAAATTTTATTTATTAATAATTTGGAGTCTTACAACTGTGACGACCACAAAATAGGTATACAACACCCATTCTGAGTCGCCAAAATACATGCTACAGAAACAACTACATCTTTACTATTACAACATAAGAACTGTGAGTTTAAATATAAATATTGTCATCTAGACAAAATCCACACTCAAATAAGTCCTCATTACAATTATTGATACATTATTTCAAAAAAATGGTGAGGACTACTAAAATAACTTCTAGAACCATCATTCCATACCCCGACTAGTACTCGCTACATTCTCGCCTCCTGAGAAAAATGAAACAAAAAGGAAAAGGGTGAGCTCAACTAGCCCAGTAAAGAACATTATGACTAAGATAATATAGAACAAATTATCGTTAGCCTTCAATAGGGAAAAATCTAATAGAATACAATAGACAACAAGTTTTAAATCAATATTCACAGCAGAAATAATAATCATTAGAAGAGTAGTTTAGTAGAGAATGAAATCTACTATCTTCTATATATGAATTTAAAAGTTCATCGTCTATCTTTTATCCCTGTAACATCAATCAATATATATCTGGAATCAATTATTCAACTTTGTACTACAGGCCAAAAATATTCATCAGTTGGTCATGTTCATCTCAACACCTGTTCATCTTTACACTACGGGCCAAAGATATTCATCAAAAAATTATTCATCTTTGCACTACAGGCCAAAGATATTCAGTTATATAATCATTTAGGACTAAGGATGATGAAAAATATTTTAAAGAAAACGAATCCAGTGAAACAAAAGAATAAATATTAAGGATTCGTATTTCAGCTATTCCATGTCCAAAAATACCTCATAAATAATCATAGTGGAGTAAAATTCAAGAATGATCAAAACGTAGATACAATCAAAGCTAGTATCCAGAATAGATATTTTGGACGAAAAGAAGAAAATTTCATTTTTCAGTGAATAGTGTCGTATACGTGAATAGTAACTCCGACACTAAAAGATAGAAATTTCACAAAAAATATCATCATGCTTCGTGAATAGTACTCGTGAATAGTAACTCGTGAATAGTAACTCATGAATAGTAACTCGTGAATAGTAACTCATGAATAGTAACTCCGACATAAAAAAGTTTCAAATTTGATAAAAATTTCCAATCAACATTTTGGCATAATGATATTGAAGAAATAATATCATTTACGAAGAAAATAACATCCCTTACCTCGTAAAGACAGTACTTCTAGTTGAACACCAGATATAGGCTATGACTTGAACTTGCACCGTATAGCAACACTCAAAGTATTAAAATACTCATAAGAATATGCTCAATATATGGAGAGAGAAAGAGAGAGAAATCTGTAGTTTCTGGTGTGATTTTCAATTCTAATCTAAGCACCCTATTTATAATAAAATGCTTAGAACACCAAAGCAGAAAATTTAATATAATATTAATATATATAATCAAATTTCCTACGCCCACCATCAATAACTCAATTCAGCTGATTTCAACAACCAATAGGGCTCGCCAAACATATCAAAAACGTTTTTCTAACTATAAATATTTTAAACTTCTAAAAATTAATTATTCTGGAATTTTAGAACTTCGATAATTCATAATAAATAGCCCTTTTATTAGAAAATTCAAATCTCGCGTGTTTTTATAGGAAATTCAATTCTCTACAACTTTACAGAAGAAAGTTTTTCTAAATTTCAAACAAAAATTGACCGAAATCTACAAACGGGCGATTTTACAGGCTATAATCATATTTCAGTCAAGAAATGGGTCCACCGACACACAAAACATGTGTTAATCATTTAATGCAACAAAAATACTCTTTCTCCTCATATACTCATATATCCCACATTAATTGTAAAAATATCACCATTAATATATTATTAAAATAATATATTTAAATGAATTATTTTATCAGAAAAAGATAAAATATTAATTTTCAACAATTGTCACATTTAAAAATTTTCTCCATCTATATCCACATAAAATCAATATTTTCCTCATTATATAAATCAATAATTAATTATTCACAAATAATATTACAGAATCACAGTACTGGCAACCAGGCCATTCCTAGGAAAGAGGAGGCTTTCCAATAAGGATTTCTCCTTACTGGCGCGCAATTAGGTGACCAAACCTCTCCTTAGACAGAACTTTCTAGACATTATCAATAATGTTATCTAATAATATTAATCAGATAATATGAATTATTGCTCCGATAATGGAAAATACTGTGTAGTGACAATTATTGAAACAACAGTAATATAAAATATCAACACAGTAATTATTGAATCAATAAAATAAAATACAAAACAGTAATTACTATAACCATTATTGAGTAGTGCCTTCTTACGTAAGAATTAATAATTGGTG
Source organism: Panax notoginseng (assembly GCA_016801055.1). NCBI lineage: Eukaryota > Viridiplantae > Streptophyta > Magnoliopsida > Apiales > Araliaceae > Panax > Panax notoginseng. The sequence continues at coordinate 251,700,710 of CM029012.1, forward strand.
CAATACTGTGTGCTACTGTGCAACAACGCGTATTACTGTGTTTTAACCACCGGGTATTCCAACAGTATTAACGGTAACAACTACGCCGTTATTTATAAACAACTCATACTTGTCGTTTTCTTCATCCAATCGCTTTCCGTTATGGGGCCCACAAAAGACTGCGCCGTCGTACGAATATTCCCCGACAGGAAGAATATTCCACGACCAAACGAATATTCCCCGATAATAATGAATATTTTATAACCACCTGCTTATTTGAAATATTTGCGCATTTTACCCGTAACTAACCTCATTAATCAATTTAACCTTTACTATTTCAAAATAATAAATAGAGGAAATTAAATTTCATTTATTAATAATAATTTGGGGTCTTACAACCTCCTGTCCTTATGAAATTTCGTCCTCGAAATTGACGTACGTACCTGGTGTTTCGAAAAGATGAGGATACCTCACTTTCATTTCCGTTTCCAACTCCCAGGTCATTTCCTCAATAGCATGGTTTCTCCACAAAACCTTAACTTGTGGTATAACCTTTGTGCGTAGGACATGCTCCTTCCTATCCAAGATCTTGACAGGTACCTCCTCGTACGTTAAGTCTTCGGCTATCTCGTCCAGTTCTAACTCAATGACGTGGTTCGGGTCGTCCACATAATTTTGTAACTTCGATATGTGAATAACGTTATGAACACGCGTCATACTTGAAGGTAACGCGAGTCTATATGCCACAGTTCCTACTCGATCGAGGATTTCAAATGGACCAATAAATCGAAGGTTTGAGCTTTCCTCACATTGTCAATTCTCACTTTTGGAATAATAACTTCTTGCACCTCCTTCTTCATATTCATCAGCTCCAGTGTGTAGCTTGAGCGATTTTAACTTTATCGATAAAAGTCGATTCTACTCGTATATCATCACATGGGTACCTAGAGTCTTCAACTCTATCTCTATCATTTGTAAGTCATACAAAATGGGTCTTTGACAATATCGCACTTGTACTCGTATACGATGTTTTACTCAACATATCAGCTACCACGTTCGCTTTTCCAGGATGGTATGGTCAGAACATGTGCCGAAATGAGTCTCCTCTTGAGTTCTTCGAAGCTCTTCCCACATTCCTTGCTCTATTCGAATTTTTTATCTTTATGATTCAACTGAGTTAATGGAGTAGCAATTCGAGAAAATCTTTCCATAAAATCTTTGATAATAACTAATTAAGCATAGAAAGCTACGTATTTTGATTACTGACTTAGGTTGCTCTCAACTGTGACTCATATCCCAATCTTGGATAGCACGTCACAATGACACCAATCAGTTTACTACCATACGAATATGGCGTCCCCTACGGAGAGTCTGGCTTCAATGCATTCTACAAAGGAAGTCACCAGATAGAGGCTCGGTTATCAACTTCTATAGTTGGGTTTTTAACTCCTAAAGTTCAATAGGAGCCATTCGATATGAGATTTTAGAAATGGGTTTTGTACCGGGTTCAAAGTCGATATAAAATTCAATATCACGCTCTGGGAGTAAGCTAATAAATTCTTCAGGAAATACTGATGAGTGTGTTTTATATACACAAATTAGGTACTTTTGAGTTTGATAATGTGTTAATCATAAGCTAGTTTGTTTGGTTTTTATGTGTTTTCATTGTATTATTGTGTAATATAGTTTTATATTGCTTTTATGTATTTTTGTATTAGTTTGATGTGTTTTTACTTTGTTTTGTAGGAATCGGATGGAACGTCATTTGGGTCGATGGTTGGAATCGCCAAATTTGCATTTTCGGTTTCCCATTGACATAGCAGTCCCGTAAAGCCCAATTTGTGCCATGCTCCGGCCATTATCTGTCCAAACTCCAAGAATAAAAGTTGTAGATAAACGTCTCCTCTTTCCGGATCATCTTGAATCGCCTCAATCGGAGTTCGGATACGAGAGTTATGGCCATTTTCCCAACGGGTGTCAAATCTGGAAACTACCAACTGCTATTTGCATAGCAGTCACTTCAAGGCCAATTTGAACATTGATCTATCCATTATTTCGAAGAACTCCAAGAATGAAAGTTGTAGATCTGCTTCTCCTCTTTCCGGATCATCTTGAATCGCATCAATCGGAGTTGATATGAAGAAGTTATGGCCATTTTCCCAATAGACGTACGAGTAGAAAATGTCAGAACTTGTAACAGCGCCGGGGCGCTATTCTTAGTTCATTTTCCAGCGCCGGGGCGCTATAAGGTAGTGTCTCAGCGCCGTGAGCAGCGCTAGGGCGCTGGGGAAGAGGTTGGGTGCGGCCTGGACGCGTTTTGGGCGAATTTCAGCTATTAAATGCTCAATTTAAAGACCCAAAAACCTAATCCTTCATTTCTACTTGCAACCTAGAGGAGAAAAGGAGAGAAGTGGCGGCTTGGAGAGGGAGACCATGGCTCTTGGCCATGGTTCTTTAAGAGCAACAACTAAGGGACATGGTTCTTTAAGAGCAACAACTAAGGGAAGCCATCCTTTCTTTCTTTCTTTTTCTTCTAGTGGCTAGAACTCATTCTTGGGGATCTAGTGCAAACCCTTGTAACACATATGGAGGCAAGGAATTGAATTAAACTTATAGCTTTTCTTTGATACTTGTTTTATCCATTGGATGATTACCAAATATTTGGAATAGTTTGATTTATTTGTTATGAATTAAACTTCTATTTGCTTTCCTTTTGATCGGTGTCATACGAATGGGTTATTTATGTGATTATGTATATGCATAATTTATGTGTTTCCAATTCATAGTGGTTGCCATGATCAAAAAGAGAGTTAAGAGATTTGAACAAAATGATGCACGCCAAGTGTTTGACAAAATGCTTGTGTGTGGATATTGTGTTCTTAGCTCTTTATCTATCTATGTTTTGTTTTAATTAATTGTTCGAATAAGACTATAGCGATATGAAGTCGGTATTGGGTAAATTTTATTAAATAATTCCTCGTGGGAACGATACTTTTCTTATCACTTTATTACTTATTGACCGTGTATACTTGCACGTATTCATTGATTGCGAAATCGATCAACAAATACGTCAAAAATCTTACTAGAAACAGAAATATCATTCAAATCTGACGTATTTTTGTTCAAGTCCATGACATGGCTAAGAAAGCTTAACATCCGTTTTTCAATAAATGAATGACTTTACGGCTTGATATGAAAGAGTTTGACTTCAATGGTTTGGTTGCTTCAATTCGAATAATAGGTTGCTTAGGAATATGAAAACTAACAACCCTACGAAAACAATCAATTTTGGCATGATGAGTAGTTAACCAATCAATTCCTAAAATCACATCAAAAGCAAGTATCTTTAAAGAGATAAGGTCAACAGGAAATATGATGGTGCCAACTTGGATCAAACAAGTTTATAAACAGTGGATGTAATGAAAGTTTCTCCTAACGGAGTTTTAACAGATAAGTCAAAGTCTAATTTTCTCCAGAATCAAGTTTAAACATTGAGCACAAGTAAGAGAGATAAAATAATGGGTAGAACCGGTATCTAATAAGGTATAGACTTCGCAAAAATTTATAATTAACTAACCCGTGCTAACTTCGTTCGGGTTCCTCGCATTCTGACCAGTCACAAAAAATGCTCTTTCGGGAACCGTTGACTTTGACTTTTCTGGGACAACTTTTTGAGTCACCACCCCCGTTGGACTTGGTTTCGCTACAGTGCAATCTCGAGCGATATGTCCTTCCTTTCCACAGTTATAGCATACCTTAAACTATTGTGGGCAGTTTGGGCTGATATGTCCTTCTTTTCCACACTTATAGCATATGATCGGTGGTCGCTCTCCTCCCTTGGAACTAGTTGCTGCTGGTGCTGACGTCTTCGTATTGTCATTGTTGAATCTCCTCTTTTTAAAATCTCCTCCCGACTCGCTTCTTCTATTTTTATGGCCATGATTACCACCAGAGTGGTTGCCGCTCTTGTCCGTATTTTTCTTTCTCCACTGGTTATCGTTGTTCTGATGACTGCTGTCATCGGTATGATTCTGGTTGTGGTCCCTCGATTGACCGTACTCGTTATCTCGCTCTAATAATTGAGCCCTGTTGACAACATCTGAATAGAGAAAAAATTTATGAGAAATGAGATATTGACGTATGCCGGGTTTCAAACCTCTCAGAAACATCCGCGTCATACGTTCCTCATTCTCCACCAAATGAGGTGTAAACCTGGATAACTCTGTAAATTTCGCCTCGTACTGGGACACCGTCATGTTATTCTGCTCCAGTCTAATAAACTCTACCTCCTTCATATTGCGAATACTTTCAGGAAAGTATTTTTCGTTGAAAAGTTTCTGAAATGTTTCCCAAAACATGCTGAGTGCGGCAGGCTGGGTCCGTTTCACAGACTCCCACCAGTAATCTGTCTCACCACGGAACATAAAGGTGACGAATGGAACCTTCTGTTCCTCCGTGCATCCCAAGACATCGAATACCTTGGTAATTTGCTTGACCCACGTTTCCGCCATGATCGGATCCGGCTTTCCCTTAAATTCTGGTGGTCCCAATTCTTTGAACTGCTTGGCTGTGACAAATCATGAATTGCTATCATTTCCTCCTGTATTTTGAACACGAGTCTCCCTCTTCTGGTTTTGCATGAATACAAAAAGCATATAAGCATCCCATCGTTCATCATCTGCTCATTGGCGTTGTTCACAGGAGGAACATTGCCAGCTTGTTGCAAGTTCTCCTCGTTGGTGAGTACAGGCGTCTCCACGGTTTCATTTACTCCACTGTTAACATTCTCAGTCGACATTCTCAAATATTGCCATAAAACAAGGATTAATTTAACAAATTAACAAATCACATAATATCCCTATATTATGACCGACCAACAGATAAGCTTAGGTAGGACACACTAGCGAAGGATTTACTCGTCTCTTCCCTCCTAGTATTATTCCCCGATCTCCGCCAGAGATCACATCCCTAAGCTCTGATACCAACTGTGACGACCCCAAAATAGGTATACAACACCCATTCTAAGTTGCCAAAATACATGGTACAAAAATAACAACATCTTTACTATTACAACATAAGAACTGTGAGTTTAAATACAAATATTGTCATCTAGACAATATCCACACTCAAATAAGTCCTCATTACAATTATTGATACATTAATTCATAAAAATGGTGAGGACAACTAAAATAACTTCTAGAACCATCATTCCATACCCCGACTAGTACTCGCTACATTCTCGCCTCCTGAGAAAAATAGAACAAAAAGGAAAAGGGTGAGCTCAACTAGTCCAGTAAAGAACATTGTGACTAAGATAATACAGAACAAATTATCGTTAGCCTTCAATAGAGAAAAATCTAATAAAATACAATAGACAACAAGTTTTAAATCAATATTCGCAGCGGAAATAATAATCATTAGAAGAGTAGTTTAGTAGAGAATGAAATCTACTATCTTCTATATATGGATTTAAAAGTTCAACGTCTATCTTTTATCCCTGTAACATCAATCAATATATATCTGGAATCAATTATTCATCTTTGCACTACAGGCCAAAGATATTCATCAGTTGGTCATGTTCATCTCAACACCTGTTCATCTTTGCACTATGGGCCAAAGATATTCATCAAGAAATCATTCATCTTTGCACTACAGGCCAAAGATATTCGGTTATATCATCATTTAGGATTGAGAATGATGAAACATATTTTAAAGAAAACGAATCCAGTGAAACAAAAGAATAAATATTAAGGATTCGTATTTCAGCTATTCAATGTCCAAAAATACCTCATAAATAATCATAGTGGAGTAAAATTCAAAAATGATCAGAACATGGATACAATCAAAGCTAGTATCCAGAATAGATATTTTGGACGAAAAGAAGAAAATTTTATTTTTCAGCGAATAGTGTCGTATTCGTGAATAGTGATGTATACGTGAATAGTGTCGTATACGTGAATAGTAACTCCGACACTAAAAGATAGAAAATTCACAAAAAACATCATCATGCTTCGTGAATAGTACTCATGAATAGTAACTCGTGAATAGTAACTCGTGAATAGTAACTCATGAATAGTAACCTCGACATGAAAAAGTTTCAAATTTGATAAAAATTTCCAACCAACATTTTGGCATAATGATATTGAAGAAATAATATCATTTACGAAGAAAATAACATCCCTTACCTCGTAAAGACAGTACTTCTAGTTGAACACCGGATATAGACTATGTCTTGAACTTGCACCGTATAGCAACACTCAAAGTTTTAAAATACTCACAAGAATATGCTCAATATATTGAGAGAGAAAGAGAGAGAAATGTGTAGTTTCTGGTGTGATTTTCAATTATAATCTAAGAACCCTATTTATAGTAAAATGCTTAAAACACCAAAGCAGAAAATTTAATATAATATTAATATATATAATCAAATTTCCTACGCCCACCATCAATAACTCAATTCAGCTGATTTCAACAACCAATGGGGCTCACCAAACATATCAAAAACGTTTTTCTAACTATAAATATTTTAAACTTCTAAAAATTAATTATTCTAGAATTTTGGAACTTCGATAATTCATAACAAATAGCTCTTTTATCAGAAAATTAAATCTCGTGTTTTTTTATAGGAAATTCAATTCTCTACAACTTTGCAGAAGAAATTTTTTCCAAATTTCAGACAGAAATTGACCGAAATTCAGAAACGGACGATTTTACAGTCTATAATCATATTTCAGTCAAGAAATGGGTCCACCGACACACAAAACATGTGTTAATCATTTAATGCAATAAAAATACTCTTTCTCCTCATATACTCATATATCCCACATTAATTATAAAAATATCACCATTAATATATTATTAAAATAATATATTTAAATGAATTATTTTATCAGAAAAAGATAAAATATTAATTTTTAACAATTGTCACATTTAAAAATTTTCTTCATCTATATCCACATAAAATCAATATTTTTCTCATTATATAAATCAATAATTAATTATTCATAAATAATATTATAGAATCACAGTACTGGCAACCAGGCCATTCCCAAGAAAGAGGGGACTTTCCAATAAGGATTTCTCCTTACCGGCGCGCAATTAGGTGACCAAACCTCTCCTTAGACAAAACTTTCTAGACATTGCCAATAATGTTATCTAATAATATTATTAAGATAATATAAATTATTGTTTCGATAATGGAAAATACTGCATAGTGACAATTATTGAAACAACAGTAATATAAAATATCAACGTAGCAATTATTGAATCAATAAAATAAAATATTGAACAGTAATTACTGTAACAATTATTGAGTAGTGCCTTCTTACGTAAGAATCAATAATTGGTGCAATACCGTGCGCTACTTTGCAACAACGCGTATTACTGTGTTTTAACCACCTGGTATTCTAACAGTATTAACGGTAACAACTACGCCGTTATTTATAAACAACTCATACATGTCGTTTTCTTCATCCAATCGCTTTCCGTTATGGGGCCCACAAAAGACTGCGCCGTCGTACGAATATTCCCCGACAGGAAGAATATTCCACGACCAAACGAATATTCCCCGACAACAATGAATATTTTATAACCACCTGCTTATTTGAAATATTTGCGCATTTTACCCATAACTTACCTCATTAATCAATTTAACCCTTACTATTTCAAAATAATAAATAGAGGAAATTAAATTTTATTTATTAATAATTTGGGGTCTTACAATGAGAATTAAAGAGAACGATGTTAAATGACTAGAATACCCTTAAATTTGTAAGGGGAATTACGAAAATACCCTTTTGGGGGCGAAAAGACCAAAATACCCCTTTACTTAGATTTTAAGTAAAGGGATTTGCAAATCTAGTGACTCATCACTTATGGATATACACCATGTGCTGTAAAATCTTCCCAAATCTAATCTCTAAGGTGCCACCTAGCCATTTATACATTCATTGTATCTAAGTTATATGATTAAAGAAAAAGAAAGTTCAAAGAATTGGCTCATTTGCTATCTAACACCCAACCAAGTTTCTCTCTCTCCTAACCCACGAATTAGAGAAGTGTTTCAGTCCCTAGTAGAGCCCCTAGATCATCAAGATCAGTTGAGAAGAGCAAGAATCAAAGATTGAACAAGAAGGTATAAAATCCTAACCCATCATAGATCTTGTATGCTAAGATAAAAACGTTGTTTATGTGTTTAAATACATGCTAGAAGATGGTATTAGGTGATCTATGATGCTAGTAGATGGTATTAGGTGATCTATGATGTTATATCATAGATCTATAGCATCAAAGTGGGTAAAAATCAAAGTTTTGAAAACTATCTAAGAACCCTAAAAAAAATGTCTGACAAGCATATGTCAGGGGCCATAGATCATTCCCTGTTTATGATTTGGCCTGTTTTATGTTTTAGATTTATAGTATGCCATGAGTACTGTAACCTGAAAGTGGAATAATGGCTTTCCATGTCTAGATTACAAGTTATTAATGGTCAAAGTCAGTTGACCGACTATGACCAAGTGGTTTCTAGGTAACCCAGAAACTCTTTATCAGTGTCTGACAAGGTTTTGCAAAGCCAAGATCTGTCAGATGTTAAGTAGTTTGATGATGCTGTTGTAACCAGATTATAGTATGTTATATGGACTATAGATCCATTGCCTTAGATCCCTTAAATCACAAACAGGATCGAAGTAGTGGATGGTCAAAGTAGCCTATCCGAGCATAACTTTGAGTTTCTGAAATTTCCAAAAAACTCAAGAACAAGTCCTTTGACCAAGTTTGACCGGATCAAATCTGGAGATTGTGATGTAGTTGGACTGAGATAGTGTTATTTAGTTGTTCCTTGACATGAGTACTACATGAATGGACCATGAGAACACCTAATTGATGACCATACCTTAGAGAAAATTGAGTCACAAAGTGACCACTCGAAGCTGTTTGGGTTTCTGGGTAACCCAGAAAACCCAGAAAGCTTCTGATAATAACTTTGAAGGCCCAGATCTTCGTGGTGTGTGCTTGTATGACCTAGATGATGGTTGATTCATGTAGTATTACATAAACACTACATGATCAATGTATTAGATGGCCTAGAACATGCATAAACAGTGAATCAAAGGTGGTCAAAGTGAGCCCTTTGAGAACTGCTTGTCAGTGTTCTTGAGGCTTATGAACACCAACAACGACGGTTAGTGTCGCTATAGGCTACAACGACGGTTTTAATGAAATTAATTATTTTAATTTTTGAAAAATGATTAAAAATAGAAAATAATTTCTAAAAATTACAAAATTTGTTTTAAAAATTATTTTAAGTTATGAAAATTAACTTTTGATAATTTGAGATATTTTTCATTAATATTTATATTTATTTGAATATTAATGATATTTAATTTATTTAATTAATATATTAAATAAATTAGAAAAAAATAATTTTAATATTATAAAAATTATTTTAAATGAGAATAAAGTGTTTAAAAATATTTTGAGTCATAAAATATAACTTTTAATATTTTTGAGGTAATTTTCATTAATAAATTAATATTAATGATATTAGATTTGTTTAATTATTATATTAAATAAATGAGTTAAAAATAATTTTATTGATTTAAAAATTATTTAAAAATGAGAAAAGTGATTTAAAAATATGTTTAAGTTATAATTAAGGACTTTGAATATTTTGATGAGAAATCCATTGATATTTAAATATTAATGGTAAGCGTTTAAAAATGATTTTAACTGTTTAAAAAATCATTTAAGGAAAATATTGGTGATTTAAAAATATTTTAAGTTATTATATAACTTTAATATTTTTATAAGTATTTCATTAATATTTTAATATTAATTAAATATTAATGATGATGGTATTATACAGTATTTAAATCATTTAAAAATGATTCCAATGTTTGAAAAATTATTATAAAATATTATAATTATTTGAAAATTATTAAAAAAAATTGAAAAATATTATGAATGATATTTGAATTATCTAAAATAATATTGAAGCTTTGAGACCGAGTTTAGTTGACAATAAATGTGCTAATTATCGGATAGGGTGACCAGGACACCGAGTTAAGACCGAAGTCCAACCAAACCGAACTAGTTAGACTTGAGAAGTGTTTATATAGGTTATAAATATTGATGTGACTACATGATGATGTGTCTAGGAGATATATTGACTGTAAATTATAGTGTTATGTTTTGTTATGCTAATTGTGAGACCGGTATTGTGATTATAGGTCTTTTAAAGGCAGATAAGTATATTGTGTAGCAGTAATCAACGCAAAAGGCAACTTTCCTTAACTCAATCTCGAGTGATATCTTTTCAAATATAATGGTGGATAATTATTGCTGATTATGCCACGTCTGAGAATTATTGTTAATTATTCGCAGTTAGTGCATGTTTATTAATTCAAATTGAATTATTAATTTTGAGAATATACTTGTGGAATAACTGTTGTTGGTTATTCATATCCGTAGAAGTTATTGTTGATTGTGAATAGTACAGTTAATTTCTGTCTATTGTTGAACAGTATTGAGAAATATCTTAGCTAATTATTCTGGTTAGACGAACATTTATTGAAACTTGATAGGTTCGAGAAGAGAACTCAATTATTACTGAAAGGTCAATGCCAATTATATCGGCTAGATCGAGAAAGAGAACTCAATTATTATTAACAGATCAATGCCAATTATTTTAGCTAGATCGAGAAAGCGATTAGATATTGAAATCATTGTATTTCGTTGTTGTGATTCGAATTCTGGTAACAAGACTGAGAAGAACAACCTTTTTATAAAAAAAGGGCTTTGTGGTCGTATATTCGGCCGTTGCGCGCGTGTAAGTATTATGCATAATATAGGGTATAATAAAGTTGATCACTTTATATACTTGCTGAGGGGTATGATTTAATCTTTATGGTTATTTGATACACCTGGGTATATCAAAGTCAAACATTTGATAGTTACTCGAGAAGAGAAGTTCAAGATCCATTTGGATCACTCAGCATAAAAATTTGGAAATTATCCACTTTGTTATTGCGTAGAATTGATTCTTGTTATTCAATTGAATATCGTAGAAACTTCGAAAGCGTTGTACTCTTTCACTATTGAATTATTGCTTTGTATAGGATGCGAGAAAGACTTGTTATCGATTAACGATTTGTTCAGCTATTTCAAAGTTCTTCGAACTTTGGTGTCATTCTATCGAATCGATAGTCTAATCTTCTTGAGTCTTATACATTATTGTATGTTTAACTTGCGGAGCTAATTTGTTGCTCACCCTTGCTTAAATATAATATTTCAGCTAGGAACGAAGTAGCTGGAGGGGCTAAGAAAGACAAAGGCAAAGGCTTATTGTTGGAGTAGTTATAATGAACAATATTATATATGTTGTCTTGTATAACCCTTTTGTATATCTAAGGGTATGTTGATTATGTTAAGGTTAGAAAATCTCGGGATAATGTATTAATTATATTAATTAATGAGATATATGATGTAATTCATATATGTATGGGTATTTAGACGATGTTAATTGTAAGACCCCGAATTTTTTTTTATAAAATAAAATTTCATTTATTTATTATTTTGAAATAGTAAGGGTTTATTTGATTAATGTAGTTAGTTATGGGTAAAATGCGGAAATATTTTTAAATAAGCAAGTGGTTATAAAATATTCATTGTATGTGGATATAGATGGAGAAAATTTTTAATGTGACAATTGTTGAAAATTAATATTTTATCTTTTTCTGATAAAAAATTTATTTAAATATATTATTATATTATAATAATATAATAATGATGATATTTTTACAATGAATGTAGGATAAATGAGTATATGAGGAGGAAGAGTATTTTTGTTACAAAAAATATTTAACACATGTTTGTGTGTTGGTGGACCCTATTTTTGACTGAAATTTGATTATAACCTACAAAATCGCCCGTGTGTGGATTTCGGTCATTTTTCGTTTGGAATTTGAAAAAACTTAAACTTACAAAGTTGTAGAGAATTGAATTTCCTATGGAAGGACATAAGATTCGAATTTTTCTGATAAAAGGACTATTTATTATGAATCATTGAAGTTCCGGAATATTGGGTCTGAATTGATTTTGTTACAAAAAATGTTTAAAACATATTTTTCATTTTGGTGGGCCCCACTAGCATGTGTAAAATTCTGAATTCTGAATTCTAAAGTGTAGGAAAAATTTAATAAATAATATTATTTTATTAAATTTTATGCTTTGGTGTTCTAAGCATTTTCCTATAAATAGGGTGCTTAGGTTAGAATTAAAAATCACACCAGAAACTGAAGTTTTCTCTCTCTATATTATCGGGTGTATTCTTGTGAGTATTTTAATATTTTGAGTATTGCTATACGGTGTAAGCTTCTTTCAGCATTATATCTACTATTCCAGCCAGAAGTACTATTCTTTTGAGGTAAGGGATGTTATTATTTTTATAAATGATATTATTTCTTTAAATATCATTATTCCGAAATATTGGTAAGATTTTTCTTATAAAATTCTTATCTTTCCATGCCGAAATTACTATTCATGAGTTACTATTCACGAGTTACTATTCACGAGTTACTATTCACGAGTACTATTCACAAAGCATGATGATTTTTCTTGTAGAATTTCTACCTTTTAGTGGCAGAGGTACTATTCATGTATACGACACTATTCACGTATATGACACTATTCACGAATACGGCACTATTCACAGAAAAATTAAATTTTCTTTTCTGTGTCCAAGATTGTCTGTTATGGTTCCTATCTTTGATTGGATCTATGTTTTGATCTTCATTTTTGAATTCTGCTCCACAATAGTTATTATGGAGTATTTTTAAACATGGATAAACTGAAGTACGAATCCTTACTATTTGTTCTTTTCTCTCACTGGATTCATTTTTTTTAAAATATATTTTTTATCATCCTCAGTCCTAAATGATGATATTACTGAATATCTTTGGCCTGTAGTGCAAAGATGAATGATTTCTTGATGAATATCTTTGGCCCGTAGTGCAAAGATGAACAGGTGTTGAGATGAACATGACCGACTGATTAATATCTTTGGCCTGTAGTGCAAAGATAACTATTTGATTCAAGATGTATATTGATTGATGTTACAGGGATAAAATATCGATGATGGACTTTTAAATTCATAGATAATAGTAGATTTTATTCTCTACTTAACTCTTCTAATGAATTGTTATTTCCGCTGCAGTTGTTGATCTAAATCTTGTTGTCTATTGTATTCTATCAGATTTTTTTTCCTGTTGAAGACTAAGGATAATTTGTTATACATTATCTTAGTCATAATATTCTTTACTGGGCTAGTTGAGCTCACCCTTTTCTTTTTTGTTCCATTTTTCTTCTCAGGAGGCGAGAATGTAGCGGGTACTAGTCGGGGAATGATGGTTCAAGATAGTTGTTCTAGTAGTCCTCACTATTTTATAAAATAGTGTATCAATAATTGTAATGAGAACTCCATTTGAGTTTGAATACTGTTTAGATGACAATATTTGTATTTAAACTCACAGTATATGTGTTGTCGTATTTTGCACGACAATTGTAATAATAAAGTTGTAGTTATTTTCTGTGCCATGTATTTGGCGACTCAGAATGGGTTGGGTGGAATGAACCTATTTTGGGGGCGTCACATTAATTATATGTTGAATCGTGAGCACCAAATTCGGGGGTCAGGTAACTCGGATTTGGGGGCGTCACAACAAATATAAAATGTAATTAGGTAATTAAATTAATTAAAAAATTTTAATTGAGCGATTTTGTTAAATATACTTCAACTTGCGTCTAAATTGACTTTACATTTTCCTAGTGATAGCAAAAAAAAATTAAAAAGACAATGAAGTGGCTTATCTAGCTGGTTTTAAAGGCTATGAAAGATAGCAGCCACATAACTGCAAAGGAAAAAATTTACATTTATCTGAAGAAAAAAAATGTATCCAAGCATGAGAAAATTGATACTGTAAAGACCCCAGATCCTGGTACTAGTCACCACAGATCTGGTATATTAATTCTATACTATTTGCGAAAGATATAAACATAAATTGTTTATACATTAAACTTACACACTATTCCTCAAGGTTGAGAACCTTCACGTAATACATGTGTTCTATATCTATCTGACATACAATGTTAGTGGCTTCTCTTGTATCCGACGTATTTGTCTTAATCTGTAATGTTTATCATGAAATAGCAATGGTGAGCAACAAGTTTAGCCAGCAAGTATAAGTTTAATTAAGGATATATCATGATTGAAAGAATTGAACAATAAGCTGGCTACTATATAACAATATAATTGTGAACTAGCATGAACAAATTTTCATAGCTGAAAGAACATTAAACATAAACAAATCAACTGAATCTGATGGTAATGAAGGTGATCAATCTTTCATACCTGATGAACACATGCAATATGCACAGAGTGCGAATCAATAATTCATAAACATGATAATCAGGAATGATTAACCATAAGTATATTTTAAAATATCAACTTGAGGTCGAGTTAGAGAAAACTTGCCTGAATCACCGACTACTGCTATGCAGTCAATATAGCTTTATCCGAAGACCTAATATTAAATATATCGATCTCCAATATTAGAATAATATCATCATAATATAATACTGTTATATACATTTACAAAATAACCTAAATATATTATCACATAATCTTATCAGTCTATAAAACACTTAAGACTTGGCATCAAGTCAAACTATTTCAGTCTAAGTTGAGTCCCATACAATTTCGACATCCCGACGGTCTAGTCATACAATAATCGAGCCTAATTTTAATAAGACTCTACTTAAACACAACACAATTATCTTAGATAATTTATTATCAGTCAAAAGTTTTTTCATAAACTCATAACAATTTTCAAATAATTATTATCATTTATCATGATTTTTCAATCATTAATATCATATTTATTTGATTTAAATACCACTTAATTCCATTATTATTAATATTTATTTAATATCAAATATTAATGAAATACATAACATAATATTATAAATAATTTATAATATCTAAAAGTATTTTTAATACCTTAAAATTTCATTTAAATGATTTTTAAACATTTAAATTCATTATCAAATAACTGCCATTAATATTAAATATTAATGTATTTTATGACAAAATATCAAAAGTTATATTTTATAACTTAAAATATTTTTATAACCTTTAAATTATTTTTATATGATTTTTAAACCATTAAAACTAATTTTTCACAATTTATTTAATATATTTATTAAATAAATCAATTACCATTAATATTAATTTATTAATAAAATTCCTCACAAAATATTAAAAGTCATTAAAAATAACTTAAAATATTTTCTTATACCATAATATAATTTCAAATGATTTTTCAAGTATTAAAAATGATTTTTAAGTAATTTATTTAATATTATTATTAAATAAATTAAATACCATTAATAGTCCAAAAATATTAAATATTAATGAAATATATTCAAAAGTATTAAACGAAAGGGTCCTATAGCGACAAAACTGTCGCTGTAGGTGTTCTTAAGTGTTCTGGAGTTTGCCCAGATCTTCATGTCAGTTTACAATGTGCTAGGTTTGACTAGTGATAATTCATGAATCCTTAAGTTTCTGGATTTGTAATTGAGTTATTATTGTAGTACTGATGTAGTACTACAACCCTAAACAAGTTCCATGGCCAAATCATAACACAACAGAGAGATCTAAGCCATCAAAGTGGTTGTCAGAGGCTGTTCTTTATTTCTGGGTTACCAAGAAATGAAGAACAGTTCGTGGGTCTTACTTTGAGCCTTTGAATCTTTAAGTTCCAAGCTTAGTTTGTGTGATTACTTGGTTCAGTCATGCACTATATATGTCAAGGAACAATAATACTACCTTAGATCAACCTAACAACACAACAGATAAGAGATCTAAGCCGGTCAAAGTGCATGTCAGGAACTGCCTTTGAAGATTTCTGGGTTACCAAGAATCTTCATCCGGCAGTTTCGTCAACCCTACTTTGACCACCATTTTCTTTGATTTTGTGTAGGATCTAAGGATTCTAGAGGCATGGATCGATAGTACTCATGCCAGTCTACACAAATCAAACACTAAAATGGCATAACAACTTAAACACGGCAAGATTTAGGGCCTGCAAAAACGTTGTCACAAATTTCTGGGAAATCTGGGTTACCCAAAATTTGATTTCCATGATCGGTCAACCGACTTTGACCACTTATATCTTGAGATCTAGACATGCTATGGATGTGATTCCACTTCCAGTCTACTCTCCTCATGACAGAGAACAGATCTATAACACTAAACAAACATATCATCTAACACAGAGAGATCTAAGGGTCTATCATCTAACACATAGAGATCTAAGGGTCCTGACATTTGCTTGTCAGGCAATTTTTTTAGGGTTCATGAGCAGTTTCTAAAAACTCATTTTCGTGCGTCTAGATGTTATGGATCTAAGATATAACAACCCAGATCACTCAATAACATCCTCTAACACATATATAACTTACAAATAACAACAATAACATAAATCTTTAAGGATTTTGAAAACTTAGGGTTTATACCTCTTTCTAACTTTGATCTTGAATCTGATCATCATGATCTGATCATGGCTTGCTAATGATCATTCTAGGGACTGATCCACTTAATATTTTTGTGGGTCTAGAGAGAGAAGAGCTTGGTTGAGTGTAAGGATGTAAATGAGCTTTATTTTTGAACTTTCTCTCACTTAATCAATTTATTTTGATTCAATGTATCTAATAGTGCAAGTTGGCTAAGATTGCTAAGATTTTTTAAGCACATGGGAGATATTATTTGGTGACTTACCAATTATATGACAAGATTTGCACTCCATCTCATAAAAATACAAAAAGGACATTTTAGACATTTTGCTTGCATTTTTAAGGGCAAACTAGTAACTTAACTAACCCTTAGGGTTTAACCCTAAGGTTTTGCAAAAATTAATTTTTTAGCATTTTCTAATTAGATTTTAAAATAGAAAATTAAGATTTCTAAATTATAATTAGGATTTCCTAATTATATTAAAGTTTCCTAATCACTTTAAAGCTTGCTAATTAGGATCAAGGTTTCCTAATTAACATTATAATTGTTAAATTAACAATTAAGTTTTCCCTAATTATGCATTAGGGTTCTTAATTTAGAAATTAGGGTTTCTAACTAATCGTTAGGTTTTCCCCCAATTAAGTTATTAATCAATAACACTTAATATCTATACTTCACTTTTGAATTCCCAAATTAGGGTTTTAATACCCGGTTAGGGTTTCGAATTTTCAAAATTGAAATTTAGGTTTCCAAAGTCGATTTTAGGGTTTCTTATCAATCGTTAGGTTTTCTAAATGTACATTGACGTTCTTAATATATACTAAGGGTTTGTCACTGATATATTTTATCTGGTCAACCCTTGACCCTTAACCACATATTGTACATAAAAAATCAGTATATACAGATTCGTATACACTTATTCACTTATCCCTAATAATTCTTCACCAAAAATTTTAAATTCTCAAAAATCCTTCTCAGAAATGTCAAATCCATACACTTATTTTCTGTCTAGGTCTATTATTTAACCTTAATTCAATCTTTTAAGATTTTATAACATTGTCTAAATTCTTAGGTTGTCACAGATACTACTAATATAAATATTATATTCTCATTAGTTTAAATATAGATAAATAGAATAAGATAGATTGGTCTTTTTAAATAAAGTTTTGTCCATAAATTTTTAATCTCAAATGGTAGGTATTATAATACCTAATTGAACATGGTATTAAATAGCCCCCCTTTCAAGTCATTTTATTATCTCGGGATTAATAGTCTCAAGTCTATTTTTAAAAACAAACAAGAGACTTGTGATTAATAGTCTAATCTCAAGTATAATCTTTGCAAATAAACATTAGAGCCTTGTATGAGAAATGACTATGGTCTCTGTTGGGGTGTGATTATTTGGATTTATTTGGACAGTGGAAAAATCCTCATTAAAACAAAATTGTGTTTCCTTATTTAGTGGGATAAGGAGGTTTAATTTGAGAAGTAATCTATCAACCATTAATTGTAGTTATAAGGTGATTCTACAAAGGACTTCTACTCCTTATTGGATTATGGTGGACATGACAACTATAAATACAGCAATGAGCAAGGGTTTAGGGGAGATAAAAGTACACAATAGCATATGACACAAATAAACGCTTTGTAGTCTCCATATTATTATAGTAGATTTCTTCTCTCTCTCCGTAGTTTTTTTCCTATTGGGTTTCCACGTAAATTCTTGTGTTCATATTTTATATCTCTTTGTTTATGTTTATATGAGTGTATTTCGTGAGTTTGATTTCACAACAATACAATCAACCATTAGCGTGATTTTAGCCTGCTGTTTTAGTGATTTCGTCAGGTGTTCAAAATTTGGCGTTAACATTGGCGCCGTCTATGGGAAACATTATTCTAATGTTAAATTAAAATCACCGATACACCTCGTCAACATGAGTTTGAAAATTTTGAGCATCAACGGTGGCGTTGAATTTATTATTATCCATCAGAAATTTAGTCTATCTGGTCGAAGATGGAATCCGGTTCATGTTTTCCTAAATTTGAAGTATGGAGTAGATGGAAAAAAGACAAAGCTAACACATATAAAGCTAAGTTACTCTTTTATTATTATTATTATTAAATTAATATATACACACACACACGTGCATGCACCTTGTGTTGATAACTTGCTTGTCAAAAGTATAATTGCAGCATCATCATCATTATTCCTGATACTACTTTACACGTATACATATTATGTATAATCGTTCATATAAAATATACTTCATGAGTTAGGGGTTTGTGTATGGAGCAACATGATTTATATTATAAAATCCATTCCTTTTATGCCTATTAATGCCCACTGTTACCTTGTGTACTTTTATACATAGGGTCATTGTCTTCAAATAAAGAAAGCAGGACTTAAAAAAAAGGGTTGTTGTATCCGATTTACCAAAAGAAGCAGAGCCCCCTCATTATTATGATGCCCATCTTCACTTCGGCATGCTAAAGAAAATTGTATTATGGACTCAGCTTCGGCACTCGGATCTAACTTGCTCATGACATTTCTCGAGGCTTCGGCAACTGGGTTTCATGGGCATGCTACAGATTTGCTGGACTCGGATCGTCGGGTGCAAAGGAGTGTAGATGGGATAATTTCAAATTGGGGGAATTGAAACATAAAGCTATTGAATCCAAAAAATGTAGTAAGTGTGGTCTTTTGTGAAACGGAGAGTATCTAGCTAAGACATATTTCAAACCCTCGTGCCTCGTGGCTCGTGGCTCGTGGCTCGTGGTTCAAAGCACGTGGCTTGTGGCTAAAAGCACATGGCTCGTGACTCAAAGCACGTGGCTCGTGGCTCGTGGCTCGTGGCTCGTGGCTCGTGGCTCGTGGCTCGTGGCTCGTGGCTCGTGGCTCGTGGCTCGTAGCTCAAAGCACGTGGCTCGTGGCTTGTGGCTCGTGGCTTGTGGATCTTTATGTATGTCTTAGAAATAAATTGAGGAGTGGGGCGGAAATATTGAGAGTTGGAAGTTTTTATTCGGCGTATGGTGTTTGGGTGTGACAGTTCGTCTTCGGCAGATACAGATATTTTTGTTGGGATAAATTTATATACTCTCTTATTTTAAGTTCCTTATAAATAAGAGACTGTGGGGCAATGTTGGGGTGTGATTATTTGGATTTATTTGGACAGTGGGAGAGTCCTCATTAAAGCAAGATTGTGTTTCCTTATTTAGTGGGATAAGGAGGTTTAATTTGGGAAGGAATCTATCAACCATTAATTGTAGTTATAAGGTGATTCTACAAAGGACTTCTACTCCTGATTGAATTCTGGTGGACAAGACAACTATAAATAAAACAATGAGCAAGGGTTTAGGGGAGATACAAGTACACAATAGCATATGACACAAATAAATACTTTGTAATCTTCATATTATTATAGTGGATTTCTTCTCTCTCTCCGTGGTTTTTTCCCAATTGGGTTTCCACGTAAATTCTTGTGTTCATATTTTATATCTCTTTGTTTATATTTATGTGAGCGAATTTCGTGAGTTTGATTTCACAACAATAGAATCAACCGTTAGCATGATTTTGGCCTGTTGTTTTGATTATTTCGTCAGGCATACAAAATTTGGAGTTAACAGTCTCACTCATTAAGAAAATAAAAAAATAAAATAAAATCGTGCACATCTTTGTATAAACGGACATTACAACAGTTCACTAGTTGGTGCGAGTCTGATTATCTAAAATTATTTTCTTTATTCTCAATTTCACTATAAAATGCTACTTCATTGCCACTTGAGCCTTCTATGTGAATAAAGATGACCCAATAAATTGTCCATATACTTCTCTGGCCTATTTTTATTTCCAAACAACATTTTCATCGTCTACTTAACTATTTGTGGATTTGGATTTGGATTTGGATTTGGATTAGGATTCTCTGTATTACACATGCCCTCTAATTTTTCTTAATACATATTTAATGACAGAAATTATATTTATCGAAAAAATAAATTCGTCGCAAACAATTAGCAATACAAATTCATTATTTTTATGTCGCTAAATGTATATTAGGAGAAATTATATTGGCGATATAATTCGTCGCAAATAGTTGTGTTGCTAAAAGTGGTGCTAATTAAAAATAATTTTTGTGTTTTATATTTTAGAAGAAATTGAAAAATAGGTGCAATGGAGGGAATCCACCATTTCTCTATAAATCTTCCCCTCTTCCTTCTAAATCACCAACCTCAATGGCTCGGTCGCTGACTCTCTCGTAAACGACCTGTCTCTTTCGTCCCTTGGAATCGAATACCCCACCCATTTTTCTTTCACTAGCTTAGCACTCAAACCTTGTTCTGCTGAAAATGTAAACAAAATAAGAGCTCTCCCAAACGTTATAGCCTCACCACCGAACTCCACCCCGAGTGAGTCAAAAACCCACCCACCGAGTCATAACTCAGTATCTTGAGTTGAGGCGCCCAACCTCTAATTCACTCCTCCATGAGCGGATCCAGCTTAGGGGCAAGGGCAATTGATCCCATTGAATTTTCAAGGAGTCAATTTTTTTTTTAAATTTTTTATAAGGTGTTTAGTGAAAATATGAATTTTTGTCTGAAAAATTACTAAGTCTCAAATTTCTACCCACAGTGTCATTCCACTCTCTAACTAGTTAGTAACTTATATTAAACATAATTTTGTAACTATTGAAAAAGATTATCATTACAACAGTTTCAAGCAATGGAACCTCAAAAAATGTTTATAGTTGGCTGTGAGATGCGAAAGAAGTTTTGGGAGACGATCAATATTTCTCGGAGTGGATGTGATGTGAAGTAGATCTTGTGATCCTTTTGAGCCATAAGCTTGGCTAGCTCTAGGAATGGGATTATGTGACCAAATTAAGGCCAGCCATGGGAACGTTGCTGCAATATGTAGTTTAGGATCTCCTGCCATGAAAGAATGAAAGCTTGGGGATTTTTTGAATTATAGATAACTTTGTTACATTAATGTTTATGAGAAATCTTATATATATATACAATAAATGGCGCTAATACATGCATATTATATAAGGGTGTTGTAATATCCCGAATATTTATGAAGCTTATAAATAGAACGTATATGATTAAATGTTGAGTTTTTGACCTAAGTTATGTCTTATGTGATGGAACATATGTGTTATTGTTTTGTATAAGAAAATAAAAAAAATTCAAAATATAACGCAGAAAACACTATTCACACAGAAAACACTTTTTATTTTTTAACACTTCGTATTACAGTACTATAGCGTTTATACGGGGTATAAAGACATGTTCACTATTTTAATATACAAAAAGTCAAAGTTAACATTTTGGCTAATCGGATGAGTTAGGAAAGTTAACTAGAAATCAAACTAAAAGCAAACTAAGTTGGATTTGCACCAAGAGGTGGTGGGGGCCGGATTTGGGAGCTAGTTGAGGTCATTTTGGCCATTTGAAATGTTTGTAATACTCGTATAGATTGCAAGTATGAAAACTTGTTTTGCACCTTAAATTTTTTGCAAGTTGTGCTTGTTTTGCTTTAGTGTCTTCAAGTAAGGAAAGGTGAGATATGGCCTCTTGTGGGAAAGTCATTTGTTGGAAGAGTAAGCTTAGTAGGCTTTAGCCTTGTTGGCTGTGGAGTAGCTTGTAAAGACACAAGTCTGGGAGGCTACTCCTTACTTGCATATAAATAGAATTAACCCCTACGCCATGTTAATTAAGCTTATTCACATATACAAAGAAGCATTAAGAGAAAACACATAGGAAGAACAAATATATTGAGAGAGTGAAATCAAGTCTTATATAATCAAGAATTAAGTAAACCTTGTACTTCAAGAGGTAATTTAAGAATTATCTTATATCTCTTCTTTAAATTCATAGATCATATGGTATAATTAATGCATGCTAAGGTTTATATGTTTATGTTGTTAAGTCCTAAAACATGATTTTGCTAAGTAGGCAACTAATTTAATGAAGTAAAACATGATTATACATGTTAGTGATAGTAAGTAGTAAAGCATGATAAGCTAGCTAAATCATTAGACAACTAATTGATTCATTATACAACTAATTGGATCAAGTGAAGCATGATTATGTATGTTAGGGTTAGCAAGTCATCAAGCATGATAATTTTGCTAAGTAAATGCCTTGGACAACTTAATCGAGCAAGTTAAGCATAAAGCTATAAAACCTTGTTTTTACTAGAGGTTTGTAGTCTCGTGCGTTTGGACTTGGTTATGAAATTAATGGCCAAGTTGTAGATGGGGAAGTTATGAACGCGTAGGAAAAAGAATCACACAAAAATGCCTAGTAGAATGAAAGTTATGCTTGTTTGAAATAGCTAGGTTAAAACTACAAAAGCTAAAAATTTTGAGCTTAGTAGGCAACGCCTAGGAGCTAGTTTTGAGCGACAAGGCACTGACTTTGTAGTAGGCTTAGAAATTTAGAGTGTCGCAACCCTGGCTTTGAGCGCCGAGGCATTGGGCAAACAGATGGTCTGAACGTTGTGCAGTGTTCTGCAGCACTGTGCGACACAGGGGCTAGCTCAGCGGCGTTGTGCGTGCTGGGAGTGTTGTGCGACGTATGGGGGCTTCCTTTGGGTAGGGGTGGGCAAAAAAATCAATTTTTTCAATTGTTGGACGAACTGGATTGGTTCGAACCGGTCGATTCGAGATAAATGTGAACCGGTTTGGTACCGATATAGTGAACCGATCTATATTGGTTAAACGGTACCGGTTTCGGGACATGGTTTAGATGATTCGGTATAAACCGGACCAGATCGGTTATACCGGTTGCTTAATATTTTATTAATTTTATTTACTTAATTATTTTCGCTCTCAGTCTTCACTCTTTAGAGTCTTTTTATTTCCTAATTCCCAAATCTCAGATTTACTGTCTTTCACTCTCTCGTCTATTGCTCATCGCTATCTCCATCTCTAAGTCTCCTTCTCATCACCGGATCTCCACTACTACTCGCCTGCTCATCGTCATCATCGACAATTGACCCCCTGGTGGCCTGGTCTCGTACTCTCGTCTCCACTCTTCATCGACAGATCAAAAAATTCGTTAGAAGTATCGAAAAAGAGTCGTGGAGAAGTGGTTTGATTGTTATGGCTCTCCATTAATATTTTTATTAGCGTAATGGATTTGTGTATTTTTGATTTTTTCTTCATGGGTTTAAGCAAAATAATTTGGGTCTGTGATTTGGGGGTCCTGAATTTGTTTAATATTAAATAGGATCTCTTTGGTTATGGTTCCAAGTCATGGTAATTTGTTTGTGTCTCTTCTTCTGCCTACTTGCAATTTATTTGTCTCTTTTGTCGGCTTGCAATAGGGTCTCTTCTTCTGCCTGCTTGCAAAATTGAAATTTGCTTGTGTCACTAATTTGTTTGTGGTATGTCTATTTGGTTTTTTGGATTTTGGACGGATGGATTGATGATTTGTTGAGCACTGTCTATTTGGATTGTTGCCAGAAATTTTTTATGGAATCATGGCTGAAATTGTGAAACTTTTCATAGAAGGAAAAATGGATGAAAAAACAATCGGCACAACATGGGATTAAAACCGGTACCGGACTGGCTAACCAGTTAGATATATCGGTACCGATACATATTGGTACCCAATTTTCAATATATTCAGTAACCGATCCGATCCGGTTCGGACCGATTCGGGACGGTTAATTACCTGTGCCCACCCCTGCCTTTGGGCGTCTAAGCACTGCATTTGCAATGTTTTTTTTGTTTAATTTTCTAAAGCTAGTTTAGTTAAGTTATTGATAATCGGATATATTGTAAATCATAAATTATATATTGAACTAAAATCCATACTGAAGGTTAATTAAAGTAAAGTAAGAATGTAGAGTCATGTTGTGACTGATTATGTCGACCTCGTGAAATTATGTAGGCCGTGCGAAGAACAAGAAATTAGTTTAAACTTAAGAGACATAATTAGACAAGTTTCTAACTCTAATTCGAATTGAGTACTTAAGCAAGTTTTCTGACTTGTTGCAAGTTCTTCTGCTCATTTGCACTCCGTGTAATGACGTGCTTTTATTTGTTTGATTTCATCTGATTTATAAAGTTCATTGTATTATGTGAAATGATTTGTGAAAAGGAGTTATTTGTCATTTGATTCAACTTAAGTCAATTTGTGAGCTATTCTAGTTGGAATGTTTATTATTGAGATATTGAATTGTGATAATTCTTTATTTATGATAAGTTAATTGTATCAAACCAAACTGTTTTGGGGTGGAATCTGCATGTTAGTAATTGAGTTAAACAACCCGTATTAAAGGGATGTATGATATGTCGGCTAACCGAATTCTATACTGTGAATACGAATTTAGCACGATTACAGTTTAATCACCGCGAAAACGATACACACTAATGACACTTTTGTAGCAGTATTGATGAAACGGGGACAAGATTTTTTAGTAGTTCTTGGTCTAATAAACCACTCAGTTTACTATTATGAACAACTATTATATCTTTTTTTGAAATTCTATTCTTCGAATTAGAATATACATGAATCTTTTAGTCTTGCTAAGCTATCTTACGCTCATTCTTGCAAATATTATTTCATTTACAATTAAGGAAGAATTATCAAAAGAATCTGACAGTAAAGTTGAAGAAAATTAGTTAGGTCAAGAGACATAATTTATTTATTGTCGTATTGTACGATGTAATAGGACGTAAGTTGTAATAACTTTAGATATATGAATAAAAGATTTGAGAATTATTATGGAAATGTATTGTTTGTGTTTTTTACATTTAAGTTGATAAATTTTAAGGTTGTAATAAAGTTCTTGAACTCATACTCTTATGGTAAGTTTGTGGCTTATAGTGTGATAAGTTTTTGAATTAACCCATAGTCGTATGGTAAGTTCCTGATTTGTTCTTGAACTCATATTATTATGGCGAATTCCTTAACTCATATTATTCTGGCGAGTTCCTGAACTCATAACGTATTATAAGTTCTAAGAACAATGATTGTAGTATATTATTAGATAATTAGCATTATTGGCAATGTTTAGAAAGTTCTGATGAGAAAATGAGTTATTTAATTGTGCCATTTTAACGGAAGACAACCTCTTTTATGAGAACGATCTGATTGTCAGTATTATGAGTTAATAATATCTATACTCAGAAGGATTTATTGTTATGAGGTGCTATTCAGATAGATGGACGTGAGTCACAGTTTAGTAATAAAGTAAGAAGTAGAGACCATATTTCTAGTTAAACCAATAGAATTATTGGTAGATTTTATGGATGATTTGTTGAAGTGAGCACCATATCCGTTGTGGAGAGCACACGCATTTGGGTACATCACAAGTGTAAGTGAGTCGAACTAGACCACATATTCAACTTGAAAAGTTAAATTCATACTCAAATTCGGCTCGGATTTGAATTGTATTTGGAAAAATCTATATTCAGATTGGACTCGATTCGAATATTCATTACTTGAATTCGATCCGACTCGGATCGAATTATATTCAAATTACTCGTGAGCTTTGAATTCAAAACTCAAATTCGAGTCTCCACATAGTGACTAAATTTATAATACATATAATTATAAATTGAACTTATTATTTTACTTGGAAATGAGAAAATAAATTTACAATTACACTTTACAAATATTAAATCATAATAAAAATTAAAAACAAAAAAAATATTAACTCATTATCCTAATTTTATTCAACTTTGCACATATTATAAAAGAATATATCGATTATTTACTCAAATATGTATTATCTGAGTATGAAACTAGTGACAATAAAAAATTTGAGTAGTTTGAATTCTAAATAAGTTGAGTATAATTTTGCTCAGATTCTACACATATTTTTATTTGAACTATTTTTTGTGTTCAAATTTGAATCATATTAACGAATCCGAATCTCGCTCGTATTTTTTTGAGTTGAACCAAATTGATCACGAACCGTTTGGTTCTATTTATAGCCTTAATATATATTATATAACTAATGGTTATACACCTCATAAATGTATGACAAAATTGTACAGTACGTACAATTTTTGTATGTGAAATTAATTAAAGGTCTGCATATATCAGCACGACATCGCCCACCAAAAACAAGCATCTCCACGTAAAATAAGAGGATGGAACTCCAAGGGGTTAGCCTGGTGGTTAAAGAGGTTTGCTCCCTACTTTAATTTCCTAGGTTCAAATCTTGGGGCCAATATTAGTGCGAAGTCACGTACAAATTGACCCCATTGAAAAAAAAATTATTTTATAATGTAAAGTAAATTTTAAAATTTTTAAGTATTATATATAAATTGACCCCACTAAAATTTTATATATTTTCTATAATACGGGGTCAAATTGAAAATTTATAACTTTGTCAATCAAAATTTAACCACATATGACTCATATCCTCTCAATATATGTATATCTCTCTATAATATTTTAAACTAAATTTATATTATTTTTAAAAATAAATAATGAATACTTACTTATGAACAGTTGTGATTAAAAAAGTCTATTATGAGTCAATATAGTGTATATATACCATATATTATAGGTCATTTTAGGGTTATGCACAAGTATTAAGGTAATGATTGTATAACATTAACTATAATATCAATTGTCTATATTACCCTTGTATTGAAATAAAATATTGTTATTTATTGGACAGAAAATAGTGAGAGAACCAAAGTTACATTTAATATTTGGGATAATATTAAAAACTAAACAATTAATGCTTACTTGAAATTCTAAAACGACTTATATTAAGGAACAAAAATATTTCTCTAAAACGACCTATATTAAGGAACGGAGGGAGTAACAAAAAGAGTCGATCGAGAATTATCGGTAAGTAAAGGATTAGAGAGAGAGAGAGACATAATTAATAAAGATGATGAAGTAAAGTGAAAAGGACACAAGTAACATGTAATAATAATTAAGTACTCGCTCCGTCACATAATATATAACGTTTTAGATTATTTTATTTTTTTAAAATTATTTGACATTTTATATATTTTAAAAAAATTAACTATAATTTTTCCAAAATTATTCTTATTAAAAAATGTTACAGATAAGAGAGTATGAGATAAGTATATGATAAAGAGTATTATAGGCAATTAATATTATATTTAATACTTTATTACTTAATTGTTATGCAAAATTCTAAAACGTCATATATTATAGAACAGATAGAGGGAGTAGTACAATAGCTACCATGCGACGCCCCCAAAATAGGTATACATCACCCATCTCGAGTCGCCAAATACATGATATAGAATATAAATACGAACTTAAATATACAACATGAGCTGTGAGTTTTAATACAAATATTATCTTCTAGACAGTATTAAAACTCAAAATAAGTCCTCAATACATTTATTATCACACTATTTTATAGAATAGTGATGACTAGTAATGCAAACATCTGGACCGTCACAACGTTCCCCGACTAGTCCCAGCTATATTCTCATTTTTTGAAGAGAACAATAAAAGCAAAGGGTGAGCTCAACTAGCCCAGTAAGAAATATTATGACTAAAATAATGCAGAATAAATTATCGTTAGCCTTCAACAATGTTAAACTGATAAAATATAATAAACATCAAGTTTAACTGCAGCGGAACAAACAATCCATTAGAAGAATCAAGTAGAGAATAAAATCTACTATCTTCTATGATTTAAAAGGTTTTTCATCACTTTTATCGCTGAGACTCAGCTTAATAAATAATCCGCATCAGCCCTGCACTACGACCAAGGATATTCATTAGTATCACGACCACAAATTATCCATGCACTACGGGCCAAGGATATTCGTGTATTCATCAATGGTCATGATCATGCCAACAACAGTCCACCAATGCACTACGGGCCAATGAGGACTTTTACCACATCATTTGTAATATTACGGTCATGATTATACCGAATAATCCCTGGTCATAATCATACCAAGTCCATCTATGCACTACAGGCCACATATGACTTTTAACATAATATATGTAAGACCCCGAATTTTATGAAATAAAAGTATTCAATTTTTCTTATAATTACTATTCAGTAAATGGTTAAATTGATAAATATTAAAGTTAAGGGTGATATATGAATTTTTTTCAAAATAAGCAAGTGGTTATAAAATAATCATTGTTGTCGGGGAATATTCGTTTGGTCGTGGAATATTCTTTCTGTCGGAGAATATTCGTACGACGGCGCAGCTATTTGTGGGCCCCATAACGAATAACTGTCGGGTGAAGGAAAACGACAAATTTGAGTTTTTACAAATAACGGCGTAGTTGTTACTGTTAACACTGTTGGAATACCCGGTGGTTAAATTACAGTAATACGCGTTATTGCACAGTAGCACACGGTATTGCACAGTATTTTTGAAATTATTGATTCTTACGTAAGAAGGCACTACTGAATAATTGTCACAGTAATTACTGTTCAATATTTTATGTTATTGATTCAATAATTGCTGCGTTGATATTTTATATTATTGTTGTTTTAATAATTGTTGATGCACATCATCTCCATTATCAGATCAATAATTCATATTATTTGAATAATATTATTAGATAGCATTATTGGCAATGTCTAGAAAGTTCTGTCTAAGGAGAGGTTTGGTTATCTAATTGCGCGCCAGTAAGGAGAAATTCTTATTGGAAAGCCCCCTCTTTCCTGGGAACGGCCTGGTTGTCATAAATGTGATTCTGTAATATTATTTGTGAATAATTAATTATTGATTCATATGATAAGAAAATATTTATTTTATGTGGATATAAATGAGGGATATATTTTTGTGGTTAAAAAATGAAGGAGTTAATGTTGAGATTTTTATCCGTATTTTTGTCGGAATGGAGGTATTAAAAATCAGGGTTTTTGAGATATTTTGCGAGGGTTATAATTTTTAATCCGACCGTTGGATCGTGGTAATTTTTGGATATGTTATACATATATAAGTTGAGTATATGCCCACAAATTTTGAACCGTTAAAAATGAACGTATGATTTATTATGAATTTTACGAGATGACTGGTTCAGAAATTGTTGAATTTTCGGAGTTTATCATTTTGGTGGAAAATTCTAGAATTGGTGGGCCCCACTTGTGGTTGGTGAAGAAATGTGCTGAATTATATTTCAAATGTGGTGGGTGGGAATAGTAGCAGGTAAAGCCATCAGGTTGCAGGTCAAACCTACCAAAATTTTCCTATAAATAGAGGGCTAAGTTAGAATTGAAAATCACACCAGAAACATAAGTTTTCTCTCTTTCTCTCTCTATATTATGAAGCATATTTTATGAGTTTTTAGATACTTGGTGAGTTGCTATTCATCAGTGCAAGTTTCCTTCAGCATCATATCCGATATTCAGTCAGAAGTACTGCTCTTTTGAGGTAAGGGATTGTATGGGATTGTGAGGGATAGTAAGGGATAGTAATGGATTTTATTGTGGAATTTTTATCTTTTGTGTCGGGGTTACTATTCATGAGTTACTATTCACGATTTACTATTCATGAGTTACGAATATTACTCTTGAGGTTAAAACAATATGTTAATCATATTATTTTTATCATCATATATAACATTTTTATAACCCTGATGTTGAAATTCTCTTTCACTGGAGTGTAAAGATGGATAGATTATTGGTATGATCATGACTAGGGTTCTCTTTGGCCTGTAGTGCAAAGTTGAATTGTGACTGGTATGATCATGACCATTGAATTTATAATTGAATATCTTAAGCTTAAGTGCAATGGTGAATTGATCAATATGGTTATAATTATTGTTTATATAAATTCTGAAATGATTATATATTTCTTTGAGATATGAATATATTTGGCCTGTAGTGCAAATATGAATTGTTGATGAATATCTTTGGCATGTAGTGCAAAGATGGCCTGTTGATGAATATCTTTGGCCTGTAGTGCAAAGATGAACTGTTGTTGAATATCTTTGGCCTGTAGTGCAAAGATGAATTGTTGATGAATATCTTTGGCCCGTAGTGCAAAGATGACATGTTGTTGAATATCTTTGGCCAGTGGTGCAAAGATGAACAGATGTTGAGATGAACATGACCAACTGGTGATACAAATGAATATCTTTGGCCGTAGTGCAAAGATGAAGTTATTAGTATGATTATGAACAGGAAATGTGATTTGGTATAACCATGATCTTTGATGTTTCAGGTAAAGATAGGTGATGAAAATTATCTTCGTCTTGGATGAGAAGAGGAATTTAGAACTACAGTTATGATTATGAGTTATTCATATGATTGTGGACCAGAATTGTTGATTGATGTTACAGGGATAAAACGTTGTTGATGAATTTTTAACGTGGAGAAGATAATAGACTTTATGGTCTATTTGACTCTTCTAATGGATTGCTCGTTCCGCTGCAACTATGGTTGAAATTTTTATCATTTACCATATGTTCTAAATCTCTGATTTATTATTGATGAAGGCTATTGATAATTTAATTATCTTTAGTCATGATATTCTTTACTGAGCTAGTTGTGCTCACCCTTTTGCTTCACAATTCCTTTCAGGTAATAAGAGTGTAGCTGGGTCGAGTGGGGGTAACAAGGGAATAGAACGTTGGTCATCATTTAGTAGTTATATTTGGTGAATCATCTAGGGTGAAGCGAACCCAACGTTGGAAGGGTGTTTTGTTACTATCATACAAGATGTCTAATGACATACAACCTCGTGTCATCATAAGACAGGGTTGTGCTCATCCACTTGCCGAGTATATCTACGAGCACTACCTATATAATCTTGGTGTTTGTTTGAAGTATAATTCTCAATTAGAGACAGTAGAGATAATGATAAGTCAAGAGAAGACTCACCATTGGGAAGAATATGATAGTAATCTTCTCGTTTTTCTTTGGGGTCTATTGGGTAAACCAAGGATAATTCTGTGGCCATATGATATCTATCATAACCTAGACGCATGGCCTCCCATGTACGAAGGTTTCCTTAAGCACTTCCCAAAGATTCTAATTTCCAAAACAGTTTTTGACTATACCTTTATGTAAGGTGTCATTGTGAGGTGATGTCCACGATTGGAACATGAGTCACATTTGGTATATATTTGTATCCAAACTCACAGCATATGTATTGTTGTATTTTGCACGACAATTGTTGTAATAAAGTTGTAGTTGTTTTCTGTACCATGTATTTGACGACTCAGAATGGGTTGGATGGAATGGACCTATTTTGGGGTTGTCACAGGTGGTATCAGAGCTATAAGTAAAGAGCCCCGAGCCTCTCGCTGGTGACTTCCTGTTGATGGGGGATGCACCGAAGCCAGACTCTCCGTAGGGGACGCCGTTCTGTGGTGGCAAACTGATAGGTACCACTGTGAGGTGCTGTGGTTGAAGCACCATGAGAGTCACAGGTGGTATCAGAGCTTAGGGATATGATCTCTGGCGGAGATCGGAGAATATAACTAGGAGGGGAGAGATGAGTAAATCCTTCGCTAGTGTGTCCTACCTAAGCTTATATGTTGGTCAGTCATAATATCGGGATATTATGTGATATGTTAATTTGTTAAATTAACCCTTGTTTTGAAGCTGCATTCTAGAATGATATTTGAAATACAGGAGATGAGCAATGGAGAAATTATGATGACAGGGAAGATGGAATCTGAAATGAAAGGAAGGTATTCTCAACTCTTTGAAATATCAGGTACGTAAATTTCGGGGACGAAATTTCATAAGGAGGGGAGATTGTAAGACCCCGAATTTTATGAAATAAAAGTATTCAATTTTTCTTATAATTACTATTCAGTAAATGGTTAAATTGATAAATATTAAAGTTAAGGGTGATATGTGAATTTTTTTCAAAATAAGCAAGTGGTTATAAAATAATCATTGTTGTCGGGGAATATTCGTTTGGTCGTGGAATATTCTTTCTGTCGGAGAATATTCGTACGACGGCGCAGCTATTTGTGGGCCCCATAACGAATAACTGTCGGGTGAAGGAAAACGACAAATTTGAGTTTTTACAAATAACGGCGTAGTTGTTACTGTTAACACTGTTGGAATACCCGGTGGTTAAATTACAGTAATACGCGTTATTGCACAGTAGCACACGGTATTGCACAGTATTTTTGAAATTATTGATTCTTACGTAAGAAGGCACTACTGAATAATTGTCACAGTAATTACTGTTCAATATTTTATGTTATTGATTCAATAATTGCTGCGTTGATAGTTTATATTATTGTTGTTTTAATAATTGTTGATGCACATCATCTCCATTATCAGATCAATAATTCATATTATTTGAATAATATTATTAGATAGCATTATTGGCAATGTCTAGAAAGTTCTGTCTAAGGAGAGGTTTGGTTATCTAATTGCGCGCCAGTAAGGAGAAATTCTTATTGGAAAGCCCCCTCTTTCCTGGGAACGGCCTGGTTGTCATAAATGTGATTCTGTAATATTATTTGTGAATAATTAATTATTGATTCATATGATAAGAAAATATTTATTTTATGTGGATATAAATGAGGGATATATTTTTGTGGTTAAAAAATGAAGGAGTTAATGTTGAGATTTTTATCCGTATTTTTGTCGGAATGGAGGTATTAAAAATCAGGGTTTTTGAGATATTTTGCGAGGGTTATAATTTTTAATCCGACCGTTGGATCGTGGTAATTTTTGGATATGTTATACATATATAAGTTGAGTATATGCCCACAAATTTTGAACCGTTAAAAATGAACGTATGATTTATTATGAATTTTACGAGATGACTGGTTCAGAAATTGTTGAATTTTCGGAGTTTATCATTTTGGTGGAAAATTCTAGAATTGGTGGGCCCCACTTGTGGTTGGTGAAGAAATGTGCTGAATTATATTTCAAATATGGTGGGTGGGAATAGTAGCAGGTAAAGCCATCAGGTTGCAGGTCAAACCTACCAAAATTTTCCTATAAATAGAGGGCTAAGTTAGAATTGAAAATCACACCAGAAACATAAGTTTTCTCTCTTTCTCTCTCTATATTATGAAGCATATTTTGTGAGTTTTTAGATACTTGGTGAGTTGCTATTCATCAGTGCAAGTTTCCTTCAGCATCATATCCGATATCCAGTCAGAAGTACTGCTCTTTTGAGGTAAGGGATTGTATGGGATTGTGAGGGATAGTAAGGGATAGCAATGGATTTTATTGTGGAATTTTTATCTTTTGTGTCGGGGTTACTATTCATGAGTTACTATTCACGATTTACTATTCATGAGTTACGAATATTACTCTTGAGGTTAAAACAATATGTTAATTATATTATTTTTATCATCATATATAACATTTTTATAACCCTGATGTTGAAATTCTCTTTCACTGGAGTGTAAAGATGGATAGATTATTGGTATGATCATGACTAGGGTTCTCTTTGGCCTGTAGTGCAAAGTTGAATTGTGACTGGTATGATCATGACCATTGAATTTATAATTGAATATCTTAAGCTTAAGTGCAATGGTGAATTGATCAATATGGTTATAATTATTGTTTATATAAATTCTGAAATGATTATATATTTCTTTGAGATATGAATATATTTGGCCTGTAGTGCAAATATGAATTGTTGATGAATATCTTTGGCATGTAGTGCAAAGATGGCCTGTTGATGAATATCTTTGGCCTGTAGTGCAAAGATGAACTGTTGTTGAATATCTTTGGCCTGTAGTGCAAAGATGAATTGTTGATGAATATCTTTGGCCCGTAGTGCAAAGATGACATGTTGTTGAATATCTTTGGCCAGTGGTGCAAAGATGAACAGATGTTGAGATGAACATGACCAACTGGTGATACAAATGAATATCTTTGGCCGTAGTGCAAAGATGAAGTTATTAGTATGATTATGAACAGGAAATGTGATTTGGTATAACCATGATCTTTGATGTTTCAGGTAAAGATAGGTGATGAAAATTATCTTCGTCTTGGATGAGAAGAGGAATTTAGAACTACAGTTATGATTATGAGTTATTCATATGATTGTGGACCAGAATTGTTGATTGATGTTACAGGGATAAAACGTTGTTGATGAATTTTTAACGTGGAGAAGATAATAGACTTTATGGTCTATTTGACTCTTCTAATGGATTGCTCGTTCCGCTGCAACTATGGTTGAAATTTTTATCATTTACCATATGTTCTAAATCTCTGATTTATTATTGATGAAGGCTATTGATAATTTAATTATCTTTAGTCATGATATTCTTTACTGAGCTAGTTGTGCTCACCCTTTTGCTTCACAATTCCTTTCAGGTAATAAGAGTGTAGCTGGGTCGAGTGGGGGTAACAAGGGAATAGA
The DNA here is from genome assembly GCA_016801055.1 of Panax notoginseng. Lineage (NCBI taxonomy): Eukaryota > Viridiplantae > Streptophyta > Magnoliopsida > Apiales > Araliaceae > Panax > Panax notoginseng. The sequence continues at coordinate 251,735,534 of CM029012.1, forward strand.
ACGTTGGTCATCATTTAGTAGTTATATTTGGTGAATCATCTAGGGTGAAGCGAACCCAACGTTGGAAGGGTGTTTTGTTACTATCATACAAGATGTCTAATGACATACAACCTCGTGTCATCATAAGACAGGGTTGTGCTCATCCACTTGCCGAGTATATCTACGAGCACTACCTATATAATCTTGGTGTTTGTTTGAAGTATAATTCTCAATTAGAGACAGTAGAGATAATGATAAGTCAAGAGAAGACTCACCATTGGGAAGAATATGATAGTAATCTTCTCGTTTTTCTTTGGGGTCTATTGGGTAAACCAAGGATAATTCTGTGGCCATATGATATCTATCATAACCTAGACGCATGGCCTCCCATGTACGAAGGTTTCCTTAAGCACTTCCCAAAGATTCTAATTTCCAAAACAGTTTTTGACTATACCTTTATGTAAGGTGTCATTGTGAGGTGATGTCCACGATTGGAACATGAGTCACATTTGGTATATATTTGTATCCAAACTCACAGCATATGTGTTGTTGTATTTTGCACGACAATTGTTGTAATAAAGTTGTAGTTGTTTTCTGTACCATGTATTTGACGACTCAGAATGGGTTGGATGGAATGGACCTATTTTGGGGTTTTCACAATATAAGCATGCATGAGGATGATGACAATGATATAAGAATTCAATAAAACAAGTTCAAGGATAATTTTTTAAAAATTTATAATTTAATTTATCCAGAAATCAATAACGTCCAAATTGTCAACATGATACTGCTTTGTGGAGTAAAATTCAAGAATAATATTGTACCACAAATAATTTGGAACGAAAATGAATCAATTTTTATCATGAATAGTACCCGGGTGAAGAGTACTCGAGTGAATAGTATCCCGCGAATAGTACTTCAGGAATAGTAATCCCGTGAATAGTACTCCGGCATGAAAAAGTTAAAAACTTATCAAGAATGCTCAAAATAATATTTTTATGAAAAGATACTGGATGAAGCGCAAATATCAAGGATATTGTATTAATTTCATGGAGTATAGAAGCTAAAATTTTAACAAAACGAGTATAGAATTCAAAATCTGAAATGAAATAATATTACTTACATACTACTGAGTATGGAAGAAAATATTATTTCAAGCGAATATTGAACAAAAATAACATCCCTTACCTTGAAAAGAAGAGTATTCCAACTGGTATAGCGGGGATATTCTTGAAGAAAACTTTCACTATTTTCTACGTTCAAAGCTTTCTAAAACTCGAAAGAAATACGCTCAAGATTATAGAAGAAGAATTCTCTGATTCTGGTGTGATTTTTAATTCTAACTTAAACGCCTATTTATAGGAAAATGCTAGAACGCCAAAGGAGATTAAATTAATAAAATATTAATTTTTCTTTTCTTCTTCTACGTACCTCCTTTGTTGAACATCTAAGCAAGCCATCTTTGAAAAAATTCAGCCCACATGTTTTGAAAAACAAAAGTGGGTCTCACTCATAATTTTAATAAAAATATTTAATTTTTTGAAACTTCAATAATTCATAATAAATAGCCCTTTTATCAGAAAAATATGAATTTTATGTCCATTTCATACAAAATCGAATTCTCTACAACTTTGTAGCTTTAAGTTTTTCTAAATTCTAAGCAAAAAATATCCGAATTCCACAAACGGATAATTTTTAACACATCTTAAAATTCATAACAAATCATACGCTAATTTTTAACGGTTCAAAATTTGTGGACATATACTCAACTTATATATGTATAACATATCCAAATATCGCAACAATCCAATGGTCGGATCAAAATTATAACTCATGTAAAATTGCTTTAAGAGCACCGATTTGATTTTTTTTAATACTTTCAATCTGATAAAATACTGATAAAATACCTCAATATTAATTCCTTTATTTATAACCACATAAAATAAATATTTTCCTATCCATCATTTATTTCCACATAAAATAAATATTTCCTTATCATATAAATCAATAATTAATTATTCACAAATAATATTACAGAATCACAATAATGACAACCAGATCGTTCCCAGGAAAGAGGGGGTTTTTCGATAAGGATTTCTTTTTACTAGCGCACAATTAGGTGACCAAACATCTCCTTGACAGAACTTTCTAGACATTGCCAATAATGCTATCTAATAATATTATTCAAATAATATGAATTATTAATCTGATAATGGAAAATATTGTTCAATGACAAGTATTGAAATAACAATAATATAAAATATCAACATAGCAATTATTGAACCAATAAAATAAAATATTAAACAGTAATTTCTGTAATAATTATTGAGTAGTTCCTTCTTACGTAAGAATTAATAATTCAAAAATACTATGTAATACCGTGTGCTACTGTGCAACAACGCGTATTACTGTATTTTAACCACCAGGTATTCCAACAGTTAACGGTAAAACTTTCACCGTTATTTTATAAAAAGATATTTTTGTCGTTTTCTCAATCCGACAATAATTCCGTTGTGGGGTCCACCAATGATTGTGCCGTCGTACGAATATTTCTTGTTAAAACGAATATTTTTCGACCAATCGAATATTATATAACAACTTGCGTACTTTGCATAATTTATAAATATTACTCACAACTATAATATTATATCAAATTCACTCCATAATATTTAAAAATGATATTTATAGAAAATTCATCTTTATTCATAAAAGTTAGGGTCTTACAACCTCCCCTTCTTATGAAATTTCACCCTCGAAATTAGGGTACGTACCTGGTATGTCGAAGAGGTAAGGATACCTTGATTTCATTTCAGATTCTAACTCCCAGGTCATTTCCTCAATATCGTGGTTTCTCCACAAAACTTTGACTTGAGGTATAACCTTGAAGCGTAAAATATGCTCCTTCTTATCCAAGATTTTAACAGGAACATCTTCATACGTTAAATCTTTCGCTATTTCGTCCGGTTCTAACTCAATAATGTGGTTTGGGTCCTTCACATATTTACGTAACATAGATATGTGAAAAACGTTATGAACAAGAAACATACTTGGCGGTAAGGTGAGTCTATATGCCACAGTTCTTACTCGATCGAGGATTAAAAATGGGCCAATGAATCGAAGATTGAGCTTTCCTCTCTTTCCAAATCTCGTAACTCCTTTCCATGGAGCAACACGTAACAACACATGATCTCCAATATCAAATTCCACGTCCTTTCGATGAAGATTAGCATAACTCTTTTGTCGATCTTGTGAGATTTTTATACGTTGTCGGATCGTTTGAATCTTTTCCGTAGTCATACGTACTAACTCTGGTCCCAACAACGTTGCTTCACCCACCTCATCCCAGCATACTGGAGAACGACGCTTTCTTCCATACAACGCCTCGAATGGAGCCATGCCAATACTTGTTTGATAACTGTTGTTGTAGGAAAACTCCACCAATGGTAAGAACTTGTCCCAACTTTCCTTGAAGTCAAGGACACAGAGTCTTAATAGATCTTCAAGAGTTTGAATAGTCCTCTCCGACTGCCCGTTCGTCTGAGGATGATATGCCGAGCTAAATCTTAGATCCGTGCCCATAGCTTTCTGCAAACTAACCCAAAATCGTGAAGTGAATCTTGGGTCTCGATCAGAAACTATGGATACTGGCATACCATGCAGTCTTACAATCTCATTTATGTATATACGAGCAAGACGTTCAAGTGTATAAGTTTCTCGTATAGGTAAGAAGTGAGCAGACTTGGTCAATCTATCAACAATGACCCAAATTGCATCTATGCCTTGAGAAACCTTGGGAAGACCAGTAACGAAATCCATGGTAATGTGCTCCCACTTCCATTTTGGAATTTCAAGTGGTTGCAATGGACCTTTTGGTACTTGATGCTCCACCTTGACTCGTTGACAGGTTAAACACCTTGAGATAAACTCCGCGATCTCTCTCTTCATATTACTCCACCAAAATGTATGTCGAAGATCATGATACATTTTGGTACTCCCAGGATGGATTGTAAACGGTGTGTTGTGCGCCTCCATTATGATTTTATACTTTAAATCAGGGTCATTAGGAACACAAAGTCTGGAGTTGACTCGAAGTATTCTTTCTTCATCGATTCGTGCTTCCGACATAGCACCTTCTTGTACTTTCTTCCTCATACGCATCAGCTCCAAGTCTGTAGCTTGAGCAGCTTTAACTTTATCGATTAAAGTCGGTTCTACTCGTATATTCGCTATCATCACATGGGTCCCTGGAGTCTTTAACTCTATCTCCATCCTTTGCAAGTCATATAAAATGGGCCTTTGCGTTGACAATATCGCACTCGTACCCGCATATGATCTTCTACTCAATGCGTCAACTACTACGTTCGCTTTACTAGGATGGTATTGAATGGTATGATCATAATCTTTCAACAATTCAAGCCAACGTCGTTGCCGCATGTTGAGTTCCTTTTGGGTGAATAAATATTTGTGGCTTTTATGATCTGTAAAGATCTCCACTTTCTCCCCATACAAGTAATGCCTCCAAATTTTAAGCGCGAAGACAACAGCTGCTAACTCTAGATCATAAATATGATAATTCCTTTCATATTCTTTGAGTTGCCGAGAGGCAAAGGCTATGACTTTCCCATGTTACATGAGAACACATCCTAACCCTTTGCCCGAAGTATCACTGTAGATGACAAATCCCTCCGAGCCAGATGGTATTGTCAGAACAGGTCCTGAAATGAGTCTCTTCTTGAGTTCTTGAAAACTCTATTCACATTCCACGCTCCAACCGAATTTTGTATCTTTCCGAGTCAGCTTATTTAATGGAGTAGCGATTCGAGAAAACCCTTTTACGAACCTTCGATAATAACCAGCTAAGCTAAGAAAGATACGTACTTTGGTCACTGATTTAGGTTGCTCCCAGCTTTGAATAACTTCAATCTTTGCCGGGTCAACAGATATTCCATGACTTGATACTACGAGCCCAAGGAATGCTACTTTCTCAAGCCAGAACTCGTATTTCTTCAACTTGGCATAAAGCTTGTTTTCACGAAGCTTTTGGAGTATCAGCCTCAAGTGTTTCTCATGATCTTCACGGCTTTTGGAATATATGAGGATGTCATCAATAAAGACGACCACAAAGTGATCCAAATATTCCTTGAATACTCGGTTCATCATATCCATGAAGGCAGCAGGAGCATTAGTCAATCCAAAAGACATGACTAGGAATTCATAATACCCGTACTGAGTTCTGAAAGCCGTCTTTGGAATGTCATCGGTTCTAATCTTTAACTGATGATATCCGGAATGAAGATCAATCTTTGAAAAGAATTTGGCGCCTTGCAACTGGTCAAACAAGTGATCAATACGTGGTAATGGGTACCAATTCTTGATGGTGACATGATTCAACTCCCGATAATCAATACAAAGTCGCATACTCCCATCTTTCTTCTTCACGAATAGAACAGGAGCACCCCAAGGAGACCTACTAGGACGAATGAAACCGATGTCTAACAATTCCTGTAATTGGGTCTTTAACTCCTGAAGTTCAATAGGAGCAATTAGATATGGGGCTTTGGAAATGGATTTTGTACCAGGTTCAAGGTCGATACAAAATTCAATTTCTCGCTCTGGGGGTAGGCCAGTAAGTTCTTCAGGGAATACGTCAGGAAATTTATTAACAATAGAAATATTATTCAAAACTGATGTATTTTTGTTTAAATCCGTGACATGAGCTAAGAAAGCTTGACATCCATTTTTTAATAAACGAATACCTTTATAGCTTGAGATGACAGTGATTGATTTTAATGGTTTGGTTGCTTGAATTCGCATAATAGGTTGGTTAGGAATATGAAAGCTAACAACCTTACGAAAATAATTAATTTTTGCATGATGAGTAGTTAACCAATCAATTCCTAGAATTACGTTAAATGCAAGTATTTTCAATGAAATAAGATCGACAGGTAATGTGAGGGTACCGATTTGAACCAAAAAAGACTTATAAACAGTGGATGTAATGAAGGTTTCTCCCAATTGAGTTTCAACAGATAAGTCAAAGTCTAATTTCTCCGGAGTTAAATTTAAACGTTGAACGCAAGTAGGAGAAATAAAAGAATGGGTTGAACCAGTATCAAATAAGGTATAGACTTAGCTAGAGTTTATGATAAGCTTACCCGTGATGACCTCGTTCGGGTTCCTTGCTTTCTAGGAGGTCAAGGAAAATGCTCTCCCTTAAACTATCGGCTTTGACTTTTCTGGGGTGGCCTTTGGTGCCTCCATCCCAGCTGTACTTGTCTTTGGTGCACGATAAAATTGGGCTAGGTGACCTTCTCTTCCACAATTATAACACGCTTTGGACTGCATCGCGCAGTTTGGACTGATGTGTCCCTCCCCTCCGCATTTGAAGCATATGATAGGTGGTCGTTCTCCTTCCTTAACAATGGGTGCTGGTGCTGACGTCTTTCCATCATTGTTGAATCTCCTCTTCTTGAAATGTTCACTCTTATTGTCTTGGCCATGATTACCACTAAAGTGGTTACCATTTCTGGCATGTTGATTCCCTCCACATTTGTTGTCACCGCTTCGATGACTGCTACCACTGGTATTATCATTTGTCGGCTGCTCTCTCTTGGTTGGGTTGACTCGTTATCGCGCTCCAATAACTGAGCCCTATTTACAACATCTGAATACAAACATAGTTTGTGAGAAATTAAGTATTGGCGTATCTCAGGTTTCAAACCTCTTAGAAACATCCGTGTCATTCTCTCCTCGTTATCAACTAAGTGGGACGTAAACCGGGACAACTCAGCAAACTTAGCTTCGTACTGTGACATGGTCATATTGTTTTGCTCCATTTTAATGAACTCTACCTCTTTCATGTGACGAATACTTTCGGGAAAGTACTTGTCGTTGAACAGTTCTTGGAACTTCTCGCATGACATCTTCAGTGCGGCAGGTTGAGTACGCTTTACAGATTCCCACCAGTAATCTGCTTCTGCCCGTAACATGAAGGTGGCAAAGGGAACCTTTTACTCCTCGGAGCATCCCAAGACATCAAATATCTTGTTGATCTGCTTTATCCACGTCTCCGCCTTAAGTGGTTTTGGCTCTCCAAAAAACTCTGGTGGTCTCAGCTCCTTGAACTGTTTAGCAGTGACCGTCCGAGAGTTGCCATTGTTTCCACCTGCATTTCAGACAGGAGTCTCTCTTGCCTGATGTTGCATGAATTGCAGAAAGCCTCTGAACATTCTATCGTTCATCATTTGATTGTTGTTGTTTACCTGAGGATTATTGCCTTCCTGTTGCACATTATCCTGGGTATTGATCGTTGGTGACTCAAAGGTCTCCTATGCTCCATTGCTATTCTCAATATTCTCGGATGTCATTTTTAAATACTGCCACAAAACAAGGGTTAATTGACATGCAACATATTATTCCTATACTCTGACCAACCAATTAAATACCAAATAAACTTAGGTAGGTTATACTAGCGAAGAAATTCCCTGTCTCACCCCTCCTAGTTCTAGTCTCACATCTTAGCCAGTGATCATATCCCTAAGCTTTGATACCAACTATGACGCCCCCAAAATAGGTATACATCACCCATCTTGAGTTGCCAAATACATGATACAAAATACAAATACAAACTTAAATATACAACATGAGCTATGAGTTTTAATACAAATATTGTCTTCTAGACAGTATTAAAACTCAAAATAAGTCCTCAATACATTTATTTTCACACTATTTATTATCACTTTTGAGAAAGCAACGCGGGAAGGAAGATACAGAGGTGATTGAGTTACCGGAAAGGTTCGAAGAGAGAACTAAAGGGCGTGGGGTGGTGTGCACGAGTTGGGCGCCTCAACTCAAGGTACTGAGTCATGACTCAATGGGGGGATTCTTGACTCACTCGGGGTAGAGCTCGATGTTGGAGGCCATACAGTTTAAGAAAGCTCTTATTTTGTTGACATTCTTGGCAGACAAAGGTATAAATGCCAGGGTTTTGGAGGAGAAAAGGATGGCGTACTCAATATCAAGAGATGATGGAGACGGGTCATTTACGAGGGACTCGGTGGCCGAGTCACTCAAGTTGGTGATAATTGAGAAGGAAGGACAGAGATATATAGGGACAAGGTTAAGGAAATGAATAATGTATTTATGGACAAAAATAGACAAGAAGAATACGTTGATAATTTGTTAGGTACTGTTAACGCCAAGATCCCCAATCACGTAAGACTCGCCTCTATCCTGCACAGTAAACACGACAATCACCAAAAGCTTGACGGCTTGACCGTTGAGGGATAGCTCCGGCGTGAGAGTCAGTACAGGCGATCACAAGGTTAACAATGGAGGATAAAATATCTAGTGCTTGAGAGAGAATATAATTCAGTTACCTTTAGATGGTGTGTGTTCCTTGCCTCATATACTCTCAGTCTGATTTTTCGTGCCACCTACATCTCACTGACACCGTCCTCCCACTACCGGTCCTCTCAGCCGAATACTAGCAACGCACATGCTCCATTTCCTCACTGTTTTCCACTACTGGCCGGCTAAATCCCATCCATATTAATGCATGGCAGAGATAACAGTCAACTACTATCTTTTTAATCATTACTGGTCAAAGTTGGTATTTAGATATTATTTATCTAATGGATCAGCCCAAATCAGAGGCCCAATACATTTAAGACTTAATAAAGATAACCCAAGGAATGGGCCCAGCTGGTCCGGTCCGACTTGTAAAGTATCATGGTATAAGGGAGGAGCCCACTCGGTCGGGCCCAAAGGCATAAAGTATCATGGCCCAAGATTGCCCCCCAGTCTTTTATTAAAAAGGATGTTTAATGAAAGAGTGTAAATAGTATAGGTCGATGATGAAAGGAATTGTTATAAGATCAAAAAGGGCCAAGAAGGATCTTACCAAGGTCCAACAGAGAAGTATCAATCAACAATTCACATAAAACCAGAGGCCCAACCCGAAAAATCTGATCTGATTAGAACATTAAACCCAAAATCAGACGCCAACCCTTCACATTCATCATCATTACTTGCAATTAAAGCGCCGCCTTCGATTTTTGTGCAAAATTTGAAAAGACCACCTACTATAAAAGCCAACTTTTCCCAATTCTGACGGTTTTACAGGCCCAATTTGAATTTTGCATATATATTGCTCTCTCCTTCCTCCCGATTTCTCCTCTACCTACAAACCCTCAGCAATGGCATCTCAAAGTTCTGACAACACCACCCTAATCATCGCTATTCCAATCTCTACTATTCCTCCTTCTGCGAATACTGCTAAAGCGACTTTAACCTCGAACCTTCAATCTGCTACCTCTCCAAACAAGAATTCATCACCAAAACCCCCTCTTAATCCTTTCGAATTCTTTGAGGATGAAGAACAGTACCCCCATACTAATACCCCCTCCACCATTACTGATACCGAGCTTGGCAACATTCAGTTTCGTTACCAAATCCCAGATACTCACGAAGTGAGGGCCGCAGCCCCTCATGAACGAATGTATCAGCGACCTAACGACTGGACTGCTGTCTCGATAACACTTCTAGATAAGGGGGTTAGATTTTCCCTTCACGCCTTTTTGGTTACCCTTCTAGGGTTTATTGGAGTTGGGATTGCTCAATTGGTGCCTAATTTGTACATCCATATTCTGGCGTACATCGCATTCTGCTATGAGATAGGAGTCCCTTCCACTGTTGATTCTTTTTTCACCCTCTTCTCAGTCGGGAAATCTCAGGAACGAGGTTTAAAGATGCTGAGCAAAATAGCCCCTAAGCCTAATGCCAAAATCGAGAAACGACCTCTAATGGACACTCTTTCAAGCAACCGAGGATGGCATAATAGATGGTTCTTCGTCAATGGACCCGAAATCCCTTCCATTCTAGACTGGACTACTTCTGATCGTGTCTCTGCAGACTTCGGGGACATATCCGAGGAACGGGTGAGAGAAATGACATATATTATAGAGAAGATTCACCTGAAGGAATGGAGCTTCGGACTCCTAAGCAAACAAGCGTGGTTATATGATTACAAATGTAAGCTTTTGGATTATACTGACGCATTATTCGTTTTAATCTTCTTCGAAAATATCGATTCTGACTTATTGTTTTCCATCTTCTGCAGTATCCTTGATTAAACCGACGTCGATTGACCGAAAGGATCTAGACAGATTCCTCTCAGGTAAACCTTCGTCTCCCTCCACGAAAATTCCAAATGAAGAACCTCCGGCTTCTGACGCCCAAGACGCCGAGGTTCTCCCTGGGGAACCAGTCACTACAGAGGAACCTAGCCGACTTCGTAGGAAGAAAAGGGCTATTCGAAAACCCCATCATAATATTCAAGACTCCCAACCAACTTTTGCTGCAAGTCTGATTGATATGCCTCTAGATGAACGGATGCAAGTCCTTCGTGTCAAGAAGAGGAAAACCAAGGTAACCCCCCTGTTTGCTGACGAACTCCGGGTCCCCCCTCCTGTGGAAATCATTATCTCTGAGGAAGAGTTTGAAGAGAAAACCGAGTCTTTAACTCTATCTCGTAAAAGAAAATAGCCTTCGGATGATCAGCCACCACCGCCTACAGGACCTACTCCTGTTCAACCTCCACCTCCTTCTGACTCGCCCGATCAGACTCCTCTTCGTGAAGAACCTCCAGTGCTATCCTTCACACGATCACCCCCCTTAGCCTTCAGGTATGAAGCCATGTCATCACCTACAGTATGGCCAGAGTTCGGTGGAAATTTTCCCTTCCAATTATTCGACTCATTTGTCCGGGAGACAGATGACCATCAGTTCGGCAACAGCTCGATTATGGACTTAATCGACGAAGGCATGAGCTACCATGCCAAGGTAAATAGTTATTTATCTGTTTATTTAAAATTATATATATTTCTTGAAGATTAACTAATTATTTCTAAACATATACAGGCAAATGCTGTCTTCGGGCATCTTCATCCCCGATATAAAGAAGTCGAAGCCGAAGAAGATGCAGCTCAACAAGAAAATTCCATTCTGAAGTCGGCCTTGAGCAAAGAGAGGAGTGACCATGGTACTGCTCTTTTCAATAATGAATGCCTCCAAAAGGATCTGAATAAATTGAAGGAAAAAATGGAGATGGCCGAGGCCACTCACCGAACAGCTGAGGCCAATCACCGAATCATCACTGATATGAACGTGAACCTGGTCTATAGAAACGAAATCCTCATTGAGAAAATGAGATACTTATAAAAACCCAGAAGAGTTTGGCGCTGCAAGTAAATGAGTTAGAGATTAAGGAGTCGCGAATTATGAAGGAACGAGCGAATTAACGTGCGAAGTTCGAAGAGGAGCTTCGGGAGCTTCGTGCCCTGGTAAATCTAGGTCCACCCTTAACCGAAAATCTTCGCAAAGAGATTCAAGAAGAGTATAGGAAATCGGTTGAGTTGAATGAGAAGATCGTTTAGATGTTCACCGATGGGTATAATGAATGCCGAAGCAAAGACAAGGCGAAACTTGTCACAGCCAAGGTTGATCCAGCCATACTCGACTCTTTCGAAGATGAAGGTGAAGCCTGAAGACGATTCCCCTTTCTCTCATCTATAGGATTTCTATAAAACTTTCTATCGTTTTGTAATCAATATTATATCAATGAAACATTGACTTTGTTCCTTATTACTCCCTTACATTTATTCTTTTGTCAATATTCCAATATCAATCAACTTGAAAAATGTACAAGCTCTTTTTGAACTGTTAGTAAATAACTAAACATATCATATAACAGATAAGATCAAGTTAAGTAATAAGGCAATCCAAACTCAACACTTAGACAAAATCAGGTAATAAAGTAACATAATACTTATTTGTTACCGAAGTGTGAGGTAGATCTGCTTCATCGGAAATTTGTTTACCACAAAGGGCCTAACAAACCCACAGGGTTTCACCGACCAGAATGGCTACCATCGAATGGTCAGCGAGTCCACCCGAACCTCCTTACGCCGATGAAGTTTGCCTACCACGAAGGGCCTGACAAATTCATAAGGGCCACCTACCGAAAAGGCTACCATCGAATGGTCAGCGAGTCCACCCGAACCTCCTTACCCCGATAAAGTTTGCCTACCACGAAATGCCTGACAAATTCATAAGGACCACCTGCCGAAAGGGCTACCATCGAATGGTTAGCAAGTCCACCCAAACCTCCTTACACCGATGAAGTTTTCCTACCATGAAGGGCCTGACAAATTCATAAGAACCACTTGCCGAAAAGGCTACCATCGAATGGTCAGCGAGTCCACCCGAACCTCCTTACACCAATGAAGTTTGCCTACCACGAAGGTCCTGACAAATTCATGCGGACCACCTGCCCAAAAGGCTACCATCGAATGGTCAGCGAGTCCACCCAAACCTCCTTACACCGATGAAGTGAACAGCAACGAACAGAAGACTCATTGAGAAAAAGAATCTTTTATTGATGATGATTCAAAATTTTACAGACTTCCAGTATACTGACACGGTATCTATTGAAAGTACTTCCGAAGCCTGCCAGCATGCCAAGTATTCTTGATTTCTGATCCATCCAATGCTCTCAACCGATAAGTCCCCGGCTTCGGTACTTTAATAACTTCATATGGTCCTTCCCAGTTCGGCATCAGGTTTCCGAAATCCTGAGGCTTAGATGCTTCGACTTCCCGGAGAACAAAATCTCCCACTTCAAATCTATGAAGCTTTACCCCTTTATTGTAATGTTTAGCCACTCTTTGCTGATAGGCTGCCAGTCTAATCAAAGCTATTTCTCTAACCTCTTCGAGCAAATCCAGATTGACTTTCAGACCTTCTTCATTGTATATCTCCTTGAATTGACTGACCTGAAGACTTGGAGATCCAATTTCAACTAGGACTAAGGCATCAGTACCATAGGCCAGCCTAAAAGGTGAATCCCTTGTTGTAGTCCTCGGTGTAGTCCGATAAGCCCATAACACGCTGAGCAGCTCCTCTGGCCACCTTCCTTTCGCCTCATCCAGTCTACGCTTGATCCCATTCAACAACGTTCTGTTGGTCACTTTGACTTTCCCGTTTGACTGTGGATGAGCTACTGAAGTCTTTCTGTGCTGAACCCTCAGTTCCTTTAAAAATACCTCAAATTTCGATCCCACAAACTGGCATCCGTTGTCCGATATCACCACCTTAGGAATTCTGAAATGAAACACTACTGACTCTTTCATGAACTTCAAACATTCTTGTTCCGTTATCAAGTTAAGTGGCTTCGCTTTAACCCATTTGGTCATATTATCAATGGCGACTATAACAAAACTGACCTGACCTTTAGCTTTCGGCAATGGACCCAGTATATCAACCCCCCAGACAGCAAAGGGTATAGGAGATAAGATCGAGTACAGCTCTTCTGGTGGCTGATATGAGATCGGACTGTTGAGTTGGCATTTCTCACACTTCTTCACGTACTCCGTAGCTTCTTTGAAGATTGTAGGCCAGTAGTACCCCTGACGAAGAACTTTATAGGTTAATGACTTAGCATCCATATGGTCGCCACAGATGCCTTCGTGAATTTCCTGAAGAACATATTCAGCTTTGGACGGAGTCAGGCACTTCAGCAACGGAGATGAAAAAGCCCTTCGATACAGGTTCCCATCAATAAGGACGAAGTTAGCACTCTTATACTTAACTTTCTTGGCCAACATCTGATCCAAAGGAAGGATGCCATCTGCCAAATACTCCAGATATGGAGTCAACCAGCAGTTGGAACGATCAACACACATTACCGATTCGTGCTGGACACTAGGGTACTGCAAAATTTCCAAGTAAACTGACCCATAAAAGATACTAGCATCCGTAGTGGCTAGCTTTGACAAGGCATCAACAATAGAATTATCGTTACGTTCGACCCCTTGAAACTCGTATGACAGGAAATACTGAAGCCGATCTTTCAACTCTGCCAGGTACTTGACCATTCTCGTACCTCGAGCTTCGTATTCCCCCGAGACTTACTTGACGACCAACTGAGAATCACTAAATATGACTATCCTCTGCACTTAGAGACTCTTAGCCAGTCGTATCCCCGCCAGCACCGCCTCATACTCTATCTCGTTGTTTGTTGCTCTGAATCTGAATCTGATGGCCTGTTGTACATTGAATCCCTCCGGACTTGTCAAGATAATCTCTGCTCCACTGGTGTCCGAAGTAGAAGACCCATCTGCATACACCGTCCACGAGCTCTGCTTCTGCTGAAGAACCGCGACCGTTCTATTTGATCCTTCGGCTTCTGCCAAAACGTCATCAGCTTCAGAAAACGAGCATTCAACTACAAAATCAGCCAAGGCCTGCCCCTTGATAGCTGTTCGGGGATGATATTCATTAAAATATTGAGACAACTCCATTATCCAAGCAGCTAATCTCCCTGAAACTTCAAGCTTGCCTAGAACCTTCTTCAGAGGTTGATCCGTATATACCACCAATAACCGACCCTGAAAGTATTGCCTTAGCTTTTGACTAGCTATCATCAAAGCAAAGGCAAATTTTTTAATGTTCGGGTACCTTGTTTCAGCATCCCTAAGGACATGGCTTACATAGTAAACTGGGTGCTGCTTACCCCCAACTTCTCGCACCAAAATTGCTCCCACTGCCAACGAACTAGCTGCTAAGTACAAATATAAAGGTTCAGCAGGAGCGGGTTTCACCAATAAAGGCGTCGAAGATAGGTACGTCTTTATGCTTTGGAAGACGTCTTCACATTCCGAAGTCCACTGGAACATATTCGCATTCTTCGGCCCTTTTAATGTGTCAAAAAATGGCAAACACCTTTCTGCCGACCTGGATAAGAACCTCCTCAAAGCTGTAATCCTCCCTGTCAGACGCTGAACATCTTTAAAGGATTGAGGAGTCTTCATACTCAAAATTGTCTGGATCTTTTCTGGATTAGCTTCGATACCCCTCTGACTGACAAGATATCCTAAAAATTTGTCAGCACCAAGATCGAAGGTGCACTTGGTCGGATTCAGTCTCAAATTGTAATGACGGATCGTCTGAAAGCATTCTTCCAAATCATCCAAGTGCTTCTGTACAAGCATGTTTTTCACGATCATGTCGTTGACGTACACCTCCATATTCCTGCCTAGCTGATGTTTGAAGACGAAGTTCATCATTCTCTGGGACGTGGCTCCCGCATTGATCAAGCCAAAGGTCATCTTCTTATAGGCGTATACCAAACGATGCGTAATGAACGCCGTCTTCTGTATATCCTCTTTGCACATGAAAATTTGATGGCAACCAGAGAAAGCATCCATAAAACTTAATAAAGCATACCCTGAAGTCGCATCGATGAGCTGATTGATGTGGGGTAGGGGATAGAAGTCCTTTGGGCAAGCTTTATTCAAATTTGTGTAGTAGATGCAGACTCGCCATTTCCCATTCTGCTTCTGGACCAGGAGCACATTCGCCATCCACGCTGGGTAGTCGACCTCAAAAATGAAGTCTGCAGCCAACAGCTTTGCAATCTTTTCATCAATGATCCGTTGATGCTCCGGTGCAAAAATTCGTCTCTTCTGTCAAACTGGCTTCTTGGATGGATCTATTTCCAGCCGATGCTCTGCTACCTTTCTACTTACACTTGGCATATCCTAAGGTTCCCATGCGAAGACATCTACATAACACCGTAGGAGCTTCATAAGGTTCATCCGGAGAGGTTCCAGTAGACCCAAACCTATCTTTACTGTCTTGTCCATCTTCCCAGGAATCAGCTCGAACTCCTCTGTCTCCCCAGCTGGCATGACCAATGGTTCTGAACTGCTTTCGATAAAGGGTTCGATCTCTATTGCCATCGTCTTTTTCTGCTTCGACACCCTTACTCCCGAAGCAATCACGACATTTCTATAGCAACGTCTGGTCAAGTCCAATTCTCCGGTGACCTCTCCAACTCCATGAGTCGTAGGGAATTTGATTTTGAAGTGAGGAATAGAGGTCACAGCTTGTAGATCAGTCAAAGTGGGCCTCCCTAGAATAAAATTTACAAGTTATTTCTACCTGTTGGGGAGCTATTTTGAAGATAATCGGTAGCTCAATAGTCCCTGCCACTCTAACTGGATCGTTGCTGAAGCCGTATAAGGGAGCCTTCTGCCCAACCTCCATCTTCCGCCCATCCAGATGCATCCTCTGATAAGCGTGGGAATACATGATATCGATAGAAGACCCATTGTCTATCATCATCCTCTTTATGTCAACCGAACCCACCTGTGTCGTAATCACCGGTGCTCCTTTATGGGGTTCGATATGCTCCGAAGGGTAATCCTCGTCGGTAAAGGAGATTATCGTACCTGGATAAGGTCTATCAGTCCTCGGGAGTGTACCCGTCACCGATATAACCGAATCCAGGTATCCTCGATACTTTTTTCCAATAACTTTGCCAGAAGTTCCTCCCATAATGACATCGACCACGTGCCTTGCTGGCTACTCAGGAGCTATCAATGTAGGCTGAACTGGCTGAACTGCCTGAACAGGTTCTCTGTCTCTTTGTTGGGCTTGTTGGGTCATTCTCACTGCAACGTACTGAACTAAGGCACCCCCTTGAACCTCCCTCTCAATAAAGTCTTTTAGACTAGCACAGTCATTCGTATCGTGACCCGAAGCCTGATGATAATCACAGTACTTGCGAGAGTTACCTACTCGGGTTTAAGGTTATCCCTGGGTGGTTTGAAGATGGGTTAATTTTTGATCTGATCAAGAATAACAACCCTATCAGTATTCAGTTGAGTGTATGTTCTATTTACCTTCTGGGTAGGAGCGGACGAACGACTTCCTCCCTATCTCCAATTGTTGTTATATTTCTTAGACCCTTCATCGTAGCGGTCATTATTCCCTTCATTCTTCTTCGGACCGCCATCCATTCTATCCCAATTTGTGTCCTTCAGTCTGTCTGAAGAAGGACGCTTCAGGCTATTCATAGCCTCTTCTACCACTATGTAGCCCTCCGCCTTATCGAAGGCTTCAGCAAGACTTTTCGGGTGGTGAAACATCAGCTTTTTCACCAATTTCTATGACTTCATCAGGTCCAAACCATTCTGAAATAGTCTAACGGCCTGAAGATCATTGAGTTCGGTCACTTGGCCGACTGCTTCTCGGAAGCGCTTTACATACTGGCTCAAAGACTCATTTGAAAATTATCGGACTTGAGCCAATGAACCTGTAGGTTTTCCCTTTCTCCTGTTGCTTCCGAAGCGAGCATGAAACTTGCTACACAAATCTGCCCAAGATGAAACTGAATCTGAAGGAAGAGTCCCCATCCACTATCTGGCGTCTCTTCGGAGTGTTGTAACGAAGGTATGACATTTAGCAGCATCGCTAAAGTTATAGCAGTCTATCAGTCTATCGACCGCCTGACTATGGTCATAAAGATCTCCAGACCCATCATAACTTTTCATATGGGACAATTTCTTGGTGGGGTCGGCTTTCTCTTTGAGGATATCCGTGGAGAAAGGAACTTGTTGGACTTTGGCTAGTTGTTTTCGAAGCTCCTTCAGTTCCTTAACCAGAAATCCTACTCTTTCTAACTGTGATGAGACTTCTTTATCAGGAGAATCTCTCTTCTTTTGAGCGGACCGGCTTTTGCCCTCCGAACCCCCATCCTTCGAATGACTTTTCAGATGACGAGTGTCCCCAGGGTGGTGTACCCTCAGTGGACTCTCAGGAGTATGATGTCTGGATCTGCTTTGATGACGAGCTCTATCACTATGCTGAGAATACTCAAGGCGGGGTGCCTTCTTTGTATTCTCAAGCGTGTATTCCCTGGACCTTCCTCTTTGCCTGTTTCGACCCTGCTCTCTAGAACCGATAGGGTGGAGTACCCTCTTCGATCCCCAGAGAGTAGGGCTTCTCGATCTTCTCTGATCTCGAGGTTGGCCTCGAGATTCATAGCCCGAATGGGCAGGTTCCTTTCCTCTCCTCTGTCTTCTATCTGTATGTCTGCTATGCTCTTCGAACTGTACATAGCTAGACGCTTCGTCTTTCAGCTCCGCCATCCGAAGCATCTGCTCGGCTATATCTTGTCTCTGTTTCAAAAGTACCTACAAAGCCTTATCTGCTTCCTCTGCCATCTTGGCTAACTTGAAGGTTTTATCGGTCTGACCATCTCGGTGACGAGTTCTAGGCGGTGTGCCTTCTACCCGTTTCCGACCATGATCAGGCTCTTTTTCGACAGTGAAAACCAGTCTTCTCTTAGCATTACCAATGGCTCTCGATGAGAACCCTTAGACGCATGCTTAGAAGTCGTGCTGGCATGAGCACTGTTTGCAGGACCCAAGCGATCCTTGACAGATACTCGTGGTGTAGACGAACTTACAGCCATCGGCTGTCCCTCCGGGGTAACCGTCCCACTCTTCACCATGAATTCCGACGTAGAACAGTTATAGTTTATGGTTGAAAACTTCAAGGACACTAGAACGCCCTCCTTCTAGTGCCAATGTTAATGCCAAGATCTTTCCTCACGTTCCAATCACGTAAGACGCGTCTCTATCCTGCACAGTAAACACGACAATCATCAAAAGCTTGACGGCTTGACCGTCGGGGGATAGCTCCTGCGTGAGAGTCAATACAGGCGATCACAAGGTTAACAATGGAGGATAAAATATCTAGTGCTTGAGAGATAAAATAATTCAGTTACCTTTAGATGGTGTGTGTTCCTTGCCTCATATACTCTCCGACCAATTTTCCATGCTACCCACATCTCACTGACACCGTCCTCCCACTACCGGTCCTCTCAACCGAATAGTAGCAACTCACCTGCTCCATTTCCTCACTGTTTTCCACCACCGGCCGACTAAATTTCATCCACATTAATGTATGGCAGAGATAACAATCAACTACTATCTTTTTAATCATTACCGGTCAAAGTTGGTATTTAGATATTATTTGTCTAATAGATCAGCCCAAATCAGAGGCCCAATACATTTAAGACATAATAAAGATAACCCAAGGAATGGGCCCAGCTGGTCCAGTCCGACGTGTAAAGTATCATGGTATAAGGGAGAAGCCCACTCGGTCGGGCCCAAAGGCATAAAGTATCATGGCCCAACAGGTACTTAGGTTATCTTCAAAGTACTAGAAAGATCAAGAGGGAATTAATATGAAGGTAAGGCGTGTTGGAGTTTAATTGTTATTTTCTGTTTTGAATAAGTTGTTTTTCTGTTTTGAATAATAAGTCTATTCATTTGGGATTAAATGCTATTAACAAAGTCTTTAGGAATCTTAAAAGTTTTAAGTTGTTTTGTTGTAGTGGATAAGTTTGTTGTTTTATCAACTTACTTGGAGTCAAAGTGGTTTGTGTGGACTACTATATATGTAACTGGAAGTTTTTCAATGAAGTTATGAAGTTATGAAGTTTTCAATCATAGTATTTATTCATTGTTCTGAAGATTTTGTTAGATATTTCAACAAGGTAACCTTTAGCTTAAGGCCATTTCCATGGCTTTCTAAAGCCAATATATGTAAATACAACACACAATAATTCAATAAACGAATAATTTTACACAACTCTTATACTGTACATTATTTATGTCAAAACAATAAGTGACGTCATTAAAAGTTGACAAAATTGTCGCTCAAGTGCATGTTCGGCTACCTCTAATGGATATATAATTGCTACTTCATTCTCTTAGGATTATTTACTTATTTTGCTCTTTGTTTTGCATGGTAAGAGATTATATCATGAAAATAATGATAAATATTATGAATATTTAAATCAAATTTTATACTGTCATTTGCGTGAATAAATATTAGTAGTAATTCAAAATTAATAGGAGATGTGTAGTTGTAATTATGTAATTAAGCACACCTAGAGGGGGTGAATAGGTGTAAATACCCAAAAGTGATCTACAGTGGTCAATTTTTAAAGTTTACAACTGCAGACTATAACCAGACAGGCTAACCCTGTCCGTATTATTATATGTTCTTCGTCTGTTATAATCAGACAGCTAATACATGTTTGTATTAGTATATATTATTCGTCTGTTATAATCGGATACCTGTCTGTTTTAGCATAAATTTGATCACGAGTTAAACCAGATTCTGCAGATTAAAGCATATAACAGAAAACAAAAGAACAATAAATCACGCCAAGATTTTTACGTAGTTCAGCCCCTATCCTCTAATCTAGTGGCCTAATCCACGTCCAATACCAATTGGTATTGGAGATTCTTTTTATTAAATTTTAATACGCAATTAAGTACAAATAAAAAGAACTCCATGTTCAAAGTAGCTTCACACTGATGGGCACACTGCCCCTTTGCACCTCTGTAACCTTTCTCACCACTGAGACATTTGCACCTTTGCACCACTGCAACCTTGAAAGTTCTCTAAGAACATATCCTATCTACTACTAGATAGACCAAGTCACGCACGACTTACACTCAGAATTTAGTATATATAAAGGATATTAGAATACAATGGACTCTTGATTATCAACTAAAAATAATTAATAAACAATACAATCAATAGCTCTTGATAATCTTTGTACTGATATTGATATAAGCTTCAAGTCCCTGTGCCTGTTTTAGCCGAGAAGGAGAATAAATAACGTGAGTAGCAACGACTATAAAATTGTTAGCTAAAAAGCCTCTGACCCGTTTGGAAGGGCCAATGATTTCAACAGCTTTGTATAAATAAATAGATATGAGATAATCTTCAACAGCTATAATATCTTTCCAAAACAGCAAGTCAACAAATAGATTAGTAAACCAACCTAAAAATAAGGAGCAACATGAAAAGAAAGATAGAGTCC
This sequence comes from Panax notoginseng, assembly GCA_016801055.1. Lineage (NCBI taxonomy): Eukaryota > Viridiplantae > Streptophyta > Magnoliopsida > Apiales > Araliaceae > Panax > Panax notoginseng. The sequence continues at coordinate 251,756,262 of CM029012.1, forward strand.
ATACTCTACACAAGAGTTCTAACCCAGTTAATACAAATACTCCTTATTAGAATAACATGCTCAGCTAAACCAACTCCTTAATATACTCCGATTCAAATATTAAAACAACCCGTTAACATACTAACAACTTGAACAAAATATAATCCAATACAATCCTGTAGATAATATCAATTTAAATAATATCAGTTTAGCTTATTTAAAAAATCATATACTTATGCATATTGTCATCATTAAAATTAAAAAAATATAAAAACTAACAGTAATAAGTGAGACCCTCTTATAATTTTATCGAAACTCATGTATGTTTCACAATTATATTTCGTCACAAATATGTCGCAATGTATATAGCAAGACTTTATTCTCGATTTTTTTGTTTTCAATGATACTTGTTTGCCTTATTCTAATTTGATGTTTTTGCACTTGGTACATTTATGTATACTAGTTGATTGTCCGTGCAATGCACGGGCTAGTTTGAATAATAAATTTAATAATTTGTCAAGCATTTATGTCAAAAAGAGATTGAGACTGTACCATTCATGTATCAAGTCATAGTCCACAATTTCAGATTAAGAATTGAGATCAGTAAATATAAGAAAAAAGAATTGATAAAGAGATACATACTTTGAACATCTACTCAAATCTCAATTCCATTACAATAGTGCAAATATATGAAGCGAGTTTTTTATATATATATATTTTTAATCTCACCATTTTGTTAAGTAACTTAAGTTGATCCGTTCGAACAAGTCACACGAAAGCAATATGAAGAAAATGGAGAAAAGAATTATGTAGAGAAGAACAACTCCAGAAGAGAGTAGGTTTAATTTCTCACTAGGAACAAAATTGTTTTACAGTCATTTTCTATATTAGGTTACATCTCCTCTATATTGCGCCTAAGTTAACTAAATACTTGAATCACAACCACTCGCACAGGCACATGCAACATCTCATGCAAATGATAAGAGCGATCACTCAGCTGTTGTTACTTAGCATCTCACTTAGGTCCATACCACACGATCAAATGCTTTGTTACAAAGTATGCTGCACACACTCCTCTACTGTTGGATACACTCTAGTAGAATTCCTTGAGTAGTTGGCTCATTAAATAGACCTTCCTCACCAGATGTACTATCTTCGATGCCATTAAATGTAGTCAGGAATTAGTTGGCTTGCCAAAATGTTTCATCCATCCACTTTTATTTTTATTTTATTTTACAGAACGAGGGTATTGTCGGGCCATCTTACAAATTAATCGAGACTAAATCTCTTTTTGAGTAGTCTTATGGGCGCACCCCCACATAGGCTTGGTGCATTCAAGAGATTTTCTCCTAGTGCTGGCCAGTGGTAAATCTAGAAATTTTTTTTAATGGGGTCAAAATTATTACTAATCTATAAATAATTTGGCGGGAGTTCGGGACCCCGAGCTAATTTTTTTTAATACTTTTGTATTTTCAGGTCTCTCCCATTTTAATTGTCCCAGACACAACAATCTGTTGTGCCTTGACTTTTTGGGTTGCTCCCAATAAACGGTTGTCATGGATGGATTCCTTATATATATATATAGAGTCCGGATCCAGTCCGGGATCCCGGACTCTATAAAATACGGACCTTCTTTTTTTTTTTTTTTTGCTCTTTTTTTTTTTGAAACAACTAAAAAAAAAAAATTTATGGAATTGAAATTTTTTCATAATACAGTGTTTTTGGTGTGATTTGGGTACGTATAACAAAACATGGTGGTACTGTCTGTGCAGACTGTACTACCACTTTTTGGTATAGGTATTCAAAACACGTCCAAAACATTGTATTATGGAAAAATTTCAGTTCCATAAAATATTAAATATTTTTTTTAGTTATTTAAAAAAAAAAGCAAAAAAAAAAAAAGGTCCGAATTTTAAAAAAATCGGGACTCCCGGACTTGATCGGCTGTGTGTGTGTGTGTGTGTATATATATATATATATATATATATATATATATATATATATATATATATATATATATATATATATATATATAGGGGAATGATCCATGGAAAGCGTTAGCTATTAGCACTGTTTGAACTAACGCTAATCTAGCCGTCCAATATTAGTGTTAATGGCTGAGATGAATGCCCAGCCGCTAGAGGGAGTAGCGGCCAGCAATAAATTAAAAAATCATCTCTGCTGGTCGCTAGAGGGAGTAGCGGCCAGTCAAAACGTCGTCGTTTTGACTGGCCGCTACTCCCTCTAGCGGCCAGCAGAGAGGATTTTTTAATTTGGCCCAGCCGATATAGGGAGTAGCGGCCAACAAAAAAAAATTGGCCAATTACTGATTATCTTAATTATTCTCATACGCGCTATTTATTAATTAGTAAATTAAAATAATAAAAAATTATAAGTATAATTATAAGGATAATCAATAATTATTTTTATACTTATCTTTATACTTATTAACAGATTATCCTTATACATATTACTTATTAATCAGTAAAATAAAATAATAAAAAATTATAAGGATAATTATAATGATAATCAGTAATTATCTTTATACTTATCCTTATATTTATTAACAAAATAAGTATGTATAAGAATAATTACTGATTATCGTCTTATGATTTTTAATTATAAATAGAAAATAGTGATTGAGTTTATATATTTGAGTAGGAATATAATATAAATTCAATTACTATTTCCTATTTATAATTAAAAATCATAAGACGATAATTATTAATTATCCTTATACATACTTATTTTATTAATAAGTATAAGGATAATTACTGATTATCCTTATAATTATACTTATAATTTTTTATTATTTTATTTTACTAATTAATAAGTAGCATGTATGAGAATAATTAGGATAATCAGTAATTGACCAATTTTTTTTGTTTGCCGCTACTCCCCTAGCGGCTGGGCCATGAGCAAAATTAAAAAATCCTCTCTGCTGGCCGCTAGAGGGAGTAGCGGCCAGTCAAAACGACGTTTTGACTGGCCGGTCGTTTTGACTGGCCGCTACTCCCTCTAGCGGCCAGCAGAAAGGATTTTTTAATTTATTGCTGGCCGCTACTCCCTCTAGCGGCTGGGCATTTATCTCAGCCATTAACTCTAATATTGGACGGCTAAATTAGCGTTAATTCAAACAGTGCTAATAGCTAACGCTTTTCACGGATCATTCCCCATATATATATATATATGTGTGTGTGTGTGTGTGTGTGTGTGTGTGTGTGTGTGTGTGACCTGAAAATACAAAAGTATTAAAAAAAATTGGCTCGGGGGCGCTACCCTGGAACTCCCCGCCAAATTATTTATAGCTTAGTAATAATTTTGACCCCACTAAAAAATGTTTATAGCTTTGCCACTGGCCAGCAAAGCCTATGTGGAGGGTGCCGGGTGCGTCCTTAAGATTTCTCAGAAAGCCTATGTGTGGGGTGCCGGGTGCGTCCTTAAGATTTCTCAAAAAGAAATTTAGTCTCGGTTAATGTGTAAGCTGGCCCGAGAATATCCTTAATGTTCTTTGAATAAAATAAAAAAAAAATAAATAAAAGTGGATGGATGAAACATTTTGGCAAGCCAAGTAATTCCTGACTGCATTTATTGGCATCGAAGATAGTGCATCTGGTGAGGAAGATCTATTTAATGAGCCAACTACTCAAGGAATTCTACTAGAGTGTATCCAACAGTAGAGAAGTGTGTGCAGCATACTTTATAACAAAGCATTTGATCGTGCGGTATGGACCTAAGTGAGATGCAAAGCAACAACAGCCGAGTGATCGATCTTATCATTTGCATGAGAGGTTGCATGTGCCTGTGCGAGTGGTTGTGGTTGTTAATCAGGGGCTGTTAGATTCAAGTATTTAGTTAACTTAGGCGCAATATAGAGGAGTTGTAACCTAATATAGAAAATGACTGTAAAACAACTTTGTTCCTAGTGAGAAATTAAAGCTACTCTCTTCTGGAGTTGTTCTTCTCTCCATTTTCTTCATATTACTTTCGTGTGACTTGTTCGAACGGATCAACTTAAGTTACTTAACAAAATGGTGAGATTAAAAATATATATCAAAAAAGTGTAATACTTTTGTAATTATTTTATAGGTGTATGATTTTTATAATTATTTTTAAAAATGTACTATTATATGTAATTTATCTTAAAAACAATAGGTGGAATTTAAATTAAAGAAATGAGACCGAAAAAGATCACTAATAAATTGTTTATTATTTAAAGGATTTGGATTAAGTGATCCCACCCTGAGGTGGCTGGGCTTAGAAATCTAGATTTCCAATTAATTAACTAGAAGGTTTTCTATATCAACAGTCTAATTATCTAAGCTGGATTATTTTGGCGTTACTTTCTCATTGCGATGCTGTACGTATAATATAATGCTTATTAATAACTAATTTATTTTTATATTTATATTTTTGTAAAAATATTTTGTTTGATAATATGACCACTATCAAATGAGACTGAATCAGCTCTTCCAAATTATGTCTGATCGACTGTCCCTAGAAAAAGAGATTGTGGCATGTGCGAATTTAACAGTAATTTTAACTTTTAACGAGTCTCGATCAACTGTCCCAATTTAACCGACAATTTCAATTTAAGCGTTTCGGACTAATAAGGAGTCTGGATCAACAGTCCCAATTATAACGATAATTTCAAATTTTAATGACGTCACTTATTGTTTTGACATAAATAATATCCAACACAATAGTTGTGTAAAATTATTCATTTATTGAATGATTGTTTATTGTAGCTACGTACAGTGCCTTAAGAAAAGCCATGGAAGCCATGGAAGTGGGGCGTTAAGATAGAGTTTACCTTCCCTTCATGTTAATTTCCTCTTGATCTTGTAAGTACCAAAAGAAAACAGAGAGCTTTATGTTGATATCAAAAGAAAACAGAGTGCTTAGTGATCAATACTAATTGACTTAGTTATCTTATTCAACAGCCATATGACTATAAATAGCCTTACACTAAGATGGAAAGGGAAATAACAACCCACGACTTTACAGGTCCTATAATCGTGGAGCATGACTACACTAAACAGAAAGAACAATCTTGTCCCTCAAGCTAAGGAGGAATTATTCAACACAATAGAAAGTGAACCTAAATCAACGAGAAATACTCCAACAGTTTCATCATCCTCCCTTAAACTGAATGCCACTGACATTTAGTTTACACCTGGATATTCACATACACCTAGTAACTTTCGCATTTTCAGAAACAAATCAAGCTTCAAAGGTTTTGTTAGAATATCCGCAGCTTGCTCCTGTGTAGAACATTGAATTAGCTCAACTGATCCATTTCTGACAAGATCTCGAAGGAAATGAAATCTTATATCTATGTGCTTACTGCGACCATGCATTACGGGGTTATTCGAGAGTTTGATCGCTGAGACATTGTCACAGTACACCACCGTTGGACTGCTTTGCACTTGATTGAGACTACTCAGAATTCTTCTTAACCACACGACGTGACATGCACTTGATGCTGCTGCTATGAACTCAGCTTCAGTGGTAGAAAGAGTAACAACTGGTTGTTTCTTTGAAGACCAAGAAATTGCCCCTGAACTCAACAGAAAAACATAACCAGAGGTGCTTTTCCTGTCATCCTGATCACCAGCATAATCGCTGTCCGTATATCCGATAAGTTCTTCACTTCCTCCCTTCTTGTAGAACATCCCAAACTTAATCGTGCCTTTCACATATCTCAGAACCCTTTTTGCTGCTAGCAAATGAGACTCAGTAGGACGCTCCATATACCTACTGATCAAGCTAACAATAAACATTAAATCGGGACAGGTGGCAGTTAAATACATGAGACTTCCCACCATCTGCTTGTAGAGAGTACTATCAACTTCATCTCCCTCTGCATCCTTTGTAAGTTTAAAACCGGGGACCACCGGATTATATACTGAGTTACATTGATCCATATGGAACCTCTTCAGAATCTCTTGAGCATACTTTTGTTGACTAATAAAAATACCATCTGTCTTTTGTAACACTTCAATACCAAGAAAATATCTCATTCTTCCAAGGTCAGTCATGGCAAATTCAATCACCATGGATTTCTTAAATTGTTCGAACATCAACTGATCATTGCCAGTAAAAATTAGGTCATCAACATAAAGACAGACAATTAAAATTTTACCTCCACCCGCAATTTTAATGAATAAAGTATGCTCGTAGGGACATTTGGTAAAGCCTTCCCTCGTGAAATATGCTTTAATGCGGCTATACCAGGCTCGGGGGGTCTGTTTGAGTCCATATAAGGCCTTTTTGAGACGGTAGACTTTGGATTCATGCCCTTTTTGTTTATAACCCGGCGGCTGATCAACAAAAACTTCTTCATTAATTTCCCCATGTAGGAAGGCCGACTTGACGTCAAGTTGGTAGATTACCCAGCTTTTCTGAGCAGCAAGGGATATGACAATTCTAATGGTGTCCAAGCGAGCCACTGGTGCGAATACTTCAGTATAATCAATTCCATATTGTTGACAGTACCCCTTAGCAACTAGTCGTGCCTTGTACTTTTCCACTTCCCCATTTTCATTGAATTTTGTCTTAAAGACCCACTTCACTCCTATGATTTTCTTTCCTGATGGCAGCTCCATTAGTTCCCATGTATCGTTCCTCTTTATGGCTTGTATTTCTTGATCCATGGCTTGCCTCCATTTTTTAGACTTCACAGCTTCTTCGAATGTCACGGGATCCCCGTCACTAAACAGCGCCAAATGTGTCATGTCTGCACCTTCTTCGTCAGAGAGACCTTGTCCAGTTTCATAGTCTCCCATCCAAATTGGTGGTCTTCGAGCTCGTCTTTCGGGTGATGAATTTTCACCAGTTGAAGTGTCTCCTCCATTTTGATTAGTCTCGGGCTCAAATTCTCCAGGTTCTTCATCAGCTTCAAACTCGTCTCCATTATTCTCATCTTCTATACCTGCTTTGTCGTCAGTTTCCCACTCGATATCAGTCAAAATAGCTTGCTTATGGCCATCATCCCAACTCCATTGTTGATCCTCTTCAAAGATTACATCTCGGCTAACAATTATTTTATTCGCAATAGGATCAAATAATCTATAAGCCTTTGATTCCTCACTTACCCCCAACAATATGCATTTGAAACTCTTGGCATCAAGTTTCACTCTTTTGTTGTCTGGTACATGCACGTGTGAAATGCATCCAAAAACTCAAAAGTGATCCACTGATGGTTTGAGCCCACTCCATGCCTCCTCAGGTGTCTTGTTCTTCACAGCAAGAGTTGGACATCGATTCAACACATGCACAGTCCAGTTCACCGTTTCAGGCCAAAAGGTTTTGGGAATTTGTTTTGCCCACAACATACTCCGCACCATATTCATAATAGTACGGTTTTTCCTTTTCGCGACACCATTTTGCTGAGGAGTATAGGCAGCCGTCAACTGTCTGTGAATTCCATTTTCATTGCAGAAATTTGTAAACTCTTGTGATGTGAATTCTCCCCCACGATCTGTTCTAAGACTCCGTATGACTCTCCCGGTTTCCTTCTCAACTCTTGCTTTGAAGAACTTAAACGTGGAAAACGCTTCTGACTTTTCCATCAAGAAGTAAACCCAAGTTTTTCTGCTGAAATCATCAATAAATGTGATGAGATACCGTTTCTTGCTGTTTGATGATGGGTTGATCGGTCCACATATGTCAGCGTGCACCAGTTGAAGAATGTTGGAGGCTCTCCACGTGCTTTCGTTTGGAAATGGATCACGGTGTTGCCTTCCTACTAAGCAATTTCCACATACTCTTGGAGAGGCTTTAAACTGAGGTAACCCCGTCACCATGTTTTTCTGTTGGAGCACTTTGAGTCCGTTCCAACTGAGATGCCCATATCGACAATGCCAAAGGTTTGCTTGATCTGTGGTCAGTGAGGAGAAACATTGTTGTTCCTTCAGTGAGTAACGAGCAAGCACAACAAACATCCTGTTATGTGTTATCCCAGTTTCCATGATCAAACCTTTCTCAGAATGAAAGATTTTGCATTTTCCATGTTGGATTAACACTGCCATCCCCTTTTCTTGCAAATGACCGATGCTCAACAAATTATTCTTCAAATCTGGTACATAGAATACTTCTGTGATCATAAGCACAATCCCATTCACCTCCATTCGAACCTTTCCCTTGCCTTGTACCATAATCCTCGAATCGTTGCCCAGCTTCACTGATTCTCTAAAGCTGCTGTCAAGATCACAAAATACGTCTTTGTTACCGAACATGTGATTACTACAACCCGAATCAAGAAACCAAATGTGCTCAGATGCAGCCTCTTTCAAGTCCACAAGAGCCATTAACAGCATCTCCTCTTTTGCTTCTACATAATGTGCTGTTTGTTCCTTGGCTTTCTTAGGACATTCCCATTGGAAATGACCTAACTCATGACAATTGTAGCACTCTATGGTAGATTTGTCAAACTCAGACCTGCCCCTTCCTCTTCCTATTCCTCGGTAGGTGCCTCGACCTCCTCCTCTTCCTCCTTGTTGGGATCCATGAGTGACTTGAAGGGCTTGTTCGTCTACAACATGCCTGCTCATCCTTTGTTCATGCACCAAAAGACTACTTTGGAGTTGGTCTATGGACAGGGTGTCCAGATCATTTGATTCCTCAATAGAACATACAACGTAATCATATTTTGAAGTCATAGACCTCAATATCTTTTCAATGATTATCACATCATCCATTTTCTCCCCATGAATTCTCATCTTGTTTGCGACAATGAGAGTTCTTCCAAAGTAGTCATTCACTGATTCTCCGACCTTCATGTGCAGTACTTCGAATTCTCTACGAAGAGCCTGCAGTTGAGCACGTTTCACACGTGTTGTTCCTTGAAACTTTTGCTTCAAAGAATCCCATATATCTTTTGCAGTATCCTTCTTCAAAATGGTTTCCAGTATCGAGCGATCGAGGGCTTGAAACAGATAGTTCTTAGCCTTTAGATCTTTCAACTTCTGCTCATCAATGGCCTTCTTCTGCGACTCACTGAGATCTGTTTCTTCTGCTACAGCAGTGATTCCCATCTCCACCAGGTTCCAATATTCTTTGGAACGGAGAAAATTTTCCATTAACATACTCCAATGGTCGTAATGACCATCAAACCTTGGAATGGCAGGTTGCACAAAACTACTCTCAGATGTCATATCTGTGTTTCTTCACTCTAGTACTAGGATTGCAAGATTTGATTAGAATTGCAAGCTCTGATACCAGATGTAAGTACCAAAAGAAAACAGAGAGCTTTATGTTGATACCAAAAGAAAACAGAGTGCTTAGTGATCAATACTAATTGACTTCCAGAATTAGTTATCTTATTCAACAGCCATATGACTATAAATAGCCTTACACTAAGATGGAAAGGGAAATAACAACCCACGACTTTACAGGTCCTATAATCGTGGAGCATGACTACACTAAACAGAAAGAACAATCTTGTCCCTCAAGCTAAGGAGGAATTATTCAACACAATAGAAAGTGAACCTAAATCAACGAGAAATTCTCCAACAGTTTCATCAGATCTTTCTATTACCTTGAAGATAACCTAACAAATTATCAACGTATTCTTCTTGTGTATTTTTGTTCACAAATACATTCTTCATTTCCTTAACCTTGTCCCTATATATCTGTCCTTCCTTCTCAATTATCACCAACTTGAGTGACTCGGCCACCGAGTCCCTCGTAAACGATCCGTCTCCATCATCTCTCGGTATTGAGTACGCCATCCTTTTCTCCTCCAAAACCCTGGCATTTATACCTTGGTCTGCCAAGAATGTCAACAAAATAAGACCTTTCTCAAACTAATTATGTGGACCTAATTAAGTAACAGCTGAATGATCATATCGTTTGCATGTGAGACTGTGCCGCTGTGGCGCCCATGACGAGTACGTAGCTGTGGTTGTTCGGCGCATGTTAGATACAAGTAGTTTGCTAGGCACACTATTATATCGAGGAGTTGTAAAGTTGTATAAAATGACTGAAAATCTTGCAAAGTTGTATATTTATTAAAATAAGTCTAAGGGACATTATTCTAATGACATTTTAACGATATTTTTTTTTAAATTTTTTTTATAGTACCTCCTACAAAATGTATAGTATTTATTCTAATTGAAATTTTTATAAAAAACAGTGTTTTAAATATAATTTAGATACATACAAGGAACAAGGTCTTTACAGTCTCTACAATCATGTTTTTTGTATGTATCCAAATTATACATAAATCACTGTTTTTTATAAAAATTTCAATTAAAATAAATATTATACATTTTTTGAAAGGTACTATAAAGAAAACCAAAAAATTTTTTTACTAGAATATCACTAGAATAATGTCCTCCTAAAAGGACTCTAGTTATTATATCGAGGAGTTGTAAAGTTGTATACAATTAGATATAATAGCGTGCCTAGCAAACTGCTTGTATCTAACATGCGCCGAACAACCATAGCTAGCTACGTACTCAGCATAGGCGCCACAGCCTCACATGCAAACCATAAGATCATTAATTTGCATCTTACCACATATTTACATAGCACGTACTTATTTAGTAGGAACAATTACATTTTATATTATATTTTTAAAAATAATTATAACAATAATACATATTTAAAATATTTATACAATTAATATATTTAAATATTTTATTTACACAATTAGTAAATTTAGCTTTCCTTTAATTTAGTTAGGTATTTTAATGGATTGTTGATGTGACAAATCAATTTTATAATTATGTAATTGTTACCGATTGTTTCTATCTGCTGTGACAATTTGAATTGCATGCCAAACCCGAGTAATCGTGTATTCTGTATATGGTGCAGTTGGTAACCAAACTTTCATACAAAGCTAACCATTTTAGTTTATGTGGGTAACCAAATAGTCATAAAAAAATTCAGAACAATTACCAAGTGTTACATGTATTTGTTTTATTTATCTTGTTAAACCATGATGAAATCGAAGAGTAGTCCGATGGTTTTCCTCTTAATTAACGTAAGGAGAAAAAAATATAAATTTTTATTCAATATTGTATAATACAATCTCGGTTACCTTACATAAATAAAAATATACAGTTGGTAGCCAAACCTTTATACAAAGGAAACCATAAAAATATCCAATTGGTAGCTGTTAACGCCAAGATCTTCTCCCACGTCCCAATCACGTAAGACGCTTTGATTCTGCACAGTTCAATAAGTCAACACCAAAAGCTTGACGGCCTGACCGTCGGGGGATAGCTCCGGCGTGAGAGTCAGTACAGACGATCACAAGGTTAACAATGGAGGAATATAATGTGTGACGCCCCAAAAAATAGGTATACATCACCCATCTTGGGTCGTCAGATACATGGTACAGAATACAAATACAACTTACTAATACAACTGTCGTGTACAATACGACAAAACATAACTGTGAGTTTGAATACAATTATTGTCTACTAGAGACTATACAAACTCAAAAGGAGTCCTCATTACAATTATTGTCACACTATTTAACAGAATAGTAAGGGCTACTAATAATATCATCTGGTCCATCACTCCGTTCCCCGACTCATCCCAGCTATATTCTCATTTCCTAAAGAGAACAGTGAAAGAAAGGGTGAGCTCAACTAGCCCAGTAAGAAATATTATGACTAAGATAATACAGAATAAATTATCATTAGCCTTCAACAGCGTTAAACTGATAAAATATAACGAACATCAAGTTTAACTGCAGCGGAACAAACAATCTATTAAAAGAGTCAAGTAGAAAATAAAATCTACTATCTTCTATGATTTAAAAGGTTTTTCAACACTGTTATCGTTGGGACTCAGTTTAATAAAATAATCCACATCATCGAATCACCCCTGCACTACGGCCAAGGATATTCGTGTATTCATTAATGGTCATGATCATGCCAACAACTGTCCATCAATGCACTACGGGCCAATGAGGACTTTTACCATATTATTTGTAACATTACGGTCATGATTATACTGAATAATCCCTGGTCATAATCATACCAAGTCCATCTATGCATTACAGGCCACAGATGACTTTCAACATTTTATAAACATGAGGATGATGACAATGATATAAGAATTCAATAAAACAAGTTCAAGAATTAATTTATCCAAGAATTAACAACGTCCAAATTGTCAACATGATACTGCTTTGTGGAGTAAAATTCAGGAATACTTAGAAGAATATTTTCATGAAAAGATACTAGATGAAACACAAGTATCAAGGATATTCCACAAATTTCATGGAGTATAGAAGTCAAAACTTAACCAACTGAGTATAATAAAGAATGGAATAACAAAAGAAATTACCATGCATGCGATAGAACGCATAGACAGGTTATTCCAACAGAATAATAAATAATGGAACCAGGTCCGGCGTAAAACGCACAGACAGAATATTCTAACAGAATAATAATAAAGACGGAACCAGGTTCGGTGTAAAACACACAGACATGATGTTCCAACAGAATAATAATAAAGACGGAACCAGGTCCGGTGTAAAACACACAGACAGGATGTTCCAACAGAATAATAATAAAGACGGAACCAGGTCTGGTGTAAAACACACAGACAGGATATTCCAACAGAATAATAGAAGAATGTCACCAAGTATAGGGTAGACCGCGTATACAGGTTATTCCAACAGAATAATAAGAAATGGAATAACAACAGTTCTCTTCATGAATAAGAAAGAATAACACCCCTTACCGTTTTAAAGAAGAACTGAAATAAGGAAGTAGTTAAGTAGCAGAATACTTTTCGTCTCTCTCTCTCTCTATAGTTTTTCTCTATAGTTTCTCTCTCTAGAGTTCAGTGAATTCGTAAGAAATAATGAAGGAATGAGCTGCTATTTATAGAAAAATAGACTGCATAGTAACTAATCCATGAACGGTCCAGATTGATTTACTTTAATCTGACGGTCCATATTTAAAGAAAAATCTTTTAAATAAAATATAATATATTCTATTTATAGAATAACTTTAATAAAGTATTCTGTTTTATATAAAAAGATGTTTCTGTTTTATTACGTTAATAATACAAATAAAACAAAACTTCATTATCGCTAAATAATTCATATTATTAACTGACAATAATTGAATCAAACTGAGTGACTTCTCACATAAGCATTAATAATCAATACCGTGTGCTACTATGCAACCACACGTATTACTGTACTTTTACTACCGAGTAGTTTAACAGTATCAATGGTAAAACTTCCGCCGTTATTTTTAATAAATTTGTCGTTTTCTCAATCCGACAATAATTTTGTTGTGGGGTCCACCAATAATTGTGCCGTTGTACGAATATTCCCTATTAAAACGAATATTCCCCGACCAATCGAATATTATATAACAACTTGCGTACTTTACAAAATTTATAAATATTACCCACAACTATAACATTATATCAAATTAACTCCATAATATTCAAAAATGATATTTATAAAAAATTCATCTTTATTTATAAAAGTTGGGGTCTTACAACCTCCCCTTCTTATGAAATTTTGCCCTTGAAATTAGGGTACGTACCTGGTATGTCGAAGAGGTAAGGATACCTTGATTTCATTTCAGATTCTAACTCCCAAATCATTTCCTCAACATCGTGGTTTCTCCACAAAACTTTGACTTGAGGTATAACCTTGGAGCGTAGAATATGTTCCTTCTTATCCAAGATTTGAACAAGAACTTCTTCATACGTCAAATCTTCTGCTATTTCGTCCGGTTCTAACTCAATAATGTGGTTTGGGTCTTCCACATATTTACGTAACATGGATATGTGAAAAACGTTATGAACACGAGACATACTTGGCGGTAAAGCGAGTTTATAAGCCACAGTTCCTACTCGATCGAGGATTAAAAATGGACCGATGAATCGAGGATTGAGCTTTCCTCTCTTTCCAAATCTCGTAACTCCTTTCCATGGAGCAACACGTAAGAACACATGATCTCCTATATCAAATTCCACGTCCTTTCGATGAAGATCATCATAACTCTTTTGTCGATCTTGTGAGGTTTTTATACGTTGTCGGATCATTTGAATCTTTTCTGTAGTCATACGTACCAACTCCGGTCCCAACAACGTTGCTTCACCCACCTCATCCCAGCATACTGGAGAACGACACTTTCTTCCATACAATGCTTCAAATGGAGCCATGTCAATACTTGCTTGATAACTGTTGTTGTAGGAAAACTCCACCAATGATAAGAACTTGTCCCAACTTCCCTTGAAGTCAAGGACACAGAGTCTTAATAAATCTTCCAGAGTTTGAATAGTCCTCTCTGATTGTCCATCCGTCTGAGGATGATATGCCAAACTAAATCGTAAATCCGTGCCCATAGCTTTTTGTAAGCTAACCCAAAATCGTGAAGTGAATCTTGGGTCTCGATCAGAAACTATGGATACTGGCATACCATGCAGTCTTATAATCTCGTTTATGTACATACGAGCAAGACGTTCAAGTGTATAATTTCTCGTATCAGTAAAAAATGAGCAGACTTGGTCAATCTATCAACAATGACCCAAATCGCATCAATACCTTGAGAAACCTTAGGAAGATCGGTAACGAAATCCATGGTAATGTGCTCCCACTTCCATTTTGGAATTTCAAGTGGTTGCAATGGACCTTTTGGTACTTGATGCTCCACCTTGACTCGTTGACAAGTTAGACACCTTAAGATAAACAGCGCTATCTCTCGCTTCATATTGCTCCACAAAAATGTATGACGAAGATCATGATATATTTTGGTACTCCCAAGATGGATTGCAAACGGTGTGTTGTGCGCCTCCATCATGATTTCATACTTTAAATCAGGGTCGTTAGGAACATAAAGTCTGGAGTTGACTCGAAGTATTCCTTCTTCATCGATTCTTGCTTCCGGCATAGCACCTTCTTGCACTTTCTTTCTCATACGCATCAGCTCCAAGTCTGTAGCTTGAGCAACTTTAACTTTATCGATTAAAGTCGGTTCTACTCGTATATTCACCATCATCACATGGGTCCCTGGAGTCTTTAACTCTATCTCCATCCTTTGCAAGTCACACAAAATGGGCCTTTGTGTTGACAATATCGCACTCGTACTTGCATATGATCTTCTACTCAATGTGTCAGCTACCACGTTCGCTTTTCCAAGATGGTATTGAATGGTATGATCATAATCTTTCAACAGTTCAAGCCAACGTCGTTGTCGCATGTTGAGTTCCTTTTGAGTGAAAAAATATTTGAGGCTTTTATGATCCGTTAAGATCTCCACCTTCTCCCCATACAAGTAATGCCTCCAAATTTTAAGTGCAAAGACAACAGCTGCCACCTCTAGATCATGAGTAGGATAATTCCTCTCATATTCCTTGAGTTGTCTTGATGCATAGGCTATGACTTTTCCATGTTGCATGGGAAAGCATCCCAACCCTTTGTTCGAAGCATCACTGTAAATGACAAATCCCTCCGAGCCAGATGGTATTGTTAGAACATGTGCTGAAATGAGTCTCCTCTTGAGTTCTTAAAAACTCTTATCACATTCTTCGCTCCAACCGAACTTTGTATCTTTCCGAGTCAGCTGAGTTAGTGAAGTAGCGATTCGAGAAAATCCTTCCACGAATCTCCAATAATAACCAGCTAAACCAAGAAAGCTACGTACTTCGGTCACTGATTTAGGTTGCTCCCAGCTTTGAATAGCTTCAATCTTTGCCGGATAAACAGATATTCCACGACTTGATACTACGTGCCTAAGGAATGCTACCTCCTCCAGCCAGAACTCGCATTTCTTCAACTTGGCATAAAGCTTGTGTTCACGAAGCTTTTGGAGTACCAGCCTCAAGTGTTGCTCATGATCTTCACGACTTTTGGAATAAATAAGGATGTCATCAATAAAGACGTCCACAAAGTGATCCAAATATTCCTTGAATACCCGGTTCATCATATCCATGAAGGCAGCAGGAAAATTAGTCAATCCAAAAGACATGACTAGGAATTCATAATGCCGGTACCGAGTTCTGAAAGCCGTCTTTGGAATATCCTCAATTCTAACCTTCAGCTGATGATATCTAGAACGAAGATCGATCTTTGAAAAGAATTGTGCTCCTTGCAACTGGTCAAATAGGTCATCAATACGTGGCAATGGGTACATGTTTTTGATGGTGACATGATTCAACTCCCGATAATCAATACAAAGTCGCATACTTCCATCTTTCTTCTTCACGAATAGCACAAGAGCACCCCAAGGAGAAGTACTAGGACGAATAAAGCCAATGTCTAACAATTCCTGCAGTTGGATCTTTAATTCCTGAAGTTCAATAGGAGCCATTCGATATGGGGCTTTGGAAATGGGTTTTGTACCGGGTTCAAGGTCGATATAAAATTTAATTTCACGCTCTGGGGGTAGGCTAGGAAGTTCTTCAGGGAATACGTCAGGGAATTTATTAACAATAGAAATATCATTCAAAACTGACGTATTTTTGTTTAGATCCGTGACATGAGCTAAGAAAGCTTGACATCCGTTTTTCAATAAACGAATAGCTTTATGGCTTGAGATGACAGCGATTGATTTTAATGGTTTGGTTGCTTGAATTCGCATAATAGGTCGATTAGAAATATGAAAGCTAACAACCTTACGAAAATAATCAATTTTTGCATAATGAGTAGTTAACCAATCAATCCCTAGAATCACGTCAAATGCAAGTATTTTTAATGAAATAAGATCGACAGGTAATGTGTGGGTACCAACTTGAACCAAACAAGACTTATAAACCGTGGATGTAATGAAGGTTTCTCCCAATGGAGTTTCAACAGATAAGTCAAAGTCTAATTTCTCCGAAGTCAAATTTAATCGATGAGCACAAGTAGGAGAAATAAAAGAATGGGTAGAACCGATATCAAATAAAGTATAGACTTCGTTAGAGTTTATGATAAGCTTACCCGTGATGACTTCATTCGGGTTCCTTGCTTTCTGGGAGGTCACAACAAACGCTCTCCCTTGCACTACCGGTTTTGACTTTTCTGGGAAGGCCTTTGGTGTCTCCATCCTGGCTGAACTTGTTTTTGGTAAACGACAAAATCGAGCTAAATGTCCTTTCTTCAACAATTATAGCATACTTTAGACGGCATCGCGCAGTTTGGACTGATTTGCCCCTCCCCTCCGCATTTGAAACATATGATAGGTGGTCGTTCTCCTTCCTTAACAACGAGTGCTGGTGCTGACGTCTTTCCATCATTGTTGAATCTCCTCTTCTTGAAATGACCATTCTTATTATTTTGGCCCTGATTACCAGCGAAGTGGTTACCATTTCTGGCCTGTTGATTCCCACCACGCTTGTTGTCACCGCTTCGATGACTGCTCTCACTGGTATTATCACTTTGCCGACTGCACTCTTTTGGTTGCGTTGACTCGTTATCGCGCTCCACTAATTGAGCCCTATTCACAACATCTGAATACAAACACAGTTTATGTAAAATAAGATGTTGACGTATCTCAGGTTTCAAACCTCGCAAAAATATTCGCGTCATTCGTTCTTCATTATCCACCAAGTGGGACGCAAACCGGGACAACTTAGCAAATTTAGCCTCATACTGCGACACGGTCATATTATTCTGCTCCAATTTGATGAACTCCACCTCCTTCTTGTGTCGAACACTTTCGGCAAAGTATTTGTCATTGAACAGCTCTTGGAACTTCTCCCAAGACATCTTCAGTGCGGCAGGTTGAGTACGCTTAATCGATTCCCACCAATAATCTGTCTCTCCTCGCAACATAAAGGCGGCAAAGGGAACCTTTTGCTCCTCGGAGCATCCCAAGACATCAAATATCTTGGTGATCTGCTTTATCCATGTTTCCGCTATAAGTGGTTTTAGCTCTCCTTTAAACTCCGGTGGTCCCAGTTCCTTGAACTGTTTAGCGGTGACCGTCCGAGAGTTTTCAGTGTTTTCACCTACATTTTGAACAGGAGCCGCTCTCGCCTGCTGTTGCATAAACTGCATAAAGCTTCTGAACATTCCATCATTCATCATCTGGTCAGTGTTGTTGTTTGCATGAGGATTGTCACCTTCCTGATGCACATTATCCTGATTATTGATATGTGGTGAATCAACAGTCGCCTGTGCTCCATTGCTATTCTCAACATTCTCGGATGCCATTTTCAGATACTGCCACAAAACAAAAGTTAATTGATATGTCATATATTATCCTTATATTCTGACCGACCAATTAAATACCATGCAAATAAACTTAGGTAGGTCATACAAGCGAAGGAAATTTCCCGTCTTTCCCCTCCTAGTTCTATTCTCACATCTTAGCCAGAGATCATATCCCTAAGCTCTGATACCAACTGTGACGCCTCCAAAAATATGTATACATCACCCATCTTGGGTCGTCAGATACATGGTACAGAATACAAATACAACTGTCGTGTACAATACGACAAAACATAACTGTGAGTTTGAATACAATTATTATCTACTAGAGACTATACAAACTCAAAAGGAGTCCTCATTACAATTATTGTCACACTATTTAACAGAATAGTGAGGACTACTAATACTATCATCTGGTCCATCACTCCGTTCCCCGACTCATCCCAGCTATATTCTCATTTCCTGAAGAGAACAGTGAAAGAAAGGGTGAGCTCAATTAGCCCAGTAAGAAATATTATGACTAAGATAATATGCAGAATAAATTATCATTAGCCTTCAACAGTGTTAAACTGATAAAATATAACGAACATTAAGTTTAACTGCAGCGGAACAAGCAATCCATTAAAAGAGTCAAGTAGAAAATAAAATCTACTATCTTCTATGATTTAAAAGGTTTTTCAACACTGTTATCGCTGGGACTCAGCTTAATAAAATAATTCACATCATCGAATCACCCCTGCACTACGGCCAAGGATATTCGTGTATTCATTAATGGTCATGATCATGCCAACAACTGTCCATCAATGCACTACGGGCCAATGAGGACTTTTACCACATCATTTGTAACATTACGGTCATGATTATACCGAATAATCCCTGGTCATAATCATACCAAGTCCATCTATGCACTACAGGCCACAGATGACTTTCAACATTTTATAAACATGAGGATGATGACAATGATATAAGAATTCAATAAAACAAGTTCAAGAATTAATTTATCCAAGAATTAACAACGTCCAAATTGTCAACATGATACTGCTTTGTAGAGTAAAATTCAAGAATACTTAGAAGAATATTTTCATGAAAAGATACTGGATGAAACACAATTATCAAGGATATTCCACAAATTTCATGGAGTATAGAAGTCAAAACTTAACCAATTGAGTATAATAAAGAATGGAATAACAAAAGAAATTACCATGCATGTGATAGACCGCACAGACAGGTTATTCTAACAGAATAATAAATAATGGAACTAGGTCTGGCGTAAAACGCACAGATATGATGTTCTAATAAAATAATAATAATAAAGACGGAACCAGGTCCGGTGTAAAACACACAGACAGGATGTTCCAACAGAATAATAATAAAGACGGAACCAGGTCCGGTGTAAAACACACAGACAGGATGTTCCAACAGAAAAATAAAAGAATGTCACCAAGTATAGGGTAGACCGCGTATACAGGTTATTCCAACAGAATAATAAGAAATGGAATAACAACAGTTCTCTTCATGAATAAGAAAGAATAACACCCCTTACCGTTTTATAGAAGAATTGAAATAAGGAAGTAGTTAAGTAGCAGAATACTTTTCGTCTCTCTCTTTATAGTTTCTCTCTATAGTTTCTCTCTCTAGAGTTCAGTGAATTCGTAAGAAATAATGAAGGAATGAGCTGCTATTTATAGAAAAATGGACTGCATAGTAACTAATCCATGAACGGTCCAGATTGATTTACTTTAATCTGACGGTCCATATTTAAAGAAAAATCTTTTAAATAAAATATAATATATTCTATTTATAGAATAACTTTAATAAAGTATTCTGTTTTATATAAAAAGATGTTTCTGTGTTATTACGTTAATAATATGAATAAAACAAAGCTTCATTATCGCTAAATAATTCATATTATTAACTGACAATAATTGAATCAAACTGAGTGACTTCTCACATAAGCATTAATAATTAATACCGTGTGTTACTATGCAACCACACGTATTACTGTACTTTTACTACCGAGTAGTTCAACAGTATCAATGGTAAAACTTCTGCCGTTATTTTTAATAAAATATTTTTGTCGTTTTCTCAATCCGACAATAATTCCGTTGTGGGGTTCACCAATGATTGTGCCGTTGTACGAATATTCCCTGTTAAAACGAATATTTCCCGACCAATCGAATATTATATAATAACTTGCGTAATTTACAAAATTTATAAATATTACCCACAACTATAACATTATATCAAATTAACTCCATAATATTCAAAAATGATATTTATAGAAAATTCATCTTTATTTATAAAAGTTGGGGTCTTACATAATGTCTAGTGCTTGAGAGAGAATAATAATATGATTGTGTGTGGTGTAATATTTTGTTACCTTCTTTTCATGTGTGATCGTCGCCCCATACGTATTCCAGACCCGGTTTACTATGCCATCCACTATCTCCTGACACCACCCCCACCCCCGGTCATCTTAGCTGAAAGCATATAGCTCACCTCCCTGCCTGCTACTACTATTTGCTACCGCCGATCACCAGAGTCCCATCCTCATTAATGCCATGCAGGAAGGTGGCAGACATAACAGTCAACTATTACTTGGTGTAATGATTACTGGTCAAAGCTGGGTTAAGTAATAATTTGTATAATGGGCCGATTCAATGACTAAGCCCAAATAATAGAAGTGACCCACGCGACCGGATCCAACCGAAAGGACCCAATGGAATAATTAAATGACTGGACCCAAATTACTCGGATCAAAAGGACAAAGGTAAAATAATCCAAGGGAGAGGCCCATTAATTCTGGCCCAATAAGGAAAAGTATTGTGACCCAACATTACCCCCCAGTCTTTTATTAAACAAGGTGTTTAATGGAAGACTGTAAATAATATAGGTCCATAATATAATGAATTATGATAAGCCACAAGGGGTCCAAAATGAAACTCACCAAGGCCTAAATAAGTCGACCCAAATTGAGATCAGAGACAGAAATTAGAGGCCCAATAGACGTAGGTCCACTCCGGTTAAGATATTTAGACCCAAAATCGGACGCTACCTCTTCCCATTCACCATCATTGCTGTGAATTAAATGTGCCGCCCTCGATAACTGTGTAACCGTCAGTATAAAAGGTAAACTTTACCAATTTTGACAGTTTTACCTGCTCATTTGAATTTCAGACCTTTGAATTTTCTTCTTCCCTTTCGAACTTCCCCTCTCTTCTCTGCAAATTGTTAACAATGGCAACCCTTAATACCAGCCAAAACCCTCCAATTCGGGCAACTCCCATCACCACAGTCCCAAAGCCCCCCTTACTCCTTCTAAATTTTTCATAAGGAACATTTCTCGCATGCCAACACGCCGTCGATTGTCATCGAAATAGAGCTGAAGAAGATTTGGGCTCGCTGTCACATCCCAGATACCCATTTGGTGAGAGCTCCGAGATCTGAAGAACGGATGTATCAACGCCCCGAAGGATGGATGGCTGTTACGACGACCGTCTTGGAGAAGGGGGTTCGATTCCCTCTCCACGCCTTCATAGTGACTGTCTTAGGATTTTTGGGTGTTGGGTTTGCCCAATTAATGCCGAATTCTTATATTCATGTTCTAGCATTCATAGCCTTCTGCCACGAGCTGGGTGTCGAACCTACACTCGATTTCTTCTTTACCATGTACAAGGTTGGCCAGTCTAGAGAGAGAGGATTCAAGGCTATAAGCAAGCAATCTTCAAGAACAGGGGAGAAATTCGAGAGGCGTTCGTTGGTAAACACTCCTTCGAGCAACAGAGGGTGGTACGAGAGGTGGTTCTTCGTCAAGGGACCCGAAATCACCTCTTTACCAAGCTGGACCATTGATGAGAAGATTTCTACCGACTTCGGAGACATCTCTGAAGAACGTGAGGTCGAAATGATGGGTCTTTTTGATAATTTCTCGAGGGAGGAATGGAATCATAGGCTTCTTTCCAAACAAGCGTGGTTATATGACCACAAACGTAAGTATAGATTTATTTTATGAATATTTGGAAATTTTATGTGATATGGATTCTGATGTAGAACTGTTATTCTTTTGTAGTTACTTTGATTAAATCGTCATCTTCGGAGGTGAAAGACTTAGAGGATTTGCTAACTAGGAAATCGGTAGAAGCCACCGCTGAATTCTCACAATAGGAAGTCCCACCCGAAGATAACGTAGCCGAAAAATCTGCAGAGGTCGATGCTGGACCTTCACAACCGAAAGCCTCCTCCAAACTCAAATCAGCTGCTGAACCTCCGATCCATGCACCCGAAGACGACGAACCCATTCTTCCTGAAGAAATCATCCGACCTCGCTGAAAGAAAAGAGCCACCCAAAGACCTCGCCTAATTTCAATCCCTTCAGACTCCGAAGCCTTTTCTGAATCCGAACCAACTGACAACCCGATACCTCCAACTATCGATCCAACACCATCGACTATCGACCCAACACTACCAGTCGTTGACCCAACACTGCCAGTCGTTGACCCCATATTGGCTCGAAAGAGTTTATTAGATCTACCTGTAAGTGATCGAAGGTAACTCCTTCGAATCAAAAAGTTGAGAACCAAAGTTATCCCTTTAACTCCCGATGAGCTTAGGGTGTCTTTTTTAAATGTTCATCCTCCAACAGCCCCCGCGGAGATTCGAACTGTAAATGAAGAAGAACAAACTGAACCTGCTGCCGCACCATCTCGAAAGAGAAAACAACCGTCCGATAGCCACCCGAGTTCAACTTCTGAATTTTTACCAGTTCGAGACCCTACTCCAGCTCAATCTTCTTCTACCGAAAATATACATATGGATCCTTCTCCTGTTCGTGACCAACCAATGCCTTCCCCCCAAGGCCTTCATCACAAAAATTTCATGATGAGGCTACTGGAGTGCCAACTTTGTGGCCTCGGTATAACGCCAACTTTCCCTTCCAACTCTTTGATGCCTTCGTTCAGGAGGCTGATGATCACCGATTCGATAACCATACGAATGGAAATTTTCTTGATGAAGGCATGAGTTATTTGGCAAAGGTAAATGACAATTTTCTTGGTTAAATATTTCTTTTCCCGTTTAAATATCTGAAACTGACTGGATACTGCCGCATATGTGCAGGCAAATACAGTCTTCAGGCATTTACGTCCCAAACATATAAATGCCGAATCCGATGAGGAGACTTTGAGGAGGGAAAACAACCTGTTGAAACCTGCATTGGCTCGGGAGAGAGATGAACATGAAGCCAATCTTTATGTCAATGAAGGCCTTCAGAGGGAATTGGCCCAAACCAAGGGGGATCTGAGGGAAACCTATGATGTGCTGAGCTCGGTCAGAGAAGAGCTGAAGACGACAAAAGCCAATGAACAGAAATTGGCCAATATGAATGTCAGATTTGTTGCTGAGACCGAATCCCTGAAGACTACCAATGAGGGGCTTGCTGCAATGAATCGAAACTTGTCTGTACATCTCGACGAAGTTCAGACGAAGGCTCGGAGTGATAGGAAAGTCCATAGGGCCAAACGTCGTAAACTTCGTGGCAAGATAAGGGCACTTCAGGAATGGGATCCTCCTCTGACTGAGGAAGTGCTTAAGCAGATACGAGCTGAATATCGTTCATCTGACGAGTTAGGTACAGAAATTTTGAAAGTCTACTATGAGGGATACGAAGATTGCAGAGGTCGGGGCAAGGAAAAGCTGACTGCAGCTCAATTAAATCCAGCCATTCTGGACTCCGAGGATGAAGGCGCAGCCTGAAGAGGGACATCTGTTCTTCTTTTTTAGTGTATAAGATTTTTGTAGAAAATTTTTGTACTTCTGTCCTTGTAGCTATCAATATATTAATGAAATGTAGGCTTTGTTCTTTATGATTTTGGTGTTTTTACCTTTTACCAATACTTCAATATTAATGACTTTGAAAAATGTACAAGCTTTTTGTGAATTTTAACTTAAACTGTTAATCAACAACTAGGCAAGTCATATAACAGATAAGACGAAATTAAAGAATGAGCCATTCCGAACTCAACACTTAGTAAAAATTTAGGTAATAAAATAAAGGAACTCTTATTCGTTACCGAAGTGTGAGATAGATCTGATTCACTGGGGATTTGTTTACCACGAGGGGCTTAAAAACTTGCACAAGATGACATTCGCCTACCGTGAAGGGTCTGACGAAGTCTAAAAGATGACACTGGCCTACCACGAAGGGCCTGACAAGGTCTAAAGGTCGACAATTACCTATCACGCAGGGCCTAACAACGTTTTAAGGATGACACTTGTCTACCACGAAGGGCCTGGCAAGGTCTAAAGGTCGACAATTGCCTACCACGCAGGGCCTGACAACGTCTTAAGGATGACACTTGCCTACCATGAAGGGCCTGACAAGGTCTAAAGGTCGACAATTACCTACCACACAGGGCCTGATAACGTCTTAAGGATGACACTCGCCTACCACGAAGGGCCTGACAAGGTCTAAAGGTCGATAATTGCCTACCACGCAGGGCCTGACAACGTCTTAAGGATGACCCTTGCCTACCACGAAGGTCCTGACAAGGTCTTAAGGTCGACAATTACTTACCACGTAGGGCCTGACAACGTCTTAAGGATGACCCTTGCCTACCACGAAGGGCCTGACAAGGTCATAAAAACCACCTGCCAATGAGGCTACCATCGAATGGTCAACGAGTCCACCCGAACCTCCTTACACCGATGATGTTAACAGCAATGAATACAAGGCTTGTTTGAGAAAAAGGGGACTTTTATTGATGACGACTGAAACATTTATAGACTTCCGGTGTACTGACATTGTATCTACTGAAAATATTTTCGAAGCTTGCCTGCATGCCAAGTATTCTTGATCTCTGATCCGTCTAATGCCCTCAACCGATAAGTCCCTGGCTTCTGTACTTCTATAACTTTATATGGTCCTTCCCAATTCGGCATCAGCTTTCCCAAATTCTGGGGTGTAGATGATTCGACTTCTCTGAGAACGAAATCTCCTACTTCGAATCTGCGAAGCTTTACCCCTTTATTATAATGCTTAGCTACTCTTCGCTGATAGGCTGCCAGTTTGATCAAGGCTGTTTCTCTGACTTCTTCAAGTAAATCAAGATTGGCCTTCAGCCCTTCGTCATTGTATATCTCTTTGAACTGACTAACTCGAAGACTTGGAGATCCAATTTCAATTGGGACTAAGGCATCAGTACCATAGGCCAGTCTGAAAGGTGAATCCCCTGTTGTAGTCCTCGGAGTAGTCCGATAAGCCCATAACACGCTGAGCATCTCTTCTGGCCATCTTCCTTTAGCTTCGTCCAATCGGCGCTTGATCCCATTTAGCAGCGTTCTGTTGGTCACTTCGACTTGTCCATTAGACTGAGGATGAGCTACTGAAGTCTTTCTGTGCTGGACCCCCAGTTCTTTCAAAAATGCTTCGAATTTCGATCCCACAAATTGACGTCCATTATCCGAAATCACCACCTTAGGAATTCCGAACCGAAATACTGCCGACTCCTTGATGAACTTTAAGCATTCCTATTCCGTTATTAACCTAAGTGGCTTCGCTTCTACCCACTTGGTCATGTAGTCGATGACAACTATAACAAAACTGACCTGACCTTTTGCTTTCGGTAGTGGACCTAGTATATCAACCCCCCAGACAGCAAAGGGTATAGGAGATAAGATTGAGTATAGCTCTTCTGGTGACTGATGTGGGATCGGACTGTTGAGCTGACATTTCTTGCACTTCTTAATGTATTCAGTCGCTTCCTTGAAGATGGTAGGCCAGTAGTACCCCTGACGAAGTACTTTATATGCTAATGAGTTAGCAGCCATATGGTCGCCACAAATGCCTTCATGTACCTCTCGGAGAGCATATTCAGCTTCAGATGGAGTCAAACATTTTAACAGTGGAGACGAGAAGGCCCTTCAGAACAGATCTCCATCTATCAGAACGAAATTAGCACTCTTGTACTTGATTTTCTTGGCTAACATTTGATCCAAAGGTAAGATGCCATCTGCCAGATACTCCAGATATGGAGTCAACCAGCAGTTGGTTCGATCAGCGCACATTACCAATTCATGATGAACACTAGGATGTTGTAGAATTTCCAAGTAAATCGACCCATCAAAGACGTTAACATCCGTAGTGGCCAATTTGGAGAGTGCATTAGCAATGGAATTGTCATTACGTTCAACCCCCTGAAATTCGTAGGATTGGATATACTGAAGCCGTTCTTTCAATTCTGCCAAATACTTGATCATTCTATGACCTCGGGCTTCGTATTCCCCGAAGACTTGTTTGACGACTAACTGAGAGTCACTGAAGATGACTATTCTTTGCACTTCGAGACTCTTAGCTAGTCGCAATCCAGCTAACACTGCCTCATACTCTGCCTCATTGTTCGTTGCTTTAAACTGAAATCTGATGGCCTGTTACACCTTGAATCCCTCCAGACACGTCAGAATAATTCCTGCTTCGCTGATGTTCATAGTAGAAGACCCATCTGCATACAACGTCCACGAACCCTGCTTCTGCTGAAGAACTGCGACT